>OX638297.1:61593675-62193675 GCA_951812265.1 Taphrorychus bicolor
AAGTCATTCTTCTCGTGCCAAGACTCTGATTTTGGTGAAACTGTTGCCATTTACCAGTTTGGTGTTTTGACGACCTATTTGATTTCGTCGGTACCACCCATATCTGGGAGCATTCCCCTATCCGCCACTAGCCGGCTAACCCTAATTGGCTGCCTGTAGTTTTCGGCGCCAATCTGCAACCAATTACGTTAATGCCGGTCCGTCGAATACGTCATTTTTGATGCGCAGTGATCGAAAGCGCTTTACATTTTCTCTTATTGACTATTCCAGAATTACGTCATTTGACATATTTGCCCCTCAAGGCAATAAGGCGGACCAACCTATTTAAATGTCAGACGGAACTTAAAACTTGATCTTGATCATCATGTGTGATTTGATATAAAATCATAGTATATTCCTAAATTATCTCTTAGCTCAAAACTCCAAGGCAGAATTTATAGTTTTGTAGCTGGAATACTGAAGAGAATCCTAAAACCGCAAAACACGTATGTTGTTCATAATTATTAAACTGGCAGCGGTGTTGCCGTTCTTTCTATTTTTTTATACTTTAATTTATTTGTGTGATTGTAAGTTATATAAGGGTAAAGAAAGTTCATTGTTGTAATTAGCGTCCTTAAGTTGTAAATAGTTGGTGAAGTTAGCGGGATTAGGACAAATAATGCACCTCTTCTTTATTCGAAAATGGCCGACGTTTCGATTGTTTATTTAGTCTTCATCAGAGCTATTCTCACTTAGAGAGGGTAGTCATTTAAAATTCTATTCAAGATGGTTAAAAGAGCAAACTCCATTCGAGTGTTCGGTGACCCTGGTATCTTAGGCTCGACAAACTACACGTCCGCCGCACAAGGTATAAAACTTGCGAAAAGCGCGATTCGCAAGTTTTATACCTTGTGCGGCGGACGTGTAGTTTGTCGAGCCTAAGATACCAGGGTCACCGAACACTCGAATGGAGTTTGCTCTTTTAACCATCTTGAATAGAATTTTAAATGACTACCCTCTCTAAGTGAGAATAGCCCTGATGAAGACTAAATAAACAGTCGAAACGTCGGCCATTTTCGAATAAAGGTAAAGAAAATGTTAATAAAATGCAAATAACAGAAAAATATTGTTTTAATGAAGGTATATCATCATAAAAGAACAAACAACTTGAATAGAACAGAAAATTTGGTATGTTTCACTAGACTGTTTGAATGTCCCTCAAAAAAATTTGTCAAAATCATATGTTCTGGAATGGTCAGTTGACATAATCAATTCATTAGATGTCTACTATTCTTGCTCCAACTGAAGAATCCTTCTATTTTGCATGGGTAAATGGTCACAGGCGTTTAGTTTGTTTTACTGCCAAATGTAATTTGATTCGGCTGGCACCTTTTTGCCTTTTGGAGAAAAGCATATAAGTCAGAAATTAGTAAACTTTTAAAAAAAGCCCTTTATAAAACTTTTCGGTTTCCAATAAGCAAGACTAAATGCTGGAGGCAGAATGCAGTCAAGGACCTCAAAGAAGTGCCACTTATTATTATTTTAAGAAAGTTGCTCTCTGTAAAAAATTATTGACTGAATTCAGATGAAATTAAGGATCTTGGTTCCAATCGAAAAATTTAGCTTCAATTCATAAATGTTAAGCATACATTTAGATGATGATTGTTTAAGGACATGTCTACTTTTGAGCGAATATGTGTCTCAAGAAGAAATATATATTTCTCTGAGGAACCTATGGGAAGAATGCCTGTTAAAACCGAGGTCCCAGTAGGTGCAAATCATTCTCAACCAGTTTGATTTCAAAGCAGTTGAAAATATATATTTAGCAAAAATTTAGAACAAGATTTATATGGATCAGTCCAAAACTGTTATATATTTGATTGAGTTAATCAAAAATAAGGCTGGCGAACTGTAAAGGTGGATTTTGATTTCACCGCCTGCGCCTGCTTGATTGCGTCCCGGCTGGAATCTGACAGGAGACGACGTTTGTACCTGTGACTTAGATGACAATTGTCAAGAATGGCGTGTAAATTTTAAATGTTTTATAGAGTTTTCGCTTGACCGCTTTGAAATTATCCTAAATCTTAGTTATCTCAATGAAAATTAAAGACGTCTTTGAAAAGAGAAAAGCATTTTAATTATTTTTGGTGGCCCGTGGGCCGGGAGTTACACTAGTTACAAAAAATAGAGATAAGAAGCTGGATAACTCCGCCCTTACTTGGAGAGTGCTGGCGAACCCAATCGCCAATAAGCAATCAATATCAAAGCCGGTCCTGCGCGACCCGTTAAATTATTAGCAGAAAAAGATAGCAGGGTAGTAATATGGTGCCGCTCGTTACTGATGGGATTCGTATAGAGCTGGCATAAAATAGCAGTGAGAAACAATAAGCGAGGCTCGTAAAGTTTTATGGGATTATGTTACGCGGGACTTATTTGGAAATTAAAGCTGTATCGATGGTAAATCGAGCGGCCGCTTTCGAATTGTTCCAGTTTCTTGCCGTCGCAGTTTTATGGCTTTCAATCTTGTACTTTTTAAAATTAATGTCACAATCTATTTAAAAAAGGTGCATTATGACGGATGCTGAGAGTCGAAAAAATGACTATTAACGCAAATATGAAAAGATAAATTCTCATTAAGAGATGAAAGATAAAGATTTTAATTAAAAAAACAAGAACTCGCCACTTTCTGAACGCGTTTGCTATATATAAACTGAAGTCAAAATATTTATTAAAACACATATACTATCAATTTCGCTTACACGGTGCTCATTATATTATAATTAATTAGCGTGATAAATTGCTATTAAAGAAACTGGATCCGTAAATTTTCAACCGCCTTTGGAACTGATAGTCATTATACAATTTTTTTTGACAAGCTCAAATTAATATGTTTTGAATTTTGATAGCTTTATAATTGCAGGTTATAAAATATCCGAGCCCCTGGGCCAACAAACTTTATATCTGCATAGAATTATAATATATTTTTCGTTAGTTTACTAATAATTTTTTTTAATTTGTTGTTATTAAACCTATAAACACACATTCATGGGAACTCTGTAATTAAGTCTTCTCACACCACATTGTGGCGTGATGTCAGCTTATTCCATGTACAAGGAACATCTGGCAACGGCAAATTTTTTTCCATATCGAATTCCATTAAAATTGAACAGCCTCGTGTGCAAACAAAAGCAGATAGGATAAAGACACCAAATAAATTTATGTCTAAAATTGTCGAATCGTGACCAATAATATTAGAAAGGTTACAGGACGGTATTAGATGTGGTATGCCGGCAGGCCATAGGTCGACGGATAACAAAAGAAACTACCAAGTTATGTGCCGTTACATTATATTTCTTAAACGTGGCTTTGCTGTTGATATTTTGAAGACTTCCCATAGAGAAAACATTCTTTGGATGATGGAAGCAAGTACTTAGGCTGATACTTTAGGCCCCAACGCACCTAATTAACTATTATTTTTTTAATTGACGAGAATGAAATTTGTAACATTAAGTTAATAAATTACTATATTCGTCTCGCTTGGCATGCAATTAAACAGTATTAAAAACCAGTATAACATGCCTGCCGCCGCTAAGGTCGGAATAAATTTTAATATATCAAATACATATACATAATATGTTGAATACATATTTTAACCGATTCTTGAAATACTGGTGTCTGCGAAGCAATAAAATAACGATAAACAAGGAATGGAATATTTGTGGGGATTTTTCTCTGGGCAGAGTCACATTCTAAAAATTCCGGGCGAGCTTATCTGCGAGCGGATCGGCTGTTATTATAGAATATAAGAATTTTATTGCTACCGTAATGTTCTTTTTTAATTAATTATTTTTCCTTTACGGAATGTCAATCACACCGAGTAGTAATTTCAACTCGAACGCCTATATAGGAAATCAAGTTATTGTAACGGCGCAGTGCTAATTATTATTAATCTTATCCTCGATTATTACTTATGTAACAACAATAAGAATTAATTAAAATGGCCTATAAATCCAGGCTTTTAATGAACATTTGTCAACGATGCTGTTTTGAAATCAACAACCAGATAGCCACATACTTGCCATTGCTAATCGATTTTTTGTTTTTTTTTCTCAAAATCAAGCCCATCTTATGGATGCAAAAAAAATAATGTAGATTTTGTTCAGTTTTCATTTTGGAGATTTCAATGAAATGGGTATTATTATTAATGATTATTGATATATATACACTAGCAAGTCAAATATTCTTAAGGCGAACGCTGTAAGACACAATGCAAATATCAAAACACTGTATCGCTAGTCGACCTTCTAGAGCGGCTTTAGAATGTCATACCTCTTAAATCAGTGGATCACCATCGGTTGCCATGCACACCACTTTCCTCTACCTCTCAGCAATACGTTTACCACAATTAGAAGTATGGCGTTTGGTGCGTGGTAAATAAGCAAATAACCAACCGTTAACTCGTACTTAATTGAGCGTGTCAAAAGAAAGCCCAATGGCAATATTTGCTGCTCAAACTGTCTGAAAAGCTTATTAAAATATTATCTCATCGAAGTCGTTGTACTGGTGTTTGCCGAGACGGCAAGTACGCATACCTAAACAGACAATAAGATCTTGCCAGCTACATTAGCTAACGGCCCCATCCGCGATCTGGTACCGGTAGGTGCGGCACGTCATTATAATAAATTCTTGTGTTTCTGAAAAAAATGGTTTGTAAAACATATTGTGGTAGCCTAACCTTAACCGTGAGGCTAAAACAATGTTGCAAACCACTTTCTGGGAACTGATTATAATTTACAAGGTTCAATACAAATTCAACCGGTGATGGCCACCTTTTCGCCTATTAAAATTTATAATTGCCACTCTGACAGCGACTTTATTACTCCAACGGGTATGACGGCGTTTATTCGCCGCAACTAACTTTTTATTCAACAATCTCGCTCGCCATATTTCATTCCTTATACGAATCAACTGCATTGTTTTGTTGCGCGCTGCAGAAATTTCATTTCGAGTTAAATGCATAATATATTCAACAGTAAATGTTTTTAGGAGGAATGTAATTGTGCTGTATAATTACTAGTATGAAAACAAAAGCTTAACGTAGCAGTTGTTTTATTGGAAACGTGAAGCTGAAGCGTAAAACTGCTGCCCTCTGGAAAGCTACACATTTAATTAGCGTCTGATGTATTATACTGAAAAGGGATGGTCTAACAAAAAAAAACTTTGAATTTAATGAAAAGGCAACGTTTGTTGAAAGATTTATATGTTACATGAACTAACCTGAACCTATAAATTACTCAGACGATTCTGACGACTTAGAAGAAAGAACAACAGTGTACAGTGTACAAAAACACAACTAATTACAAAAAGTAACTAAAATATTATAAGTTATCGTTATTTATAGAAGAATAGTATAATATATAGGTAAAGTTTATTTAAGAAATCGGTCCGATTTTCGGCTATACAGGGTCACCGTTTTTCGAGATTAACCATAGGATTCTCGGTTATTTAAAGAGATATACGAAACAGGTTAAATTAGGGCAAAGTTGCGCAATTGGAAATCTATAAAAATAGCATTTTCAAATTTTGAAAATTCCAATTAGTTTTGAAAATATTTGCAAACAATTTTTGAAAAAACGTTTTTATTTTTTTCTAGACTTAATTTAAAGGGATAAATAAAAATAATTGACACACCTCACACTCCTTTTTGCCTCAACATGGCATTTTCAATGCACTGACTTGACTCTGATAACAACATTTCGTCACGAGAATCATGGGACACACAATAATGTAAGGAAGACTTCAGACATATCAAAAGAGACACACACGACTTGACAACAACATCGAAGACAGAAATCGCAAAAATGCAACACCCTTATCGAATAATGTTTCCAACAAGGGCCACTGAATTGAAGACTTCAATAGTATTGATGCTGACGACGTTCCCTCGCTCTAAATTTGTACAAAAAATATTAACCAACATTGTATAAGCAACCATTTTTGGGCGACCCAAAATCCATAAGCATAACCTCTCAAGCAACATTCTAAGTAAGTTATCTTCTCTTATAACATCTATATTTAAGTTAAATGAGAAACGAAACTTTTTAGTTATCTGGTAGACGCTACAACGTTTTTTAACAAAAATTATAATAAATGTAGTAAAACACAAGAGTGAACTACAGAATTACAAGTGAAATTAACAGAAAACTGCTTAACTTAATGTTTATTTTAATCTAAACATCTCTTGAGCTCAAAAACATTAAAACCTGAAAGTGTATAAGTAGTTGGAAACCTGAAAAATACAAGAAAGAAAGTATTAGAGAAGTAACTCAGAATGTCTCAAAAACCTCTATCGCCTTAAGGGTTTAAATGTTTAGTTCAAGCAATTTTAAGAGGAAGAATGAGCTTGACTCAGAGACATTAAAATATAGGGGTGTTGAAAGGGTTGAAAATATAGATTACAAAAAAAAACTTGAAAAATTAACTTAGAGAGACTCTCAAACGTCTTAGGGATTATTGAATCATACGAGAAAAATCTATATTTCATCAAGAACAACTTTGAAATTATTAAAGAGGTTCACATCCCAATCGGTCTTGGTTGATATAATTACCAAGTTTCATTTCAGCTCCCTACATAACGACATTGCTTATGAACTCACAACCAATAGAATCAATCCATAAGCGCTGAATCGAAATCAAGAACAGTAGCTCTTCCCTTATTGTTTCAAACATTCTTACTAGAGATGAAGTCAATGGAATGAGATACCGCTTACTGCTCATTATATGGTGAATTTTACAATACAGTTTTGGCTCTTCCCCAATTCTTGCTCAATACGTCTACGCTAAAATGACTTCACACTTATACCCTAACAGTTTTCAAAGGTCAACGACGTCAACAGTTATACTGTAACCCTTTCCAGAAAATAAAAAACACACAAAACACTTTTAGAAGACGAAACTTGGAACGTCGCAGAAAAGTTGCCTCACACCCCTTTCAAACCCACCCTTTCCTACACAAATCCTTCTTCGACGGCCATTAATGACGAGTGCTGAGATCAACGAGCTAGTACATTACATCTGGAGAGACCCTCTTGTTTTACAGTTTTGTCCGCCTTTTTAGCCGTGGGTACCTCAAAAATGGCGGTGATATCCGGTTTAATTGACGTGACTTGACGTCTTACATCAAATTATTTGAAGTTCAGATGTGCTCTGACGTTGAAATTACATCAAAGGTACCGAAAAAATTGTGAAGTTTCGACTAAAAAACGGGACCATTTTATGGAAATATCCGCATTTGATGGCTCTGTCCATATCTCCTAGGTCATTGGCGGAGACAAACCTGAACAGGTTAGTGGAGAGTTATAAATTTATAAATTGGAATCCTATAGTCACAGTTCCGTTTCACATACATGAACTAGGACACAGACATTGAGAAGCAACAGTTCTCAAGGTCAAATATTTCTCCTTCGCTCACATCAAAGAGATACACATCAAAATCGGTTGGAGTAGAGTAGCGGAATCAGAATAAAATTATTCAATCTCTTAAAAGACGCTTCTTTAGATTTTAATTTAGAAATGCACACTTCACCTCTAGCTGATGAGTTGTCATGTTTCACTACACAAACAGTAACAGAAGCAACCCTTATTTAACCATTCTGATAACCGAGAAGAAAAGTTCTTCATGTTGGCCCGTTCTTCTTTATTTAGTAAATATGAAACAATGTCCCGTATATCATCTTTGTTTCATTCTTATCTCTTCAAAAGTGTGAATATTCGTTGACACATCACTCACTTCGCTTAGTACCACTACGATAGATCAACGTTCCTGAAGATGATACTAATTACTCGATAATTAGTATCTTCTTCGAATACAAATTATTCAATAATTTCCATGACTTCGACGAAAACAGGCTTATACAAGGTGGCCCAACGAAAACTTTCCACTAGGGTTTTCTGGCCTATGAAGCAGAAGACACGAAAACGCTCGGACCCGTCATTTTTCATTCTAAAGGGGACATATTTTTTTGATGTAATTATTGTCTTAGAGGAAACCATGAAGCCGGGGTGACTTTCACCCTAAAAATTTCAAATGGAAAGGGGTGTCAAGTTAGACATCATTTTGAAGGGCGTTCAATTAATTTTTCAGTGCCGCATCATTTTTAAAATTTAAATGATTTGATTCTTGAGAAAACAGGAGCAGGAGACAGAAAAATCGATTGGACATTAAATTAATTTCAATTTATTAGTTGTTGAAAATGACCACCACCGACCTCCATACAGTAGTAAAGACACTGTTTAAAGTGCATTCGAACATTTTGCAACATTTTTGGAGTTATAAGATTCACTCATTTACAATACGCTACCGCAAGTATTCAAGTGAATCAGGTTGTGTAGCATAAATTTTGGACTTCAAATGACCCCATAAAAAAAGTCCAGCGGGGACAAATCCGGGCAAAGTGCAGGCCATTCTGTAGGTCCTCTTCTCCCAAACCACATCTGAGGGAATGTTTCATTTAAAAACTGCCTAACAGGGGCGGCGTAATGCGGAGGAGCCCCATCTTATTGAAAAATAAAGTTTTCTTCACGGTGACAGGCATCGTGTTCGATTATTTCTGTTAAAGCAGGATCAATGGCGTCTTCCAACAAATTCAAGTAGACCTGTCCGTTCAAGTTTCCATGTAAAAAGAATGGACCGAAAATATGATCTCCAAAAATTCCTATCCAAACGTTTAGCTTTTGTGGATGTTGCGTGTGAACTTCATGAAAAAGCATTGGATTGGTTGACGACCAATAACGGCAATTATGGCGGTTGACCTCACTGTTCAAGAAGAAGGGTCACTCCTCAGAGAAGCAAATGTTATGAAGGTATTCCGGATTCATTGTTGTAATTAGCGTCCTTAAGTTGTAAGTTGTTGGTGAAGTTAGCGGGATTAGGACAAATAATGCACCTCTTCTTTATTCGAAAATGGCCGACGTTTCGACTATTTATTTAGTCTTCATCAGGGCTATTCTCACTTAGAGAGGGTAGTCACTTAAAATTCGATTCAAGATAGTTAAGATAGCAAACACCATTCGATTGTTCGGTGACCCTGGTATCTTAGGCTCGACAAACCACACGTCCGCTGCCCAAGGTACAAAATTTGTGAATAATTAGTTATTCATAAGCATAGTACTGGACATCTTGTACCGTTCTAGTGATCCGTACACCAAGTCTACCGGAAGACGAAGTTCTTTACTAAATATAACCTTGGCAGGGGTATGTCCGGTCGTGTTATGCACTGCACCTCTGTAAGTCATCATTAGAAGAGGCAGAACCACCCATTTTGCAGAGATATGGTTCCATGGTTCGACTGAAACGCTAGACCAGGCCATCTGATTGTGGATAAAGCAAAGTTGTCCTTGTTTTGCCCAGACTAGAAGATTCCCAGAAGTTCCATGATTTTCTTGAAAAGCTGCGATTCAAAATTCCGTTCCTGGCTAAGCTCTAATGGTACGTGGAATCTACTGAAGAATTCGTCAACCAAGACCCTTGCCACGGTGTTAGTTTCCTGATTTGGTAGTGCATAATCTTCAGGCCATTTACTGAAATAATCTATGACAACTAAGATGTATTGGTTGCCAACGTCCGTTTCTGAAAAAAGACCTGCCACGTCGATCGCAATTCTTTCAAATGGGGCGCCAACATTGTAATACTTCATTTACCCCCTAGTCCTTCTTTGGGGTCCTTTTACGGAGCATCAGGTATCACAATTTCTGCACCACTCTTCGACGTCATCTCGGCAATTCACCTATTAGTACCTTTCCAATTTCTATCCAGGGTCTTATTCACCCCAAAATAGTATCCAGACACTCTATTGTGCATTTTATGAGTCAATCCTGGTTCTCGTAAGAATGCTTGGTGCTTCTCGTTGTTCTACTCGTTGGTAGTGTCGACATTCCCGTTTACAAGGCCTCCGCGATAATGCATCTGCGTTATCATGAGATCTGCCTGGACGATGTTCAATTTTGCCAGGAATGGTGAGGCTTCTTCCAAGCTGTCCAAACCTAATGATTCTGGAGGCTTCCGTGGGGCCAGTCAGCGTTCGCCCTTTCACACTGACTAGTCTTGGTTTTCCGCTGAAGTGTCAGACCGCCAGATTGTCGTCGTGACGGAGTCTGACTCCTTTCCCGCCGAACGCAACGCGACAGTCTCTTTTAAAATGGGCCATTCTGTCTCGGTTGAAACAAGATCCCAGTTTCTGTAGGTCGGCATTTCGGTCTATATTTCTTTTGTAACTAATGTCTTGTGCCCTGCTCCTTGATTGGTCGAAATATGAAGTCATCAGCTTCCTGAATTCACGCTGCTCGTCCAACAATTGCTCTAAGATTGACTTTGGCTGCGGCTCTTCCTCTAAGTCAACTATTCTAACTCTGTGGCCCGTGTTTATTCTCGACGGCTCATACTCCAATGCCCGAATTAATGCCTCATTTGCATTGGAAGGACGAGTCAACCTCAAATGGCATTTCATTTCGCTGTCGCGAACTCCTTCGATAAACTGCTGGACTGATAGCTGGTAAAGAAAATTAGAGGAAGCCGCAGGATACGCTAATCGTGTCCAACGCTCACTGTCTGCTCCAAATTCCTATAGGTTTTCGCCTGGCTTCTACTGCCTCATCCGTAGTTCTGTCTGGTAAATTATTTCATTACCAGCATTACTAAACCTCCGCTCTAACGCCGCGGCAATTGTGTTGTAACTACACTTTTCAGTAGTCGACAATGTAGGCATGATGTCTGCAGCCTTTCCTCTTAAAGCTACTAAAAGTTCGGTAGCCTTGTCCGAATCTGTCCGTCCATTTTGAACTGCTGCCGCCTCAAATTGGTCTTTATAAACGCTCCAAGAAGTAGTGCCGTCGAAAACTGGAGGCCTAATAATGTTTAGTCGCTCAGCGGTTGAAGTTTGCCCACTCCGACGGGTTTTCCAGATCCGCCACCGTTCTTCTAACTCCGTCATTTTCATCTCTACTTCATGTTTGACTTGATCCACGTCTTGTTTGAGTTAATCCATGTCTTGTTTGACTTGTCATTTTGGTTGAGACAAGTTTTGTAACTCGCGACGACCGTACGTTAATGCTTGAAACAGAGCAGCTTGATTTTTTTCTTTGTTCATTTATCTCAAGTTGCCTGCGTTTTTCTTTTACCTTTTTCTCAAGTTGCTTTTGTTTTTCTTGTCCTTCCAGAAAATTTCTTTGTTCCTCTTTGTCGAGCTTCCTTCGTTCTTTTTGTTCCTTTTTCTCAAGTTGCCTTTATTTTTCTTGCTACAGAAAATTACTTTGTTCCTCTTTGTCGTTCTTCAACATTTCCAGAAAAAAAATGCCCTTTTGACATGACGTTGTATTTCATGTATTATTGGAAATGGAACTAAAAGTGAAATAGAATAATTTAGTAATATAATTGTAAATTTCTTATTGATAGCGATTTGCAACTTATGATATAAAGTTATGTTTTTTTTTTAATGGAACACGCTATATATTATTGGGTCGTTTGATAGCCCATTTTAATTAATAAAAAACTAATTTTTCCCATAAGGAGTAATGTGTTAGAAAGAAACAGCTAATCTCATTTCGTTTTGTTAAGATTTCTGATGCGCTGTCTCTTTCTAATACATTACTCCTTACAAAAAAAAATAGTTTTTTTTTATTAATTCTTCGAATACCACTAGAGTTAAAGGTATAAAACTATCTGACTTTCTGTTTTATTTCCTATAATAACCGAGATACTGCGCCATGTCAAAAGTGCAATTTTTTTCAAAACCGTCCTGTATATGGAAAACGAATCAAGCTGGCAGAAAAATAATGATACTATTAAATTAAGCATGAAAATCGGAGTCGAGAATTTGTAGCCAGATTTCGTCTACCTATATAAAAGCCAAAAATCTAACGAAAAGGCGCCACTCTCTACAAAAGTGGTAAATATTCAAAATTCTATTCTCCACTAAATTTAAAGGGCTGTCATTCCAAAATCTAAAAAAAAGCTTAGATTGTGATAGATCTTTGTCAAGTTAGTTCAGGTTAGTGTTGGTTTCACAGGTCATTTGGTCATTATCCTTTCTTTGACAAAAAGAACTAATTATAAGTCATATAAAAGCACAAGCACAATTTAGTTACGTATTTGAGCAAGAAAATATTGCTTATCCAATCCAAAATATCACTTACTTCTTCACACACATATACCTTTTTTCACGCAAATAAAAATTTTACTAATGGCCGGTCTGATCGCTTAAAATTCAATTTCAAATCTAATTTGAAAAAAAATCATAAATATTCGCCTTAAGTATCTGCTACCGGAAGCTCATCCCCGTTCCAATTTGGAATTAAATTGTCATGGAAAGACCACGATAACGACTAAATAGAAATATACCCCCGAGTTCTGCACGATCGTTTATTTTGATTCTCCGATTGGCTTCTCGTTTCGAGATTTCCTTTCTACGTTTCGGCACCGTTTATATTCGTTAAATGCCATTTTCCGATAAGCTCGAACGGGGACTTGGACGAATTATTTCCAACGAAAGGTTTATTGGAAAAATATATCTACCCTTTGTGAATCTCTCCGTGACTCATTATAAAGAGTATTTAAAAGAAAAAATGTGTCGACTGAAAGTCTAAAAATGAGCGTTCACAAGCAGAGAGAAAGCAGACACGTTATTAATTTGTCCACCCACAGGCTGACATTTTAAAGAAATGAACCGTAAGGTATTATTATTGTCCGATTGTGTGTACCTATACCGTTACATTTCATGATTTATTATAGATCATAAACAACTGTTGTCTCTTTCCATGTTAGTTGTTATTTTCAGGTTTGTTATGAATTTACTACCTCTCTCTTCCAGTGTCGCCGAGAAAAGAGAATATTTAACCACCATCATTAAATATTCTTAATCAAGGATTTTGTGCCGACCATGACTGATACACAAATACGTTCAATCACTCATAATTCTCTGCATTTTGTTCCTTACAATCATCAGTTAAATATCGAAAATATACGACGTCAAAAAGAAAAATTATTATTCCTCAAAGTAATTCCAATCTATCACAAACATTTGATGGCATTTCCTCCATTTCGAACTGAATTGAAAAGCGTATCGCGTTTCTAGCTGTTTATACGTTGCGGAAAATACATTCTCCGTCGAGATCTGGAGAAATTGCGATGTGTTTTCTTATTTCTTTTTTAATACTACTAACAGACTGCGAAAAGAAAATCTCTTTACGGTTCTATAAAAGCTTTTAGATTGGCGACGCGAGTGGGAGTTTCTGCTTCAAATACTCTCGAGTTCCTTCGTACACATAAATTTTATTTCAAGCGACCATCCAACAGGTATTTAAATCCATCAGCAGCGCTCTCATAACGATATTGACTTTGATCGATCGATGATGGGTGTTTTGACTATGCGAACTGATACTTTATTAAATAACACAAGAAGTGAAGGTGCAGCTACCGTTCCGAAAAGCCGGACAGGTGACAGCCCTCTTTATTACCTACCAGATAGATATTATCGGCTCTTATACACATTAAAAGGGCTGAAGCCTTATTTAGCATCAGATAATGACAGGTGAACGTGACCCTCCGAGACACATTCTCTTCGTGTTTGTTCGCTGCACAGCCCGCAGTTAATTACTGGCTTAAAATTGGGCATTTCCTATAGACGTTAAAAAACGTCGTTTCTTTGTTGCAGAAGTGAAGAGTTCGAAGACTAAAAGCTCACCAACACCTTTTAAAAGTCAATGTGGCGTAAAGATACGAGCAGCAGTGGTCTCTTACATAAGAAACCGGCAATCGAACGTACCGCCCGAGGTTATAGAGAAGAACCACCTGGCCTAAAAGTGCATCAGCAACAATGTGAATGCTGCAGCAGAAGCAGAGGCAGCATTGGGACGATGACCCATAAGTGTAGTCTTAACGCAACCAATTATCTGATTTTTCATCGGTGTTCTTATTGCCTTGAAGGCGGATTGTGGAGTTTTGATATTATAACCTGTTTTATAAACATAAACAAAGGAGATTTTTAACAGCTTTAATTAAAAATAAGGCAAATAAATTAACCAAAAAATGTGGTAAAGTTAGAGTGGGTGTTAGAGACTGTTTTACTTTTTATTACAGACAAAGAAATTAACTAACATTGTTTTCAAAGTCCAAAAAATAATTAATTGCGTAGGGATGGTTTGGAATAATTATTATCAGAACAATTCCAAAAAACAAATTTGTGCAAACTTTTACTGGTTGTAAAAGTCGTCACAAAATGTATAATAAAAGAATGTTGAAATGTATTCACAGTCTTAAAAAGGTAACAAGAATCTTAAAATGTCCCATAAATAATCGCTTTTGATTAAAAAATGTAGTAATAGATAAAAGAAATAAGACAAAATCTACTGAAACTTAAAATCGCACCTTTAGTATGTTTAGAATGTCCTTAACTATCCGGAATGAAATCTTTTTTTTAACAGAAAAAAAATTGTTAGTTTTTTAAGTTTTGGCTTTGGAGGAATCATCAACTGGTGTGTGTGACACTATAGACAATTTTATCCTGCAGCTAACTATTCTCGAAATATTAACTAGCTTCGCTATTTTCAAACATAGACTCACAAATGTTAATTTTATGTAGAGCCCTCAAAGTGAATCCGCAGTAAGATTATCGGGAATAGAACGAATAAAAAAAATTCCACTAAGTAACCAGAAACTGACGACGTTTCGACGTTTAATGACGTCTTTCTCAAGGCTAAAAACAACAAAAGCAGCATCTTAATTATATATTAAATTTGTGTCTCTAACTATCTCCAGTTTTGAACATATTTTTTTCTATAATTTTTTAACTATTCCAGGTTTTTTTTACTTTTGGACTTTTCATCGTTTTTCATTTACTTTTTCATTAAATTTCTTATTGTTTCTTTATTGTTTATATTTATTTATCCACGACCATACTATAATAATCACATTATTCTTGTACATCCTCAAGATTAACACTAATCATTATTCACAAGTGACTAATGCGTTGTCGTGGAAACAAAACCTGTCATAGGCAACAGACAACTCAAAAAGTAAAGCGCCCTATACGTGAAATCAGTAGTTACCACTGGTTTATTCAAATAATTATCCTTCTATTAGGATGTATTGAGACAAATGTAGGTTACGGCGTCTCTTTTTCACTAAAAAATGCTTAAAGTAGGCCATAAAATTAAGTAATTTACCGTCCACCCTCGTAGCATTGAAATGAACATGCACGGGCGACTAGACCGTCATCTATCTGACGCATCAAACGTCGCGTCGTCGATTACCGAAACCAGTCGTGGTCGTGGTTTTAAAATTGTGAATTATCTTTGTGTCACCTTATAACATATCATATTTGAGAAGACCCGGAACCTTGGTCGTGGATAATGTATAGTATTCAACTCGCATTTAATGAGCGTTATTCTCTCGGGCAAATTGTGCCACTCGCTTCGCTCGTGGGCTCAAACGTTACCCTCGAGAATAACGACTCTCATTAAATGCTTAGTACCTCATTAATGCTGCTAGTATAATATACTATTATTTTAATTTTTTGTGTCTTATAAAACTAAAAATAATTAATAACACCAAACCTACTACATATTAACTACTTTTTTTTTATTCATTATTAATGTTGATATTTTCTTCTATTATATAGGGACCAACGAGATTGTTGTTCTTATAAATTAACAAATTTTCTTAATTTTTTGGCATTGTTGTATAATTACTTTTTAATGCATTCGTCACTCTTCCAAAACAAATTCTTTCATCAGATCCAATGATATTCTAAAATTAGTTCGTATACAAAAAGTCAGTCTCTATACTGGATTTATAGCAAACTTTATGCAACTTTTTATTGCTTCATGGCTGCTCTACTGTTTTTATAAGAAACTACCAATAAAAGGAGTTAAAAAAAATTACGATTGCAGGCAAACCTACTTTTTTTTGTTCACTTTTATATACATAGTTGTACGGATGATATATGAGTGAATACCTGGTATTTTCTAAAGCTCAAAAGTCCTAAGTTATTTCTGAAATATAAAGCACGTGGAAGTTTCATAAGGCTCTATAAGCGAAAAAAAATCCTATAAAAATTGTTAACACTAAATACTGTTTATAAAAATTAATTTCTAAAATTGCCTTTAGAACCTAAATTAAGCCGTAGTAGTGTAAGAGGTTTACGAGGACTTTTATAACATAGTGACTTGTAATTAATTTTTTGATTTTTTTTTAATAATTTAAAACGAAAGATCCGATTAAACTGACTTTATTAAGGTTGCATAAAGCATCTTTTTAGTTTCATGAAGTACATTTAATTTGTAGCGATTTGAAAAAAGATTTGATAGTAAGTAGTTATATTGGAAACATCTGCAAGCTGAGCGTTAAAATAAATACATTTACTAAAGTATCTCAATGCTTATCCCAAGGGGAGCTAAGTGGATTCTTTTTTCCTTTTTTTATCTATTAAAAACAATGTTAATAATTAACATAATGGAAAATAATTAACATTAATATTTAAACATAACTATAATTTTTAATGTTAATTATTTTTATTTTTCATTTTGTTTTGTTAACCTAACATAAGTTTTGTCTTGCTTCTTACAAACTTGCTATCCCTATATTTCATACTGTTTTAAGTAAGTTTTTCTCCTCGTTTTTACCTTCTTTGGTGCCAAATTATTTAAAAGGGTTTTTTTTATCATTGTTTTCAGTGCGCATTCCCTCGTGTGTTTTTCTTTTTAGCATTTTAAGATGCTGATCTTGTTGTTTTTAGAAATGTGTGTTGTTTGACTTCCCAAGAATTTGATAATATCAGTTAGAAATAATACTGGATGTATTTATTGAGACGATTGTAGAAAAAGTAATGTGTATAATTCGAGCGAATTGTTAGCAGGGAGTAATTGTGTTGTGTCAGAAGTGCGATACTTTTCGTCAAATTTGTGACTCTACGGCCAAAGGAGTAGTCGCGCGCGTGGAATTTTGCGTGGTAAAAGGTCAGTGCAAGAACTTTGGTGTTTTCTACATGCCATATGCTCGATCTACGACAAAAATCATGGATGAACAACTGGCAGCACTTATGAGCAATACTGAAGAAAGACAAAGAGAAACAAAGGAATTTTCTGGAAGAACAAGAAAAACAAAGGCAACTTGAGAAAAAGAAACAAGAGAAACAAAGGCAGTTCGACAAAGAGGAACAAAAAAATTTTCTGGAAGAACAAGAAAGACAAAGGAAAAGGAGAAAAAGGAACAAGAAAAACAAAGACAACTTGAGATAAACGAACAAAGAAAAAATCAAGCTGCTCTGTTTTAAGCATGAACTTAGAAGCTTTCTGGGACTATGCACCTATTATCGACGTTTTGTCGAGGGATTTGCCAACATCGCCAAACCTCTGCATCGGTTAACGGAGCAAAAGATGTCATTCTATTGGAACCATGAGTTCCAAGACGCGTTTGGAAGACTCAAGGCAGCATTATGTGCCAGCCCTATATTGGGCTATCCGCGACCCGAGGGACAGTTTATTCTGGATACCACGCAAGTAACCATGGAATTGGAGCAGTATTGTCACAAGTACAAGACGGCCAGGAAAAAGTAATTGAGTACTTCAGTAAGGTGTTGAGCAAGTCAGAGAGAAATTATTGCGTTATCAGAAAGGAACTGCTATGGTGAAGTCCGTGGACCGTTTCCATGGATATCTGTACGGAAGAAAGTTTTTGATTCGCGTAGATCCCAGAGCGCTGAAATGGCTTCTCCAAATGAACAATTCTGAAGGCCAAATTGCAAGATAGATAGAACGCCTTCAGCAGTACGATTTTAAAATCAATCATCGTCCAGGCAGATCTCATGGTAACGCAGATGCATTATCATGTCGACACTGCCAATGAGTAGAACAACGAAAAGAACCAAGTATTTTTAGGAGAAACAGGATTGACGTCGACGAACATTGGACCACTGGACAAATGAAGGTCGAACGAACAACCGATAATGCTGTGGGGTTAATACGTCAATGGAAGTTGGAAAATCAAAGACCTGATTGGAAGGACATAGCAGAGAAGAGCCCGGAAATAAAAGCTATGTGGGCTCAATGGGATTCCTTGGCGATTCAGAATGGTTTACTAAAGAGTACTTGGGAAAGCCCCAATGGGAAAAGTGCCACGCTGCAGCTTGTCGTACCAGAAAGTAGACGGACGCACAATGGAGAAATGCACAATGGAGTGTCTGGAGGCCATTTTGGAGTGAATAAGACCCTGAAATTGTGATACCTGCTGCTCCGTAAAAGGTCCCCAAAGAAAGACTAGGGGGCAAATGAAGCAATACAATGTTGGCGCCTCATTTAAAAGAATTCCGATCGACGTGGCAGGTGCCCTTCCAGAAACGGACAATGGCAACAAATACATCTTAGTTGCCATGGATTATTTCAGTAAATGGCCTGAAGCTTATGCACCAAATCAGAAAACTAACATTAGAGCTTCATTCGGACCAGGGACGGAATTTTGAATCGCCACTTTTCAAGAAGATCATGGAACTTCTGGGAATCCGCAAAATAAGGACAACTCGTCCATTTACAATCAGATGGCATGGTCGAGCGTTTCAATCAAACAATGGAACAATCCCTCTGCAGAATGGTAGCGGACCACCAGAAAGATTGAGACAAATTTCTGCCTCTTCTAATGGCTTACAGAGGTGTAGTACATAACACGACAGGACCAACCCCTGCCAAGGTTATATATGGTAAAGAATGGGAATGTTACGCCCGACCACAGGTGTAATCTGTGGACCACAAGTCTCTGTGGGCCACACGTCGATCCACAGAGATTCGGGTTGAAGCGGCAACGCCGAGCGCGGACCGCGACCCCGGGAACTCATTTAGAATAAACGAGAACCGGGAACAGTCGCCTCCGTTCTGTAAAGTACGAGAGTTTGTTCAGGCCGGGTATATAAACCAGCGAGCCGCGCGAGATGGGATCGAATAGATAGTGGAGTGTAGTAAATAAACGAAATGAGCGGACAAGCGAACAGTGAGATTTGTTGTTAGAGAGTAATTGTGTTTTAATCGTGTTGTAGTAGTTAAAAGTAAATAAAAGTGTGTAGTTAATGGACGATAACCCGTATCTCGTAACAATACTATACTGTGTTGTGTTTCCCGCTGCTAAAGACCAAGAAAATATAGAAAGTCAAGAACAAGACCAAGAAATCCAGACAACAAGAAAATAGCAATGTCTGGAAGGGCAATCTTTTATGAAAATATCCCAAAATTGTCCCATCATCATATCCAATGAGTGGAATAGAAGATACCAAAAAAAGACAAGAAAAACGTTCTACCATAGTCACGGATTTTGAACCCAGTCTGATCGATCAGATATCACTGAAACTATTGCAGAAGCACTACAAAAAAGTTTTTTTTCAAGCGGACTAAATGTACATGTCATTTGTTTTCTCCATACGCACACTTAAAGTGGGGTTTCTAATCCTGAGACCAAAAAAGTAGCAAAAAAGTCCTAGGCAGTAAAAGTAAAGTCAAAAGTCACCGCTACTGTCATGGTGGCGCATATATAAACGATTTTCATTCACCAAAATCTCTACTAAACACTAGATGACATCAGATCTGAGTGGATTGCCATCTTTACATTCTTAATGAAAAAACAAAAGGATAGGAATACTCTCAGAGCGCTCGAGAGCACCACCCGAAACCGTTATTAGTCGAAATCGCATAGATTATCAAATTCTGTTAAATGTCATTGGTTGTCAAACGTCATACGCGTCATCATATTTATCTGTCAATGTGACTTTTATTAATTTAGTATTGATAATAATGCTACAAATTTTTAGTGTACCATAATTTACCTAAACCACCTAAAACATTGGTTATGATTTAATACCATTAAAACCATGGAACATTGAAAACCACCGTTCTAACACATTCTATTTATTTTACAAATAATATACACCACTAATTGGTAGTACCTAGACCCGCTTAAAGAGGATGAGAGAAAATTGCAAAACTGAATCACCCTGAAATAGACTAATTTCCTGCAGGCTTGAAAAAAAAATAGTATATGTTACTCGGAGTAAAAGGTCTTTTTGTGCTTCGCCCAGTTGCAGGCCTCAGCTACGCTTCGGCCGTCAATCTCTGGGCTCAGCGAAAAGACCCACTTTTACTCCTAGTGACATAATCTACTATTTTCTCCAAACGTTATTAAATTACCACTTTATGTGGCACAAAGGCAAAGGTAAATCAATGGATTTCCTTATTGTCAACTAGGGGTGGGCGCGTAAATAAATACGACATAAAATATTTATTTACTCCGTAAACAATTAAATTTTTTACACATGCAGTTTTAGCATAGGATAAAAAATAAAAAAATATATATCTACTAGACTTTTTTGGTTATTTGCCTACTTTTTTGCTACTTTTACAAAATTGATTTGTCAACGACCAATTCTGTATCAGACAATACAGAATGATGCACAGTATTTCCGTTTTTCGATCGGTTTGTCTGTTTTTTTTTTAATTTTGAATTTTAATTTAAAAAAATATCTCAAACCTGCTTCTCCCCGAACTGACCATATGTCCACCATATGAACTGACTTTTTCTAATAATAATTCCTTTTCAATAATTATTACAAATTTAAAGTTGTGTTTGAAAAAAATTATACTTATAAAATAATAAAGGTATGACGGTGGATTAACAGGTTGGAGACGTTTTTTTTTCATTACGTTTTTAACTCAATGTTATTAGTTACGTGTCTTACCTTGTAGTGTTCCATTTGTGTTCAAATCAATTTGTATATATATTTTTTAAATCTTTCTGTTCAAACATATGTTAAACACACAGTCAAAATAATTTCAATTGTTTATTTTTATCGCCCATTGGTAACTGTGATTGTTTTATGCTTACATTTGTAGCCTTGATAAAGACCGCAATATACGGTCAAAACGTCGGCAATTAGAAAAAAAAATCGTCCTCAACCTGCTAATCCACCGTCATACCATTGCTATTGGGACGCTAAACACTTGGAATAAATAATAAAAAGATAAAACAGTGACAACTGTTGGTACTGCTGGCAGCTGTCAATTATGTTTTTGAGGTCCATAGTGTCAGAATGGTCAGACGCATAATTTACATTTTATACATGTTCTACAGTTTTTACCCAGAGAAAATATTTTATAAAAAAATGTCAAAAATAAAAGAAATGCCGTAAATACTATCCCTGCTGTAAACCGGGCTGTAAGCAAAATCTTTGTCAAATTCCTCGTCGCCGGCAGGTAGTCATTTCCTGCAAGTTAAAGGTAAAAGGTTACGAACTCGAGTTTCGAACTGAGGTTGCCGGGGTTAGAGACCAGGATTCAACTTATGAAAAACTACGCTATGCAGAGCCGTTTTTTATAGTAAAAGTAAAATTTGAAAGTTTTGGACTAGAAGTCGTCTTCCTCCCCAGACGACTTCCAGATATTTTGATATCTACTTGGAATGTGAGAGCAGAATACCACTTTAGTTCAATGAGAAAATTGTTAAGTGCGAACGAATAATATGAGAAGTATTCTGAAATGTTTTATACAACTTATCGATTACTTATCGACCCAAAAACTGTATTTTAGTGTTCTGATGTCTTTGTTTTATGAGAAATAATTTAAAAAAAATCCAATCGTCTCTCCACCGGAAAAGGTTTTAGACGAGAGTCGTAAACAGTTCAGGACCACGACAAGCGGCGGCCCATTTAAAATTATTATCTGGAGTGCAATATCTGCTCGTGAGAAAATAATCGCATCGACCGGCTCAAGCCATAACTTAGCACATTTTTCACGAGACCACGCCTAAGATATGACCACGTCCTATTAATCAGCTCAAGAGTACGACGCTTCCTCTTGCGAATCTGTTCTTTCCGCGGTAATGGTCGGGGATAAATCTTCGGATGTCAGTTAGCGCAGGAGGTTGCGACGAGTTGTTAGAGCAAATATAGACTCGATAGCGATGTCAATTTAATTATCTATCAACATTGTAGTCGTAAGCGAAGCTCTGGTTCCCAACTAAGTCTGAAATGTTTCAAATTAGGGACAACGTAACCATTTACGGGACTGAATTAAAGTGGGGTATAATGGCGTTTTAGCCTGTTAAGAGGCATACACCCAACACAGCGCTTTAAAGAGAGGGTTACATTATTTGGTTGAAAATTTCCGCATTTGCTGTGAACAAAAGACAGGCTTTTGTAATTGAATATTTTTGCAAAACAAAAAAGGTCGTTTGGAATAAAGAGACGGATTCCTTTTACTCCTCCAATCTGAAAGCGTATCTCCTAAATAATGTCTCCTCTAGCGTGTATACCGAAAAATGGTAAAGACATAAACATTATTTGAGGATACTCGGTTACCGCTCGGAATACAAAAGACGAACGACCGGGGAAAAGGAAAAGAAAATTGCTTTTACGCGATCTGATTATCTTTCATGGGGATATAACGTCGTCGTCTGCTAAATACTGGCAAGTTGGAAAACTTTGGGATCTCATTTTCTGGGAAATTAAATTCCCTTTAGAAGTGGGTAGGGGCTATTACTTATAGGAAATATGTAGTGGAAAATAGCAGCCAATTTATATATGAGCCAGGAAAAAATTATAGAACTCAGACGAGTCTAAAAAAAGGTTCGGGAGCTCTCCGATACTCATAATTTAAGGCCCCCTAGGGGCCCTGATTTAAAATTTAAAGGAAGATATCACGTCCGAGCCAATTCATCCTAATAGAATGTTGATTGATTCATTTTTGTAGGTAGGAAATCTAATTAAAATTTTAATCAACCTGCTACATCTGGCGTGCGTTCCACAACTCGGCCCGAATTAGGCGAGGCCATATAAATTCATCGGATTTGCATAAGTTTTTTTTTTGTGAGAAGCGCCTCTCCAAATTACTACATGGCTGGCTAGAACTAATTGATTGGGATCCGATCATCATTAGATAATCGTTTATAAACGACCTGCTTCACTGGCATAAATTGCTTTCTAATCCCTCTGTCTCAGCTACAACAACAAAAAATTGAAGAGGCCCTAAGGTCAAGAATAATTCATGCTTCGTGCGGCGCTATTTTGTATAACGTCCGCTCTTCACGGCGACTTTAACCCTTATCAAGTGACATGTCGCAAAGATGTCGCCTTTCCCGCGGGACGTATTATTGATCCCCGGGAAGACAATCCCGGGCAGCCGAGTTCAAACAATCCGCCACATTGCATCTTTAGAGACCTGCTTTGCCGATTAGAGAGTTATGGCGCTCGCGCCGGATTTTAGAGCATCGAATGCAGTTTATTAATTTAAAACGTTAGCAGAGGGTGGGTATTTTTCGTTGCGAGGGATGAAACTAGGTTGGTAGGGAGTTATAAATGTAGCGCCTTATAAGCGTGTAACAAAGTATTCAGTTATTTTATCTCAAAAGAAAATATTAAGACAGACAACCAGCACACTTGGTTAATAAAGTATCAATGTTTTTTTTTTCTTCTTCAGTATCCAGGGTAATTCACAACTCAATGGCGTATAAAGGAAAACGAAAGAAGTTGTTTTTTCCAACAAATATTTCTTTTTATAAAGATTTTTTTTTCTTATTGACCCGTATCACAATTTTGCAGTTTTCTCAAAAACAGACAAAATAAACAAACTTCTCGAAAAAAGAGTTTAGAATCGAATTTGCTATTCCATAACAAACCCTAATTGTAAATTAATTTGGATGGAAAAGCGAAGGAGGAAACACCCAAATTTCCTCCTCTCCAAATACACCTCCACAGAAAAACTGTGGACTTGAAAAATCCCACAGTTTTTAATTATGACACACTCCTAAACTACCCCTTCTTAAGCTGCCAGTTCGAGTTTCTATTAGGTAACTAAAAACGTCAAGTAAATGCACTTGACAAATTTCATTGTTCGGTATTAAGGCATTGCCGAAATACATCGCTTTTGCGATTTCTTTAAGGCATTGTCTGAGGCCACTATCTTAGTAACAGTAGGCATGAGAAAAAAATATCATATTAAGAATCCACTTGTTTAAATCCACTCTCTTCTACACGCACCTGTTCTATGTCTATTGAGTTATAAATCACCCTGTATATGGCTTCTCAACTTATTATGAAAAACCATGGAATCCAGATGTCTTGCCCCTGTATAAATAATGGACAATGACTGAGAAATTTGACAAATGAATAAGGTTAAAAAGTTCAACAAATGTCTAAACTTTTACATATGTGCATGGTGTTTTTCATTTAAAAACCGACTTTGAATAATCCGTGCCAAACACACAATTTTAAATATTGGTTACGTTCACCAGACACGTTTTCCAGCGGCTTGATGTCAGTGGATGGATGATTCTCTAAGCAGAATAAGTTAGCGCTGATAATGCTCAGCGTCGCACTCTAAGTCGCTTTGACGGTTTACAAATAAAAAAAAAACATTTTTTTTCATCAAAGACAAAAAAATTGAAGATATGAAAATTATAAAATGAGGTCTTTTATCTACTCCTGTATACGGTGTCCGGAAATTCCTATGCCAAACTTCCGGGTATGATTCTACAATAGAAAGTAAGACAAATTTTTATGCGCATACGTAAAAGAGAAAAAGAAATTGTTGACTTAAAAGGCTACTTTTTGACAAAAAAAATGGCCGACGGTATGTTATTTCCCCTATTAAGACGTAGAAAGGGAGTTCCCTACGCCCTGTTACCGATGGGAACTGAAAATATCTATATGCAAATGCAGGGTCTTTAAATAACAAATATTGCAATACCCAGAATTTTCCATTTTATCATAAAGGAATTTCTTTATCAAATGTTTCCATTTTTTATTACTAGGAGTTTAATGCCGACAAAAACACTCTTTTGACAGGTTTGATTAGTTGCCTCTAATCACTTATTTACCACTTCCGGTAACCACCTAAATTGGATTTCTCTGTTTTGAGAGCCACCTAAATTGAATCATTTCTGGGAACTTACTAAACAAAATAACCGAGTAATTCGGTTATCAAATGCCAGTTTTTTTTATTTAGTACATTTTTTTTTAGGTTAGGTTTGTTACAAAATGCTACATTTTGCAACAAACCGTCATGACGAAAACACTGAATAGACGACGGATTTACCGAGGATTTTGACCCAATGATGAAGTGAACATTTTTGCCACTGTAAAGTCAAGCACAAAACAATTAATAGAAAAAAAACCTTTTTGAATAAAACCGTTTTACATAGACCAAGCACTAGAAGGTTTTTAGTTTAAGACATAAAATATTTCAAAAAACCAAAATAGCGGTTTTTTCTCTTTGCTTCTCTCTCATGCTAGTACTTCAGACCTTCATTAAACACCAAAATAACTCGCACTGTATTAACATTTTTAGTCCATATCTATAAGACTATTTTTGGTTGAGTTTTTTGGAATTTCTGAATAACTTTTTTTAACTACTTTCTCGAATTATAGTAGGAGGTAGATAAAAGATAAAACTGCTTTTTAATTAAAATTTTTACTAAGTTTTAGTATAATCGTCTTCTGGTTTCCTTTCCCACATTTTGTTACTCAAAAAATCATCGGAATCTTCACTTCTTTTTGTTTCTAAATACGGTCCTATTATTGACGTATCGACCATAAAACTTTTAATTCTTTTTACTTTATTAAATTTGCAAAACTTGGCTACAAGTTATTTCACTTTCACTTCATACTGTGTCATTTAAGACACTTTTACGTACTTGATTTTAGTCCGGTAATAAGCCTTTTACAGGACTGGAGATAAGTCCGGTAAATATAGTTTTACAGTAGGAGTAAGATGTTTCCTGGAATTGGAATATTTCCCGGTCTTCAGGAATTTCGAAACGACTACTATAACACGTTACCGGATGTATGATGTACAGGGTGTTTCAAATTCGAGTCACATCATTAGGATCTCAGCAACGGTAAGAGATACAGGGTCGGTTAAATTGGGGCAAAGTTGCGCAATTTGGAGTTCAATAATATGCCGTTTTAACATTTGAAAAAGTCCGAATTACTTCCGGAGATATCCGATAAAATACGAACATTGAAAAATCGTTCTTATTTTGTATTGAGCTTATTCGAAGCGATAACTCCAAATATCACTTCCTCATTGAAACTTTTTCTGCCCTATAAGATAGCATATTTAGTTTCTTTCTGCGACGTTTCGTTTTTTGGGAACCATCATCAACTTTACGTTTTTAAATATAGACCTGGAATTTTTATTCGTTATTTTGATCGCTCTTTTTAATCCAAACAACGCGATATGCAATATGACATATTTTGCAATTACAGTTTAGCTAAATCGTTTTTTCTTTAAATGTACCTATTACATCTTTTACTACCTATTGTTACTAGGATGTTTACCAAACAAAGCACTAAACAAAGAGATAGAATATTACAGTAAATACTCGAACAACCCTCCCTGCATCTCAGTACATTTTTGTGTTCTTCTAAGCAACGTTTTGTTTTTTGTCTGTCGAATTACTCTACCTCCCCTATAGCCCTTGTTTTGCTATTATATTTCCTTTTTATCAAGTATTGCTGAATCCATTTATAAATACATAACTTGCAAGACAAATACTGTGATAAATATTTTACAAATTAAATAAATTACAATAATTTAGATCGAAATCTGCCCCTCTTTGGAATTTTTGGAAAAAATAGGCAACGATATGGCGATCGAATCAATGATAAAAATGAGCAGGCAATTAATTATTAAAGCTGTAAATTTTGTAAATTAGCAAGATGCTTCTTATGTAGTTTAGAATCCTTTTGTGTGAAAGGTTCTTGAAAATCCGCGGCTCAACTAGACAACAACTAGCAAACAACAATTTGCTCATGAACTAAATTTGCCAGCAACGCGAGTTCATAGAACGTTAAAAAAATCTGTATCACTCCTATAAAATTCACATTTCTCAGGAACTTCTACCGAAAGATTTCAGACTCCAGACACAAGACTCAGAGACACAAGACTCCAGTTTTGTAATTGGCTTAACTATAAAGTGCAAAACGATCACGACTTTTTAAGTTAAATTATTTGGACTGATGAATGTAACTTTTCTACGAATGGGCTCTTTAACAGAAATAATGAACACTATTACTCAATGGAAAATCCGAGACAAAACATAGCTTTAAGAAGGCAAGGAATGCTCTCTTAATGTTTGGATGGGTTTATACAAAAATCGAATATGGGGGCCTATTCTATATGAGGAAAATTTAACTTCTGAAAAGTATTTAAATTTAATTAAGCCTTATTTATTGGATTACTTCGAAGACACCTTTTAATATAATTAGGGAATTATGGTGGCAGCAAGACGGCGCACCACTGCATAACAGAAGATTTGTTAAACATTGTTTAAACAAATTCTTTCCCAACCAGTATATTGGAAACCAAGGGGTCGTACTGTGGCCAGCAAGAAGTCTCGATCTTTCTCCTCTGGATTATTTTCTTTGGGGTTATTTGAAAAACTGCATATTCAAACGCCCAACCAATAATGTCAATATTTTAAAGGAAAACTTGATAGCATAACAAGGGCAATACGAGCTAGAACAATTGAACGGGCAATAAGCAGAAACTTGCTTAGAAGAACTCAAAAATGTTTGGGGTGCTGGGAGAGTTAATCGAGTATTTACTTTAATGTTATATCTTTTTGTTTGGGGCTTCGTTTAGTAATAAAATCGGTATATTTAAAGGAAAAACGATTTTTAGCTAGACTTTAATTGTAATATATGCCATATTGCATTTGATAAAAAAGAGCAATCAAAATAATGAATAAACAATCCAGGTCCGTATTTAAAAAAGTAAAGTTGTTGATGGTTACCAAAAAACGAAACGTCGCAGGAAGAAACTAAGTATGCCAATTTACAGAGCAGAAAAAGTTGCCATAACGAAGTCTCAATGATTTTTAATTATCTCTTCGAATAAGCTCAAAACACAAAAAAAACGATTTTTCAAAATTTCGTATTTTTTCGGATATCTCCGGAAGTAATCGGACTTTTTCAAATGTTAAAACGGCATATTATTGAACTCCAAATTGCGCAACTTTGCTCCAATTTAACCGACCCTGTATCTCTTACCGTTGCTGAGATCCCAATGATGTGGCTCGAATTTGAAACACCCTGTACAACATTTTACTTCCTACTTATTAAAAACAGGAAAAAATCAATTTTAGATTTTGAGAATTTGAGAGTCGTCCAGATGAAGTTTCATAATGAACACTCCGTATATTGCGTCAATTTTTTTTTTTTTATTTTACTGAGTTCAGTTTTATCAACCCTGAGAGTTTCTACTCCATATAATATCAAATATCCCAACTAACATTTTGCTATATAAAAATAACTGTTGCTTTTTGGATACCACTTTATAAAAACTAAGTTTTACTAAAATTTTGTGAAAACGTGTAGAAGTGTCATTAATATAACTGTGACAGGACTCAAATGGAGAATCTTATAAGTATAACGATGACGATTGTTTGGTCGAAGATATGTAGTAATAAAACATCTCTGAAACCATAAGCAAACGCCTTATAAAACTAAATGTTTTATAAGTGTAACGGTATTGCAATTTTCTGTGGAAGTGAATACGCTACCCTCACAAAAGGGAGCCTCAACGTTCATCTATTTCAGTAGTTTTTATGAAAACTGCTCTCATTGTTAGCGATAGAATAGGTAAGTAAGGTAGTAAAAAGAATAATTTTACACCATTAAGTACATAAAAGTCAACATGGCCTCATGTGTTTCAGCATTATCAGACATAATTCTTTATAAACAGTAGAAGTCCCATAGATGTTATTTATTTCCAAAAAAAAAACTTACAAATCCCTATAAAACATTGTTGTGGAAGTATAAAAATTCTTCTCTAGCTACAATAATAAACTTCTTACAAAAACTTTTATAAAAATTGAGAACCAACGTGATGTTTATAAATAAAGTCTGGAAATCCTTTATAAAACTTTTTTATACATCTGTTAATCTTTGCAACTAAAGTTTTATAGGTACTGCAACCAAAACGTTCTTGTTACTTCCTTTTAAAACCGAAAGAGTACTGGTATTTTTAGAGTCTTTTAGAAAACAATACGCACATAAAGATTACATATACAACTTGCAGAACCATCTATAAAGCTAGATCATTATTGTTGATAATGTTAGTTGGGAAAATATGGTATAAACTTCATGGTACCGATTAACACTATTAATAAAAGACCTTTTAAAATAGTAGACACCAACATGGTCATATACTGGCAGAACAGACTGTTTTCAAAATGTCAAACACGAAGATCCAAGCACAGATCTACGCTTCACGTAATGCTTTTTGTGTCGTTGATGTTTTTAATTGGTCCGTTGTCGATAACAAAGAGCAAACATTTGTTCTTCAATAAGAATTCTTGAAGATGAAAAAAATTAAGCTTATAGTTATCGAAATACTGGGTGTCAAAGTTTGAGATTTTTTAAAAGTTTTAATGCACAGCTTTTTTAGTTTTCGATATATTGAATTGAATTTTCGTACCTACATTGCCCTTGTCCTTCTACACGATCGCAACCTACAAACTTGTAAAAATCCATAGAGTGGCATTTTTTTAGCAGTGCGACCATCTTTTAATTCCTTTTCAAACCTTTCGGTGATATACTGCTTAAACCTTTTGGTGATACATCACTGATCATTCCTTGTTAAAAAATTGATTTTCTTGTTTAAGTTAGAAACTCTTGAATTGTTTTCGTATTTGGCACTTTTCGAGTTATTTGAAAAATTAGTAAGGAATACGTATGATTTTTGATTTTTGTGTGGTGTGATTGAAAAATAAAAGTACTCCTGTAGGAACAAAAAAAAAGTTTGCCACTTTGTAGATTTTACCGACAACTTTTTGCTGTGGCGTTTTCAGAAGGAATACGAGGATCTGAATTCCAAAGCTAACGTGAGTGATGTGGATTGTACGTGGGTAAGAGCAGGCCGCTGTCCTACTTATCGCGTCGACACTATATACTACACTGCTAGCCAGAATAGAGATCTTGAGTAGAGAGGACATGGGTAGAAAGGTTCGGCGCCAACCATCGGGTGATCGACCTTGTTACATTACTGAACGGTGGTGTAAAATATCAAGAGCAATAGTACGAACGAAGGATTTCAACTTAATATCTCAAAAACCGAAAGAAATATGCAATAAAATCTTTTAAAAAATATTAAATTTTGACACCCTGTATCTGGATAATGAAGCATTCTCTGAAACGAGATTATAAAGCCAACAATGATTGGTTTCTGGCGAAGACAAAACAAAGTTTCGGTAACATCTCTTGCTGAAACACCCTGAACCGAGAATAATAGAATGGACAAATTGGGAAAAAGTCCAAGAAAGAAAAAGGATGATTTTACTTAGAAGGACAATGGGTTTCGTTTATAGAACCATGACAAACAAAAGGTTATCAAAGCAGGAAAGTCGCTTTTCACGAAGCCAAGATGAAGGAAGGAACTAATATAGAGACATACTGAAATTGTTTTTGTGGAAGGAAGAAATCACTCCAAAATTCCAAAAATACTTGAAGAAAAAAAAATGGAGAAGAGGGATGTTAAGACCAAACTAAGTAAGAAGAAACAAGAAAAAGAGTAGAACATTTCTGAAGCCTTTGAGGAGTCATTAAACACAGGACCTAGATAGGAAAAAACGATTATCTCCAACTTGCGACACTTGATTGGAACAGCTTGAAAATTGTGAATTTAAGTGAGATAATAGTTGACCAAGTTTGTTCAATTTAACTATTGTAGAGATAAGTCAAATATACTATGAATGAAATATAATGTAAAAGGAGGGTGTTGAGTGTCATCTTGGCAATACAGTAACACTGAGCATATTGCATTTTCGGCTTGGTGTTGGAATGTGAGGGGCGAGTTCAAGCTTCGAAGGATGTTCGAGGTGATCAGTGCGTTGATGGCGTTTAGACAGCAGCTAACTTACTATTTGGATTATGATATAAAATCCGTCTTTAAGGTTGCTGTAAAATTTAACTGTTCGGTTTTCGTCGTATCAAAATATTCAAAGCTCGTTCATTTCAATGCAAAAATAATGCTGGTCGCGTGAAGCTTATAACTGTCAAATCGACGCCCCACGATGCTGAAAGCTGAGGGTTTATAGCTAAGTTAACAAAGCCACATGTGACATGCTCGTAAAGCTTGGTCGCTTTTCAGCTTAATTTTAAGCGCTTTCCAATGAAATTAGAAATGTGTTTTAAATTTCCAATTTGCCGCTGCCACGTCGATATTGCGTTTGATTTTAACTCTCGTTTCAATTAAGTTTCGAAGCCAAACAGGCCCGATGTTAAATTTTAATTGTGCCATGGGCTGTCGCGAGGAAATGTCCGGTCCGATGTTTTTGTTCTATGCGATGTTTGATTATACGTTAAATACTTGAGCCAACATTTTCGATGCTTTGTGTCTTAATTAAAATCGTGACGATAATTGCCCTCACGGCCGTTTCCCAGACAAAATCCAGAAAAACTTTTAACGCATCACCTCGCCCTAATTAACAAACAAAAGATCATTTTTTGCTTCAGTTCCATCTAACGCCCCGCTTTTCGAATTCTTCGTTCCTGTTTTTTAAAGTTCTTTGTATTTTAATCAAGATCCAGCTCTTAATGAATAATATATGACGGTTTTGAGCCGAGCAGACACTCACAATGATTTATTAATAGTTTATCGTCCATTTATTTCGCCATTTTCGGCTTTACGTCCTGAATAATGACTGTGTGTTTAATGATTTGTTTTTGCCATTCGAGTGTCCTTGTTTTCAGCCTTCGGCATTGATGATTTCTCTTAGTCGAAAATTAAATTACGCAAGCAAATCTCGACGCAATATTTTTGCGGCCCGGCCATTGTGCGGTGTGTCTTGGTAAAGTTTGACGCATTATTCATCGGTGCCTGATTCATGGCTTTAGCGGGGGTGAAATTTTCCTTCGAAAAAGTTTTATTTAAAGGGCACGAGGGGATGATAAAGCGTATCATTTATTAGATTTTCAATAAAAAGAAGATGCTGCACTTTGCTCCACAAAAGACGTATTAACTCTCGGTGGAGGGTTATTTTAAGATTCAGACACAAGGGATGGGAGTGTTATTAGGATGGGTGACCTTTCAATCTCTTTGATCTTATGACGTCCTTTTGAATATATATAAAAAGTATTTGCAATATACTGTTTTTGATTTCGATTTAATGGAGCTGCATGCCATCACAATGTCATTTAAATACCATTTCAATATCGATGAATAAGTTCTGAATTGCCCTTTCACTCATGTTCTAGCTCTCACTACCCCATAAGATTGATACTTGTCTGCCAACAGACAAGAAGTTGTAGATTTCAAGATTTTTACCTTTTTTCTAAATTAAATCTCCAACTGGACAGTATCCACGGAGCAATCCTATTCCGATCATAAACACAACATTTAATCTAAAAACAAGTAGCAGACCAGAGGTCACATTCAAAGATCCAAAGAGCACAAACTTGGTTTCGTATCGGGGAATTCCTTCCGGCACAGCTGGATATCATAAACATCTCTTTCGAGGATCCTGCCGTCAACATGGAGTTGGCATCAGAACTAGAGTTGGGTAACAACGCGAAGAAAATTGCATCGATTATGTAGAATAAGTAGAAAATTTACGTAGAAGATGTCGAAAATGCAAACAAATTTTCAGTTAAGTTTCCTTAAATTCCACTGAACTCGACAAAATACCATAAAAGACCACTAAATATCCAATGTCTGCACAACAAAACTCACCAGTAATTTTACTTATAGGAAAAAGATTAGCTCAGGTTAGTTTGCCCTACCATCCTAACCGGACTACATACTCGGAGTATACCACCTCTCATTTTTAGTAGTACTATTTAGTATACCACAATTTTTCAATTAATTATGGGTCGTGTGCCGCTATCGTTCTTACTCAATTCGTAATTACTTGCTTTGGTACAAATTTTATATATTTTCTGACCTTTTCAGCATTTTTATGTAATTTTCTATGTGTGGTTTGTTATGTTCAAGTCATCTTTTAAATTATTTTTATCATACTTTCCACCTACTACCTTTCTACCTTGTTATTTTGTGTTGGGGTGCTTATTTTGGTAGTTATTTTATTAAAAATTTTAAGTTTTTTTTTGAGAATGTTTTTTAATTTTTAAGTCATACAGTTTGTCCCGTCCCAATGTGGAATTCACATGTCGTAGAGCGTCAGTTAAATAAGGAAAGTTTTAATAAATGACATAAATGTCAATGTAATTCAAAAAATGTTCAAAAAAATTGTTTTTTATGACATTTAAGGAAATTTGTTTATTCGTCGAAATTTGTTTTTATATTTCGAGTTTTTTGACGAACTAAAAGACGCTTTTCCACAGCAAATTTTTGTTTTATAACATTTTGTTAAAAATTTTTTATACGACGTTTCGAGCTTCTGAGGCCCTCTTCAGCTTCCATCCAAGAACGCTTGAAATTACTGAATAAATAAAATTTGACAACATGCTTAGGCAACCTCGCAAATCTATGAATAACATATGCCGACAGGCATACTATGGCCCACGTCTCCATTTATCACATTGTAGTGCCATAAATGGCGTAGGTTGAGGGTATATACAGGGTGGCCATCGAGAGATGACTCTCTACTTTACCTCGAAAACTGTAAGTGCTATGAAAAAAAAATCTAAAAAAGTACTAACATTTCATAATTTAGTAAATAGTTTTTAATTATCCTATTTTTGTATGTACAAGTTGCCTCAATTTTTCGCATTCATTAAGAACTTTCTTATTTAAAATTAGACATGACATTCTTGAAATTCTCTGTATCTCCGAAAATATTGCACCTACGGGGACTTCCGATGGTGGGAAGTGAAACAGGACATCAAGAAGAGGAAAAAACAGTTGGATTTAATCCAATCGGTCCGGTCGAAGCGTTCTCAAGTTACAGGCAGTCAAAGTTGAGAATTGAGGAAAAAGTCGTAACACCCCCTCCCCTCTTTGGACATTTTCAAAAAAATTTCGGAATATTTTTTTTGCTGTTTAATGGCACGTTTGCGACGTTACGATCCTTTAACAACGTAACAAACTCAATTCGAATGAAATTACCCTCTAAAGACGTATTTTAAAAAATGGTCCAAAACGCGATTTTAAAAGTCCCTAAAAGTCGACTTCCGAAGGGGTTTATTCTACTTTTCATCAATTTTTTTTTTATTTCTGTAACTTTTCTACACATTCATTAAACACAGTTTGTTTTCTATCATTTATAGTTCTTTGTTTTTGGTACATTTTATCTAAAGAGAGATCGATTTCATTAACACGAACAATTTAATCGATTTTGAGCGGTTTTGCTCCGAGAATTAAGTTTTTTATCGATTTTGGTCCGAAAGTTGAGATTTAAAAAAACCCGAATATTAAGCCATTTTCACAGTTTTTAAACGATATGTTTATTTATTTTTTTTTATCTTTGAGCCACCGGAGAGTTTTTCATACAACGCCTAATCCATTTTAATCGTTGCTGAAACAATGCTATAGCTTTTTTTTAACAATTCTGTCCTTGAAACTAAGATTTTGTTCTAAAAACTCAGTTCTTTGTCGAACTCAGATTTACCTAAATTTAGTGCGATTTTGTTGTGCGAAAACCCATTCTTAATTTGATTGAATTATTTTGATCTGATATATTGATCCAAAAAGATTACATTCTTACAGGACACGTAAAAAATTTGTTTTTTTTTACATCGTGTAAAAATACAATTTTTGATGTTTTTAGAGAAATCCTAAAATCATCAAATTTGTTGTAGGTGGTAAAATTAATTTTTGGACGAAAATAAGTGAAATTTTACTAAAGACGTCCCAAACCGAAAATTTAATGTTTTTCGAAGAAGTCAGCCGAAAAAAACCTTAAAATTGAGTCAAAGCGTGTAAAAATAAAATGTTAAGTTTTGCGAATAACTCAGGATACGTACTAATAGAATCAAATTGCTGAAAAATGAGTTAAAAAAATGCAGTATATAATTAGATCTAATATTAACTAAAATTGCCAATATTGTCCAAGAGTGAAATTTTTTAACTTTTTGGAAAAATTCTATTTTAGGATAAAATCGAACAAAAATGAAAACGTGGTTTGTTAAAAATATTTCTTTGACATTCTGTGCATCAAAAACTAGATAGAGATTTATAATCAAAAGTTGGATTACTAGACGTCTTCTTTTACCCTCTACAGTTTGCCAGCACCTTTCTAACACTCTGAATAATTTGAAGCAGCTAATTAATTCATAACTAGAGAGGTAATTATTGAGAATAAAAGCATAACACGTATAACATAAACTTTAATTTCCATTTAACAGACATTAGACAAATAACTACACCATTTTCACATGTAGTTTAGAAAGTATCATTTTTATTTTAGAAAACGTCACTTGAATTTCATATATATTACTTGTATTCCAGAAATAATCACTTGTATTTCAGAATAGTCAGTTGAATTTTAGAAAGTATAATATGAAATTTAGAAGCGTCACATGTATTTCAGAAATCATCAGTTGGAATTTAGATTAGTCATTTGTATTTCAGAAAAGTTCAGATGTATTTCAGAATTCGTCATTTAAATTTCAGAAAATGAATGAATTACATACTATCTGGAAGATCGGATTGAAAAAGCATGCGATGCAGCTACAACACAGTTTCCTTTTTTCATATTGTATAAATTATACATGATATACCCATACAATTTAACAATGACAACAATATACTCTTGGCAAATATAAAATTTAGTCCAACTGGTATATCTTCCATTACTAAGACGGCAGCATAAGAGAAATGCTAAGTTGTGCGAATAAAGTCCAATTTTTTAAAAAATATATTGTGTTGAAGTGGTTTTTGAGTCTTCACTTTCGCACTGTACTTTCCTTTTTTGAAGAACTCCACACAAATGCAAAAAAACAAATTTTGTTTCCAAAACAATTTTCTGATATTCAAGTGATATGTTCTAAACTACAAGTGACGCCTTCTGAAATACAAGTGATTATTCTGAAATACAACTGACGATTTCTAAAATCAAAATCATTATTCTGAAATACAAGTGATATATTCTGAAATCCAAGTGACAGTTCTAAAATACAAATGATACTTTCTAAACTACATGTGAAAATGGTGTAGATAAAAAATTGGTACTAATATTTATACATCCAAAGGTTTTAAAGATAAAAAGTAGATTTAAATTAAAACACGTAACTTAATTAAAGTGTTTTCCAAAACAAGAACAAAATAAAATAAACAAAAAAACAGTCAAAATGTTTCTTTATAGGGCACCTGGATGTAGACCTTGTCCTTAAACCCTTTACTTGATTTATGGGTTTAGACATATTTACTTTGGGAAGATTTCCTAATGCTACAAGAGATGGAGCCAGAAGTGTCTTATTTGTTGAAGAAAACGTCACTTTTAAGCTCCTTCTACTGTTCAGGCTATTCCTCCTTTTATTATGTAAAAATGAATAACTGCTCTCAGTAGCTGTAGAACTTGACAAGAGTTCCAAAATTGATATCGCCACATTTTCAGTTTTATTTTGGAACATCCAGTCTACTAAATTATTGGATTTGCTAAATTTTTTCTTTGCCAAACAAAATACATAGCTCACAGCTCACATTTCCCTGGCGCACTGCCTTTAAAATGGATGTTAAAATTTACCGAAAAAGTCATGGTAATTTTCTGTTTACAAGTTCTCATACTGTACGTTGAAACTTACAGAGAATTTTAAGGAGGAAAGTTTTAAGGTTAACTTACGAAAACCCGTTCTCGTTTTGGTAATGTTACCTAGAAGCCTGGGTAATATTACCGTAACTTACGTATTATTACCGAATCTTCTTTTAGTAGTATCACCACTTGCCATTCTATGTTAAGGTACTTGAAATCTGATGATAATGTATTGCGTCCTCTCAATTTACAGATGTAATAAGGTAAGGGTTGAGAACAAAACATTTTAAATATTTTTTTTAACGTTTTATGATTTTTGTATCTTTGTGTGGCCACTCTTCAGTTGTTTATTGTGTTTCTTGCATTTGCTTTTAGCCCTGAAGAAGACGTGAATTAAACGTTGAAACGCTGGCCGTTATTCAAACGACAGGGCAGTTTCATTTTTCCTATACCTGCAAAACCTTACATCTGTACTTGAAATCTTTAGAGATCAGTTCCTGTTTTGATGGTGGACGTCTTAGATATTCGAATATGTCGAATATGTACACATATTACCAAATGGAGAGTACCACGAGTTTTTGAAAACAAAAGAATGAATGTGAAAACGCTGTTTTCGACCTTGTAAACGACTGATGAACCATCATTTCGCAAGCTCTAATTGTGTCCATCCCCAGACTAGTTTCGCCGTTTACGGCTCGTCAGTGAGGCTTTGACACAACCAGAGCTCGCGATTTATGGATACTCAAAACACGTTTCATGGCAGTATCGAGAAAAGGTTCCCGGTAGCGCCATCCGTGTCCGTTTGTTGAACTAACGAGATTACACCCCTCCAGTGTCAACGTCAATGCCCGGTCTAAGGAAAACTGATGCAGATTACTGTAAAGTACAGAAATCGATTTTTAGCCGTCGGTACTATGAAAACGCCGTAAACGGCGAAGCTAGTCTGGGGATGGACACAATTAGAGCTTGCGAAATGATGGTTCATCAGTCGCTTAAAAGGTCGAAAACAGCGTTTTCATAGTACCGACGCCGACGGCTAAAAATCGATTTCTGTACTTTAGAGTAATCTGCATCAAAGAATGAATGTGTTTGGCTTGTGCAATAATATGCTACAGTCAGAGAGAAAGCTCAAAAGAGCTCCCTATTGCCATGGCGACGTCAATTACCTTATAATGTACGGTAATCGAGAGACGAGCGACAAGCGGGAAAACGTCCAGACAGCTCGCTTTTATGCAGTCTTTACGAGAAAAGATATTGCCGCCATATCTTTCGCTTGTTAAATTCACGGCAACAAAGGATGGCATTACTTGCATTTGATGAACACAAAGACTTTTGTCTTTATTTTTATTATTCGGTTCCACCTCCGATGGGTTCCGAGTGAGCGCCGGTTCGCATTTATTCAGCGTTAAAGGACATGCTGTTGATATTCGTCCATGCATTTTGTATCAACAAACATTTACCAGTCGTAAATACGAGATTTTATTTATGTGAATATACGAATTTTACTTTCAAATTTCTCTTAACACATGCACGCGAAGACCACACAAAGCAAGCTGACTGGGTAATATATCTCGGTCGAGTTCATTCAGAATGTTATAAGGGGTCTGAAAGAGATTCATGATGGCAAGGAAATTTAAATTCTACGCCAAATGTTCCGCAGATCAACTGTTCCGAAAAGATATATTAATTTTTCCCGACCCTCCTTGACACTTCTTGGTACTTATGCGAGATAAGGCGTTCGCGAAAAGGGCAGTTTTATATAAGCTGGCTCCAGAGAATAAGTTTCAAAGTCGAGCTATTTATTGCGGAAAATGTTGGTTATTTTCCTCCAAAGTAAAATGATCTATAGGTTTGGAAGTTGAAAGTGGAAGTTGAATTCATTCTGTAGTTTACCGTAAAAATAGCTCTAAAAGAAAACTATCGATAGTGGAAATTTGGAGTGCTGTTACACCGATGCATCATGGGCTTCCAAATGCGGAAATTGGAGTATCGCTTCAAATCCAACCGGTAAATGTTTGAAAGCAAGAAATTAAATCAATCCGTTTTTTTTTTAAGTACCTACTCAAAATTCATTCGGAGCTAATTTTCTCCGCAGAGATTACTAATTTAAAAGCATAGATAAAAGTTTTCAATTTACTTTGTAAAGTTGGGGGAGTCGGTGCCCCGGAGGAAACGTAATCCCCAATATTCACTTGGCTTGGAGTAGTCGAGATTATTATTTAAGAACGTTTATAACAACGAACGGTTAACGAAGGGGTCGAAAAGCGGCCTCGTAATCAAAGTTTTATGACTGCAAATTGGATTTACGACCGGGAAAGAAAACACCATAATTGAGACTTAAGAATCGTGCGCCATTCATTTGCCACTCTCTTTAAATTATATTTTTACGATTCCACGGTGAACGGGGGAATATTAAAAGGGGATTTCTTAAACGCCCTGACGGTTTCTACTCCAAAAAGGGTGTTTGCTTGATGTTGGAATTGCTGTCCCCCTTTTAATTTTTCCTTCACTTATCAATCACATCAAAAAGAGTAAACATTTATTTAAACGTTGGATATTGGAAGTTGGAGAGTACATTCAAATTTCTAAGATCCCTAAGGCGAGTTACGCGTTCCTAACAATTACACAGTGGTAAAACAAAGGGCAATAGCTCGAATGTATATCTTGATAATCCCATTTCAATGATGCCCTCTTAAGCGGGGCTTACTCACGCCCCAACACAATAATATCTGAAAAGTGCATCTGGTGCATTAACAATCAAACTCATTATACGGCCTTGCGTCCACTACGGCTTGAAACAAAAGGGATCTCCAATGGGCGGGGGCTATTCATTCGGACAAAGAACCCGCGGGGTAACTGAAAAGAACCTCTCTCACGGATCTTCGTTCCCTCTCACATCGAGTGCCTAATTATGTAATTTTTTTTGCACGAGGGATAAAAATTTACTTCTGAGGATGGTATGAATCATATACTTACTTGTATCAGCCCTTTAAGCCCATTATCAGTAGTGTTGATTATATGCCCTATTTATTTTTTCTTACAAAAATCATCATTTCTGCTTTTGAGACAGCCTGTAATAACCTTATATTGGTTTTTTTAATGACTAGTTGGGTATACCATAAACTAACAGCTGTGTTCTACCATATAAATTTGTACGAATATAAATATCGTACAAGTAGGGAGTGATCATTTAAAAACGTCATCTAGTTGCCTATAAAATGTCAAAAAAAGATAAAACAAAGGTCTATTTACTTTGATTGTCATGCTTTTCTGTCAAAAATTCAGAGCCATCTAGATGACTTTTTCTAGTGAACGCGGAGCACATATTTGGTCAGGGACCAGATGGCTTCCACGCCGTGAATGGTAAAATGTCGAAGCCATTTAGATTTGGATTTGCGATGGAGGATAATATTTTCCAAGAATATAGGTAAACCTTAAAGTGGATACATTTATGGAGATGATGAGGCTGTGCCTGAAACACTGTTTAGGAACGCTAACATAGGTGCATTATACATTTTTCATTTAAAACAGACGTGGCATCTGCACGCGATTATGCACGCAACATGATGAATAATCAATATTATTCACGTTTCGACACCTGTTTCAATTTAAAGCTCGAAATATGAAAGAGAGAGGAAGATTGATAGAACGGGTTCACACTTATTCCTTGTCAAAGGTTTAAAGAATATGTAACACCTTATTATGTGTTTACAACCTGCCATGTGATGGCTATATTATTGAACAGACATGAATACAGTTTATTATTATCCTTATGGTTAAGTAATTAATTCACACCAGATACATTTGCTGGTATTTTTTTTCCATTAGACGAAACAAAGTCTGTTACAGAAGTAAAGTAAATTGGTAAGTACAGAAGATTTTGACACACTTTACTTGAATGCCTACGAATCCTTCCAAATACTAAAAAAAAATTAATAATAAAAACTCCAGAAAAACCTAAAAATGAAAAAAGATTGATGGATGTAAGCTTCTGAAGTTAGGGTCTACATCAAGCTTCTCCAAGCTTTTCCAAGTAGATACCGAAGGTGTAACTACTGCTTAAAAAACTCTTTTCTAGAAAGTAGCTAAGCTCAGATAGATGTATGGCTTTAAGGGTTGAAGATTAATTGCAAAATTAATTTGGAAATCTATTTAAAAGGATTCAAGAACATTGTTACTTGCCATCAGTCTTATCTTAAATCGTTGAGAAACTTGTTAATATTGAGAGGTTGAGGATACAAGAGTACAAGAGACAGAGTGTCGGAGTAGAAATCCACCCCCATCTCAAGCAAAAAAAGCAATATGCGAATGCCTTAAACTCAGTGTCTTTCTAAATACTCAAAAAAAAATGAAACTTTACATAAAGATAAAAATTAAAGATTGTGAAAAATAGTAATGATGAAAGAAAGATGTGAGATTTGATTTACGCTTTTGAAGGTAGTTATGTTACCCCTGATTTGTCAGCATGTTTCTAGAATATAGAATTCCGCCCCTTCTAGGCTATCAAATGTAGAGTTATAAACATGCCCAAAATGCCGTTAAAAATATTCAACAGTCAACGAACTTTCGGTCATAAACTGTTGAGTTTGAATCGCGAAAATTACCATCCAAATAATGGCAAATATTTCAAATATTCCCGAGAAAATACGCTATTGTTAAAAGCGAGGATTTCAAAAACCCCGAATTTTTGGACAAAGTTTTGGATGAAAATGTGGAGTTATATAGAAATACTCAGTGTATTTATGCCCCGTTGTATGAAACTCTCGTCAGTCGATCAATGATTAAGATCTGACCTTTCCGTCTGACCAATACATGTTGGCATTTATTCCCTGGAATCCAAAAATCCCCAAATTAGCGTCATCGTATATCTCGTAGTTTCTCTTTACTGTTGAGTTTGTGTGTTTTTGTTTCGCTATTATGAAGGGTGTGCAGCGGACACTTATAACCATTTTAGCCAACCGAAGTAATGAGCGTAAAAAATCCTCAAAATTTAAGTTACCAATAGTAGAAGAGAAAAAACTTACTTTTTCTGGCACTGCTACTAAAATTTCCAAATTTTTGGAAATATTCTATTGTTTCCGATATTTTACATCACGGGGCCTGACCTAAGAATAACTGAACTAACCTGAGTTAACTTAAACATTATCACTACATATTTTCGGTATAAATTACAGAAAAAGACCCCTATTATACAATGTGTCCGAAAACTATAGTTACCTACAAACGAAAACAGCATATTCCAGAGATGTTTTCCAAAAATGATTTGACATGGTTTTTTTAAATTTCTTAGAGTGCTTTTTATCTGGCAAAACAAAACTTAGGTTATGTGTTAATTCTTACATGAGCGATCTAATGATGTAAAAATGATCTCCCAGTTGCTACCATAGGCCTTACATTTGGGGGTCTACTGATATTTTCAATACAACTTTTTTTGTCTTTGAATTTTTGGTACTTTTAATATCAAAATCAAAAACCTCAGAGCATTTTAGGTTAAAAAGGTGCTCTTGTTCCTAATTGGTAAAATGTACCATAAGCGCGAAAAATCAAATTATTAATATAGTTAATTACAAAATTACACAGTATTTGATAAATTTAGTTGTAGGCTTTATAAAAACCATTTTGTTGAAAATTAGTGTTTACTAGTTTTACAAAATGACAAATAAGAAAACAACGACTGACCAAAACAAATAAAATAAGAATTTAGAAAAGCTGGCGATCATTAGTTTTAAAAAGTCGAAGATATAATAGTATATTATTAAACGTGCTTTTTATGATAGCCATTATTCCCTTAGGAGAACGTTTGCGTCATGAGTCGCAGGCAGAGTTGGCAAAAAAAAAACTTTTTTTCCTTTTTGGACAGGACAGTGGTCAAAAATGGTTAAAACCATTTTTGGCCAGTGTCCAAAATTAAGTTTACATTTTATCGACGCGTCCGTTACAAAACGGCCGATCCAAGTACCATTAAGGGTGACTTTTACAACTATCAGTAAAAAATGCAATCTACGTCATAACTGATGTTTTAACTTCAAATCTTAAGTTTTACTGATAGTTATAAAAGCCGCCCTAAGGGCAAAGTTCAGATAATTAAATATGAATGCTGGGTTCCTAAGTGTCTGCTTTGTAATGTTGACTTGTATTGTGTTTGTATTTATTATAATAAATGGTCACACTGAAATCTACTTATTTCATGAAGATTTTATTTCACTATCATAATGTTGCTAATGCTGATATAGGTATTAATTTTGGGCATTTTGAACGTTAGTGGCCAAAATACTATTTTGACCAGGACAAAAAAAAAACAATAAAAACCAGTGGTTAAAACCACACTGTTCAAAATTAGCCAACCTTGGTCGCAGGCGAGGGGCGCAAGTCTCCCGTGGGAATAATGGTCATAAAAAGCGAGTATAATACTATACTTTGTCCACGGCCATTGTCTAATATTAATTACAAATTATAAAATCTTATAGTTAGTGTAAATAAAATTATTGAAATGTCAAAGTGACACTCGCGTTTGACGGCAAAACCGGTGCCACCAGTGCATTTTTTACGCTGCGGCATTTGATGTTGCGTTGTTGCCTACTCCTACTGGTTGCCAAGGCAACATATATAACTTAAATGACGAGCGGGAATAATGATATTATTCCCGCTGTTTCAACTCATATATCCCTCTGACGCTATATGAGCCCTATTTAACTTTTGTCAAAAAGCTGAATATCAGTATATTATTAAGTAGTCGTGGACAATAGTATATTATCAAACGAGTTTTTTATGATACGAGACGCAGGCGTTAATGAAGACTGGGACCATACGCTGGAAATTAGATGCAGGATAGAGAAAGCAAGAGCTGCATTTCAGAGGACGGCTAGACTCTTCAGAAGTCATGATTTATCTATGCCCTTAAAAATCAGATTAATGAGGTGTTATGTTTTCCCTGTATTGTTGTTTGGAATGGAATCCTGGACTCTCACGGACGCTACATGTGGAAAAATTGATGCTTTTGAGATGTGGCTCTATCAACGAATCTTGAGGTGACCATGGTCAGCTCATGTAAGTAATCAACACCTATTGACAAAGATGGGGAAGGACAAGGACCTACTATTAAAAATAAAAACATCCAAAATTAAATACTTTGGACACATAATGAGGAATAGCCAAAGATATGGAATACCAAGACAGGGATACAAAGACACACATACCAGAGATAAGGAATGTTACAGGGAAAGATAAACGGTAAACGAGGTCCTGGAAGACGAAGAATTTCGTGGCAATCTACGCACATGCTTCAACACGACAACTGTGGGCCTGTTCAGAGCAGCTGCGAACAAGGTACAGATTGCCAACGTGCGAAATGGTCGCCAACGTCCGAAACGAGAAGGCACTGTAAGAAAAAAATTTCATCTTCAAATAGCTCCCTTAGGAGACATTTTTGGATAAGACGATTTACCTTAAGTCGACATGAAAACATCTCTGAAATATGCTGTCTTAGTTTGTCGGTTTAGTTTCCGGACACCCTGTATATGCAACGATTAACAGAACCCATTTACAGGTTCTGTCAAACGTCCTTCGTTACTTGACCAAAATTCTTATTTATAAGCGAAAACTTTTAGTTTCGTTTAGGGTTTAAATGAAACTTTTGAAATTATGATTCACATACAATAAAATCGTTCCTATTTCGAAAAGTAACAATTATTATTACAACATCGCCAGACCACTGCCTTCAGCGGAGGTAAATAAAATTTTATCGCCCGGCAGGTCCGGGTTAACGCCGTTTTGCTCTTCTTCGTCGCCTATATAAAATCTAATTTTACACCCCACATACCCCAAACAAGATTAAAATTACGTATGTGTAGGTTCAACAAAACCGCACATCGTTAACGCCGCAGGGGTGAATCCCGTATATCAGTTCGAACGTAATACGACACTACCGAATGTTGGCGCAGTCGGTAGGATGACGTGATGTTGCACTCTGGCACAGGCAGAACATAACGTAATCCAAAATGATAAAGTAAAAACCGTGTTTCGTTTAGCATAAAGGAGGATCCAACTTTATAGCGGGATTAAGGCTAATGTGCTTTACAAAATACGATGAGACGCGAAAGCGGCAAAAATGCTAATCCTACCTTTCCTCATTTTGCCCTCCAGGTCGGGCGGTTTGCAGTCTAACGAGGCCATCGCCATTATTTTTCGCTTGTGGTTGCACAATTTTGTCAGGTCCCCTGTGTTTGTGTCCGGCGACAATACCCATGGTTTCGCTATCACCTGAAATTAAAATAAACTAACGTTAAATTAGACTTCCGGGGTTCGATTAGGGGAGGAAATTTGTTTTGGAAAACGAATTGTTTTTATTCAATTTTAGAATTATCTGGTATAATGGTGAAAGATCTCAGGCGAAACTAATGAAGGAAGGTGGTGATGGTTATTAGTACAGCTTACTGGGATGTTTTACAGGCAATTCGCGGCCAGCAAACACTTTCTTAATTACATACACATTTCAATTGAAGCGATTTCTATCGCGCCAACGAAAAAATAATTAAGTTTCCACATTACCGAAGCACCCGTCATGATATTCAAAAAATTCCTTCTTCCGTAACATGTAAAGGCAGATGGCACGTTAGCGGAACACGACATGATAATAAAACTCTCAAAGTTTTCGTGCTCACGACCCCGAAACCCATTTGAATCTATAAAGGCAGCGAAATTAATTTGGCTGGAAGCGGTTTCGCGACTTCCACTTCTTGTATGTTCCAGACTGGAAACGTATTTACCGAGGTTTACTTGCGAACTTTAAACCTGCGAGGAGATGCATCATTTCTACATAAAATAATAAGCAAAAGCTGAGAGAATACTCGGTACTTCCAGCATTCTCGCGTTTAACATTTTTTTTGTTTATATACAAGAGTAATAAAAGCATCTCGATTTGCGAATATATATGTAGAAGGAGCAGAAACAAAAACGTGGCTTGAATTAATGGCAGCCTTGAAATGTCTGTCGGGTTTACTTACCTGGGCGAAGGTTATCGTAACAATGGCCATTAACGTCTTTAGAAACGTGTAATTAAATTTGACGAGATGATTGAGATTGAAAAGGTTTCGTGGATTTTAGGTTGACGATCTCGTTGAAACAATAAAACTCATTAATGGCACTACTAAAACTAAAACCCACAAGAAGGCGTTTTGTTTTTGTTGAAGCCTTTGGTTGGCAACTTGTTTGTTTTCTTGACTGAATTTGCTTTGTTTTTTATGTAAAGACACTGTCCGACAAATCCTGTCTCTTATTTGAAAAATGATTTCTATTTTTTGAGAATTTTCCCCCAATTTTCTTTATCATGATCAATGTTACTTTTTGGCTTGACAAAACCAGCACTCAAAATCAAGTTGGCGAACCCGAGGAATTGGAGAAGAGAAGTGAAAGTTCTCCATTTTTCTTTTATTTAATTTAAACAAGTGAAGAAAGATAATAGAGTACACCAAAGACAGTCTATAAAGTGATTTATAAATAAATAACTTCTCAGTATGACAGCTTTAAAGTATTGTTCATCACACAACCAAAATTACATTTTTGCTGTACTCAGTTTAATAAGCAACTTGTGTAATTGTGGTTGGTGTGGTTGGTATGGATTGGTATGGTAAACCACCAAAAATTTGGTCTGCTATATTTCTTTTATTACCAACGGAGAATTCTACATATCCATCAACTAGGGCAGATGATCTCTAGCCACCATGTCGTTTCAAAACGTCTGTAGGAGCTGCAGCATCTGCTAGTAAGGATGCTGACGTGCTGCGAATGCAATGTCCCGTGTATAATGACGGCGTAGATAGTTTAAAAAATTCTGCAAGGTGTTGGGGTACCTTTCCAAGAGTGGTTTATTCTACAGGCTGCGTAGTACATACATTATTTTCATATCGCACAAAAAATCTTGAATAGGGGCGTGTCAACCTTTCTTAAAGATACTCTCTCTTCTATAAAGTTGGCTGCTTCATCCAAATTTTTTACCACAAAATCTCTATCTATCTTGGTTTTAGTATTCCCGACGGAGATCAAAAAGTAATAGCCTAGATCTGTCACATCTTCAACCATCATTTGAACTCACTCTTAGGTTCTACAAGTCCCAGAAATGCCGAAAATAAGTACCACCTACAATGATATATATTAAAGGATGTTGTAGTAAAGTTTTCATAAAAATAAGTTTCGTACCTTCATCAGTAAAATATTATTGTTTGGGACCTTCAGTAAAAAATTGTGGGTCTTTTTCAGCAAAGCTGATAATTTAGGAAATTTGCCAATGTCAATGTTAGTTTTTAGATTCAGCATGCTCTTCAACATCAAGTAATGCGCCCAAAGTGATGCAAGACTATATTTCTTGGATGGTTCTTAAAAATGTACCAACAAGGCACTTTCATTGACATTTTCGACACGCCGGCGCCGGTTAGAACACCATTGAAGTAATGCTTCATACTGTTTCTGATAGATCTTCTACGACTTTTTGGGCAAAATTTCCTGTACCACATCTTCTGCTGCCTGTTCTATATCAAATCCGCCATTGGAACAGTGAAGAACGTCACCAAAGGGATAGGACACAAAGCGCAATTTATCTGTTTTTTTTTTGGAAGAATGTAGATATGTGATTCGGTACACTCTCAGATGAAACACTACAAGATAGATAACAAGGTGTTTTGTTTGTCCTTAAAATCCACATGCAGCAAAAACCAAAGTGTGTTATTGTTACCACAGCTCACCCTCACCACAACTATCAAAACAAACGTTAAACGACTGATATCAATATGGCAACAAAATGCATGTGATCATTCGACGAAATAGACTCCTGTTGTCACGTGACAAGTCAGGAAAACCATCAAAACGCAGGGTTGTCTATTGAACAATAACAATTCTGTATTTCAAACGACGCTTCATCACGTCAGAGCTTTGTTGTTTTTCACCACAGGTTTGTGGACTTCCTCTTTATATTTTTATTACGGCCTTTTTTTCCTGTTTCTGGAAAGCTTTTTTACAAGACATTTTGGTTTAGTGGCATCAGAAATGCCTAATAAGTGTTTAGTGTGCAAAAAGTGGAGTGAAAAAGGCAATCCCAGGTCTTTCCACAGGTAATTACATTTGTATGTGTATGTTTGTTTATATTTTACATGCATGCATGGCTCTTCAGGCATTGGCGACATTGGCGTACCTTAAGGGTTCAAAATTATCAAAAGTTGCACAAAATCAAAAGCACTTGATATTTTATTAGATTTTGAAAGTTTAATCAGGGTTTTATGCGCTTAAACTTCGCGGAATTAATTATCGCTTTTTATTGCATTTTTGTTTCAACTTGGTAACATTGTAAACTCCCCACACATAACATATTTAAAAAAAAACCTTTTACTTATACAAATTTGGAAGTTAAGTGTAGTTTTTAATACTCTACATAATCGGGCCTGTGGGATTTTATTATCTTCTGTAGGTAATGACTTAGTTCTTGGTCACAGACCAAGAGATGGACATAGACATGGAGACAAGACCTGATGACCCTAGTAGCCTTGTTTTGGTTCTAAACTCTGAACTGATTCGGAGCTATTTCAATGTTCATGTGTTCCCAGATCACCAAATTTGGATTTCTCTAATTCAGTTCTGTACTCTGGGAACAGTTAAATCCAAATTCAAACAGATTTTGCAGATGGAATCGGCAAAAAAAAGGTTGATATATTAATACCAAATATTATTTCGTTATTTACACAGGCATATAAATTCATTACAAGTTTGAAATAACACTTATACTATATTTTAATCACTACCTATATTTTGAATGTTGTTTAACGATTTTTATTCTTAAATTTTAACATTTTTTTTAGGAAAAGAAAACATTTTGTGGGTTACTTCACGTCAGATGATTTTGATAGTCCTAAAAGGGCAAAAAAAGCATTTCTAGTAGCTAAAAGGCATATTCAAAAGCAATCAAAAATAATTGGTAATTTGAGAAAGCAAAATGTCAGATTGCGATCTAGAATACAATCCTTAGGCGCCCTTTTAAAACTACTTAGCGAAAAAAACTTTATTTCGGAATCTGGGTAAGATCACATTGAAGTAAGTAGATTTTGCTTTGTTACGAGTGTTTGGCGTCCCAATAAACTAAGTAGTAGGTGAATTAGCGGGATGGGGACAAATAACGACAATTCAGCTTTTATCAATTGCCAACGTTTCGACCATATATTGTGGTCTTTATCAAGGTTCTTGATATGCCGAAGTCCTGTACAATCTATTCAAAAACGTGTCCATTGTCCACGTCATGGGCAGAGGTTCTCAGGATGACAAAAAAACACCAATAAATTAATATAAACAATAACGAAAACTCAGTACGGAGCAGGCGAGCGACGAGCAACAGGACGACCACAAAACCATAGCAATGGTAAGGTCGTCCTGTTGCTTACGCCTTACCCGTTGCTTATTTTTTAGTAGATGGGCTTTCTGGAAGTGAACGGGCAAATTTATTATACTATACACCAGCATTATAATAACATCATTAACTTTTAATGGGGCTGTATGCAACATGGCTATGGCTAAGAGTTTAGGTGCTGATTTTTCAGATCCACAAAATACTTATTTTCAACATCCTATAATCCCACAAAAGGTATTTATATTTTTAGATGTTTGCTATATGATTAAATTAATTAGAAACTCTCTAGGTGATTTTAAAGTTTTAAAAACAGACGACGGAAATTTAATTAAATGGAGCTATTTGGAAGATCTTGTAGTTTTGCAAGATTCTGAGGGATTAACTGCCGCAACAAAAATTAAAAAAAGGCATCTCGAATACGCTCGCGAAAAAATTAGAGTAAAAATTGCGACGCAAACATTTAGCAAAAGTGGATCTGACGCTTTAGAATTTTTGGAAAAAGATTTAGGCTTAACACAGTTTTCCGGTGCACATTATACCTCAGTTTTCTGCGAACTAATCAACGATATATTTGATATTTTTAATTCAAGAAATAAATACTCCGCATATCAACATAAAAAAGCTTTTTCATCTCAAACATATAATTATTTTACAAAACGATTTGCGGATGCTAGACAACTTCTTTTAAAGTTGCAACTAAACAATGTAAATATATTGGCAACAGCGAGAAAAACAGGATTTTTAGGATTATTAATTGCGATTGAAAGTTTTATTGGATTATATAATGCCTATGTGCGAAGCGGTCAACTTAAGTTCTTGCTTGGTTACAAATTCTCCCAAGACCATTTAGAAATCCTTTTTAGTTCAATTAGAAGTATGCATGGTTTTAATAATAATCCCACTGCCAGACAGTTTCAGGCATCCTTTAAAAAACTTCTGATCTCGAGAGAGGTGAAAGGTGCAGACACTGAGAATGCTGTGGCTGTAGACAATACCTTAATTTTAAATGTTTCCAGTAGGAAGATTACAATGAATGACAACGATGAAGATTTAGAATGTTCTCGCGAATTCACAAACTTCTGTGAGGGTTTAAATGATCATGATTACTTTGGATCTGCAGGTTGGCAACTAAGTTCTTATCTAGATGATGTAATTATTTACATTGCTGGGTATGTTGTAAAAACCCTTAGGAAATGCGTGACATGTTCTAAATGCCTTTCCCTTGTTGAAAGCTCTGAGACGTTTTCAATGCTTCAAAAACGAAAAACTTACGGCAACCTGATAAGAGCATGAAAAATTTGTAATAGATATATGTAAATGGGGCGAGAAAACTCTTAGATTTTTACAACTTAATTCAGATATATATTCATCCAAATATCAGAATATTGTAAATGTATTAATAGGACGTACAATCAATTGTTTACCTGGACACGTTTTTTCTTCATTTAGTAATCACGTTTTCGATGGGGAATTACTAGACAATCATCAGTTGACATTAATTAAATTAATACTAAAAAGATTTTTATAATTAGAATACACCACGAAACAAGAAAAAAAAAACCATACCATAACCAATCGTGTTCGTAGTGTTATGACTCATTTAATATTATTTAAAAATCAATAAACTGATAAATTGAAGGGTGTGACAAATAATATTTGGAAGGGTGGGTTTTTGAAAAAGACATAATCTTACGTTCAATAGTCTGACCGAAGTGGTCCGAAACATATGTTATTACCTATTATGTTGTCAATCTGTGTCTGGGAGGTCCGTCCCATCCTAGTGGTTTCGTTTATGTGTGAAAGCATGTCATAGCTTGACAGAATTTTCATTAATTACATTAGTTACTACCAAATACCTTTTTGGAATTGACACAGCACGGAGTATTGACTCAAGAGTGTCTAGAAAAACATTTAGATCGCCAGTTGGTGATCGGTAAATACAAATAAGTACATATGATGTGTTATTTATAACATATTCCACTAAACAAAATTCACAATGTTTTTCACTGGAGGGTATGTTTAGCATTCAGCTGTCGTCTGGCGAATATGGCCGTCCCTCCATATTTAAATTGGCTCCTGGACGAGTACGCTACAGGAGAGTACTCATCCAATGTTACTCGACTCGTGGTCCGACTGTAGCCAATGCTCTGTGATGCACCGCACATCCGGGGCGGACATCGCTGTTACGCTCTCTAGTGGTCGTTTTAGAAAACTGAAAATTATTTTCAGCAGATTCTCTGGGTCCCTTTATCTGAGATTTTTTTTTCTAAAGACTGTACGATAAACGAACTTCCAGATATAGCCGACGTCCTTTCTTAGCGGTTCACCTGGTACAATCTTTATTTAAAGGGGTTTTACTGCCTTTGTAGTTTTGACTGGTGTCGTCTGCCGAGTTTGACCAGGAGCTGTCTTGACTTGACTCCATATATCCCTACTTTCCTTGCTTGGTAAACACTCTTTGTTGGTTATTTTCGCTAGTCTAAACAATTACGATCTAACCCAAAGTTGACTCTTTGGAATGTCACTCCTGTAGGCCAAACCTCTGGATATTTAGAGACTGGGTCTTCAAAATTATATGGAACTCCCACCTTTGTTACCATTGCGAATAACTCGCCACCAAAAAGGCTTTGTTTGTTGCGTGTAACCATTGTCAAGTTCATGAACCTGAACAACAAGCAGAAATTGTAAGTATTGAAAAGTACTGATTATTTTAATTAGAAAGACAGAAATTAAAGAAAAAGACAAACCAAAACTCCTGTGGTGACAGCTAATTGAACCTCACGTTTTTCATTTATCAGTTCCTCTCAACTAGAGATGGGCGAATTCTGGGTGCAAGTTCGGTTAATACCAATATGAAAGATGAAAGAATTTTGACCATTTTAAGATGATTCCTGTTTTGAGAAACGTTGACTACACGCTACTACTGAATTTTGACAGTAGCCAAATTATCCTCTAAGCCAATGTGAAGCCCAACGAAAATGTTCCGATTTTCAGTTTTTGTTTATGAAGATATCTCAGACAAGAGTGTTAATTCAATGGCTCGCTGTAAGTTTTTTTTTACGAACACACGTTAGTAATTACAATATCCTTCTGATTTCAAGTCCTAGGTCGTTTTGAGATTGCTTGACTTTGAACTTTTTAACACATATCTCATCCAACTAAGATTTTTCCCTAGACATTCAGTTTCTTCTCAAATGATTAATTCACGGAGCATCTTCTTTTCCTGAAAATCAGATTTCACTCAAAATATTTACACCAGTTTCACAAAAGCCAATTCATTTATTTCGGTCAACTTGATTGATCCAGAAATAATTTGTATCGCTCTTAGTGCTCGCAACGAGTAGATAAGACTTCTTGGAAAATTTCCAAGCAGTCCAATTGTGAATGGCCCGCTTCAAAAGAGTAACATAAGTATTTATTATTTAGGTCAGGTTACAAAGAAGAAAATCAGCCTTACGTGTGTATAAAAACCGCTTTCGTTATCGATCGACTCGAGCGCCGTGCCGTACTTAAATCGGCTTTTGTCCTCGTTAATTGGATAAAAATACACATACCGTTTTGCCAGCAAGTAAGTGACTCGCCTTTTATTTTCCTTATATCCAATTTGAAAGCGTCTGCACGAGATTTGAATGTGAAAGGTCGCTCAATTATGTAAAAATCGTTCGCCAAATGGGTCATTTTAGTCCGTGTGTTTTAACGAGCTGAACTAACCCATTGTGGGCTCACCGTCAGAGAGATCCGAAGCATCACCGGTAGACATGCATTATTCAATACTTAATTTGCAGCGTTTAACTTGTTACACGCATAATATCATTCATTTACAATTTTATAATGTAAATATGGATTAGTATGCATGTCTATGATCAGACAATACAATCGCGATCAAATCTGCATCAATTACGCAGGAATGCACACAAGCACGCGGTTTTTAATTACGTGATTAGCGAAACTCAGTAGCCAATGATTTTCGTTTCATTTAGTGTCTGAAGCAAAAACGGAATTATTATAGATGTACTTTGCATAAAGGAAAACTATGCCCTGAAAACTACCTATTATAGAGAAGCGATTCGATCCGGTAACGCAGATCCAGCGAAGAGTTAAATTTAATAACCTCTCTGTCAATGGCAAGATCCATGGACGTAACGACCGGAAAATCTCATTGACGTTGGTATGTCAGCTGTAAAATAATGAACCTCTGATGCCATAGGCATATGCTAAACTACATAGAAAATCGTATTGTTAAGTTTTGATTTTGATTAGTTTGGGTTAAAACATAAAAGTGGCGAAATGGTTTTAATGGATTATAATTTCTCTTTAAACTGTATTTTTTGTCATATTTTTGTAAGAAAGACTTGGAGAATTTTAAATGTAATAACCCACGATACAATGCACCATTTTTTTGCAAAACCACTATACTATAAACCATTCACTTTTTATTGACGTCAAGTAGGCGTTGGAAATTTGACTTTTTTCAAAGGTAACGAGATGCCAAAAATAAGTGAATGAGGTAGTCGATTATCTTACGTCAGCATGTATATGAAGATGACATGATGAAAGAAATCAGCTAGCCTTTGCCACTCGCCATCCCTTCCTCACCCCCTCCAACCCTCTCTTCCACTCTGCCTCTCTCGTCTCTCCGTCTCTGTCTCTCCCCTTTCACTCCCTCCTACGCCCCCCCCCCCACCGTTTTTTCCCGCGCTCACTCTCTCTCTTTTCCACGTTGTCTTACAAACATAAACACATATTAATATCAGACATTCGCATATACTTCGACTAACATAGAGGCATACAGTATATTTGCACTACTGCAAATGGCTTTAAAATATATATATAATATTACGATTCGCAGCGACGCCGCATCGGAGGCGGGGCAACGCGTGTGGTTGGTGGAGCTTCGCGACCTATCCGCGCTGCGTCATGGCTGACACGAGTGTTTTATTGCTCTGTTTATCTAGAAGGCAGTTGTTTACAACCTTTTTCTTATGTAAGATTAATCAAGAATTCTTATCAACAACTTTCTAAGTTTTTCTGTAATTTTAGGATTGTGTATAAAAGGCGCATAGCGCGCGCCGTTAGTAGTACTCTTATTTTAAGCGAGCTATAAGTAAGCTAAAGTACGAAGCGATAATAGAAGGCTATAAAGTGTTAAGTAGTGAGTTATTTACTAGTCGAATTGTACCTTTGTGTATTTGTGGAATAAATAAATAGTGTTTTCGTGTTAAATCGTTACACTGGAATCATTGAACCCCGAGTTCGCAACAATACTATCTAATAATCGTCAACACGCGTTTTGTTTTGATTGTCAAATTTAAAAAGACGTTAAAACCATTATGGCGGGTATTAGGGCGGCTATAATAGTTGGAACCTTCATTTGTTTTCTTTGTAATTTTCAACAATCTTATGGAGTGCATAATAAGAAAAAAAACGCTTGTTCCACTCCAAAGATTACAATACACCATATTATATGCTTACAACCTGACAAATGATGACCATATTATTGTACAGCCGTCGACAAAAATAGTTAAACAGAATGATTCATAAGTGCAATGACTAAAAATGAACTCTACAAACAAATTTAGAGAGAGTCTTTGATATAACAGCATTTCCCATGCGGCCTTAATTTGTTAAAAATATGCAGATGTCATTGGATGATAAAAGTGGTAACAACGCCACTGGTACTTCATTTTTTTTTTTTAATTTATCCTGATTCTCAAAAAAAAATTGATTTTTTTTTGTATGACTGTTATTGAGTAAAAAATGTGAAGTGCTTCAATGCATAGTTCAACATAAATTTTAACCATTTATTGCATTATCAAAAAAATTAATTAACACAGTTTTAACAGATAAATGTTTTTTTTTTATTTTAGTTAATGTTCAAATAATTCACTTGCCTGGGTACTGCACGAAATATTTTTAATTACTACCGATTTGCAGCTAAATGTAATTAGTTGCAAATTCAGTGTGCGTTTATAAATAAATTACTTGCAAAAATAAAACTACTACTTCGTCCACGTTTCGTTTAATTGTGCTTAAACATCATCAGAACTGTGGACAAAAATAAACATAAACAATGGAAAACACACCCGGTGACATACAAACGCAAAATCGCTCTTGTCACAATCAGTACGAAAGTGCATCAGGTGTCTTTCTTAAACGCGAAACCATTAAAACTTGGAAAAGTGTACAATTAAAATTTAAATTAACAAACTTAATTTAAATTTTATCTCGAGGTTTGTACTTCACCAGGTGAGTTTTTCATTGATCATGTTTACTTTTACCCACAGTCCGGAACATATTGAAGCAAAATTAAACGAAACGTTGATGAAAAAGTAGTTGTATTGTATGCTTCCTTATCCCTATTACTTTATAATAAACAAATTGCTCTCTGTCTACTAAAATAGTATTAGTTCGTGTTTTATTAATAATACAATAAATGGTTAAAAATTATGCATTAAAACGCCTCTCATTGTTTTACTCAAAAAATAAGCGTCATGCAATAAATTAACATGAGAGATCTTATCTTCAGAATTGGAAGTACAATTAAAAAATATATATATTCTCCGAAATACCTGTGACGTTACCACTTTTGCTTTCATCAAACATATCCAATGACACGTGGGTACGCTAGCCATTGCTAGATCAACCAATATAATTTTTGGTGCAAAATATACGTCTTACATTGTAAAATTTGTAGCCCGTACCTAGAAAAATTCATTAAAATATGTGCAGTTCTTTTTAAGAAATCATAAAATTTGCGTTTCTAAAACTTAACTTCAACCTATCTTTTAACCAAGAATCGTAGAAGCATTTGTTACTGGTCATTACTTATGCTTATGAGTCACCACTTATGCTTATGTATAACTAATATTTTTGATGTTGGCTTTAGCTTTCATAGTTAAAGAAAGTTAGAGAAATCTCAATTTAATGTTAACAAATTTTCGAAACTGGAAAGTTTTGAATCGAAAAATTGCCACCATAACTGCATAAACTTCTTTTCGTTAGTTATGATTTTACTTTTTTGCAAGTACGCCTAGTGATAGGTAAATTTCCAACTGTTTTATGCCATTTGTAAAATATTCCAATTTATCTATCTATTCAGTTCCTATTTGTTCATAATACTGATACCTAAGATAAGACTAAACCAAAAGTTACACCAGAAAAATCATTACTCTCAGCATGCAAGATAGCTAAAACATAATATGCAGTGGTGTTCGATTCTTTTTTCAGTGTATTTCATGCAGGCTAACTAATTTGTTAGTTCAGGTTATTGAAATAGTAATCATGATAGATCTTCAGTTCTGAGAAACAGAAAATTGACAAAATTTTATTTTATTTTGTAGATTATCCCTTATTTATATTGTTAAGCACGACCGTCGGTCCACAGAGATTCGGGCCGAAGCAGCAACGCCGAGCGCCGACCGCGACCCCATCTAGACTAAACGAGAACCGGGAATAGTTCCCTCCGTTCTCGAAAGTACGAGAGAGTGTTCAGACCGGGTATATAAACCAGCAAGTCGCGCCAGATGGGATCGAATAGATAAGGCAACATGAGAAAAAGGAAGAAGAAAACCAAAGGCAGCTCGAAAAAGGGGAACAAAAACATTTTCTGGATGAACAAGAAAAACAAAGGCAACTTGAGAAAAAGAAACAAGAAAAATAAAGGAAACTTGAGAAAAAGGAACAAAAAAAATCAAGCTGCTCTGTTTAAGGCATTAGCGGATGGTCGTCGCGAATTGCAAGAACTTGTCTCAACCAAAATGACTGAAGTCAAACAAGACGTAGATCAAGTCCAACAAGACGTGTATCAAGTCAAACAAGACGTGAATCAAGTGAATACATGAAGTAGAGATGAAAATGTCGGAGTTAGAAAAACGGTGGCGGATCTGGGAAACACGTTGCAGTGGGCCAACTTCAACCTCTGAGCGACTAAATATTACTAGGCCTCCAGTTTTCGACGGCACTACTTCTTGGAGCATTTATAAAGACCAAGTTGAAACGGCAGCAGTTAAAAATGGATGGACAGATTTTTCCATCCAAAGATGTTATTTTGAATCGCAACTTTTCAAGAAGATAGAAGTGAACATAGCGGGTGTAGGAAGAAATAACTACTTCACATTTGTGAAAGAGCCAACGTTTCGACCTTTATTGCGGTCTTCCTCAGGTCTAAAATAAAATTACATACATATAGCAAATACACAGTTACAAGTGCCTATAAACACAGATAATTTAGTTATAAAAAAAAATCAGACATAAAAACATGACTAAAATTGAGTTATAAAAATCAGACAAGAGATTGTGACTAAAATTAACACTACATAATCACAATTATAAATCGTGCATCTCAAATAGCTGCGGTACCCAGCTTACCTTTTTCAATATGCGTTGTTTGTCAACTAGGAACCACATTCCACTGAATATAAAACATCTCCAGTTTCACGAAAAAACGAGCAAACGAGCACCATATTAGCCATCGCTAATGTGTCTGTCGTCCTATATACATTTTTATAAAATAAGAAGTAGGTAATATTTCCATTCCAGATTCTGTACTGCAACATTTGCAAGAACTCCAAGCGTATTCCACATGTTTCCAGATGAGCTAGCAGCTGTATCGAATTGGTAGACTCAAATAAATATTGCAATGAGAATATTTTCAACAACTTGATACTGATACAAGATACAAGCATTCAAAGACTGAATCACATCAAAATGGAAGATGAAAATTCTTCTTAGAACAGATGTTCAAACTCCTTTCTTTTATTAAAATAAGGATAAATGTATTTGAATTTACAATGGTATTCCAAGCAAATTGGTATTACAATTTTAAACATGAGATAAACTAAAAACTCTTAGTTGTTACCAATGAAGTTAATACAATAAGTTTATGAAAAATTGAAAACATCAAATACCTCCAAAAGCCTTGCATAAGTTTCAGTTTACTGCTTAGTTGTGTATCTGAATCTGACAGTCAGTATATATTGTTGCGAACTCGGGGTTCAATAATTCCAGTGTAACGATTTAACACGAAAACACTATTTATTTATCCCACAAATACACACACGTACAATTCGACTACTAAATAACTCACAACTTAACACTTATAGCCTTCTATTATCGCTTCGTACTTTAGCTTACTTATAGCTCGATTAAAATACGACTACTCTTAACCGCGCGCTCTATGCGCCTTTTATATACAATCCTCCAAATTACAGAAAAACCTAGAAAGTTCTTGATAAGAATTCTTGAATAATCTCACATAAAAAAAAGGCCATTTTCGAATAAAGAAGAGGTGCATTATTTGTCCTAATCCCGCTAACTTCACCAACTACTTACAACTTAAGGACGCTAATTACAACAATGAATAAAAAAAGGTTGTAAACAACTGCCTTCTAGATTAAACCGAGCAATAAATCACTCGTGTCAGCCATGACGCAGCGCGGATAGGTCGCGAAGCTCCACCAACCACACACGCGTTGCCCCGCCTCCCATGCGGCGTTGCTGCGAATCGTAACAATATTATTGACCGAATTATTGGCGTACTGAAAGTTGTAACTTGGGACTAAATATTCAATGCAAGAAGTAATGCAAAGTGTCATTCATTTCATAACAGGTAAGTAGTATATTAATTAATGTGACACAGAAGGTAGTTCGATTTTCATTATTTATTATTTCAAGCAGTTTCATGGATGCGCAAACTCTAACAGGATGTGGCAGTTGGGTCCTGACTTAAATGTACCTATGGGTGGTCGGTATTAATACATGACCCACCTACCAAGGACAGTTTAACACTGTTTTCGAGTTCTCATTGAGAAAACAAAGGATGGTAATACTCTCAAAGGGCTCTAGAGCTGCCACCTGAAAACCTTGTAAGTATTATGTGCCCACCTGACCAATATACGCTTGGTGATTGATAATGAGTATCCAAAAATTTAGCTATGTTCCATACTTGATCATCATGCGGCCTGTACCTAGGTATATAGTTACCTACTATGTTGCATATTACCCAGCATTTTACTCAAAGAGACACCCTTCAATCAATCAGCTGAGTCAGTACCTGCTGCTAAAACTCAGGACATTGATGCTGACCTAATCTGTGACACTCACAGGTTGCTATTCAAAAGAATCACTTAAGGGCCTAATAAATTTGTGGAGCTTGAGATTAAGTAGTTATCCTTTAGCGCCCCAGATTTAACTTGCATGACTGGTATAGCGAGTTTCAGACAACCTCTGTTATGCTACTCCATATACCACTCATCTTGAGAGTAGATTTTAAGAAAATATAAGTATGATAAGGAACCCTTGACAGAGTCGTTTCCCTCTCTCCTCTTTCTAGAAGGCTACAATCTGAGGGATTGTCAGCGTCTGAGCCCAACAAGTTTCACAAAGCTGAGTCCATCACAGATGATGTGCATTGAAACCCTGGAGTTTGACGATTACCCCTGTGAGTATAGTAGGTCTAAGGCTATACATTTAGAAAATGTATAGGTTTTTATGATGTGGACTCTGTTCATTTTGTTTTGAAAATGGAGAATATTACAAGGTTAGAATCTTTAAATGCCTTATTATTTTAATGCTCAAAAACCTTGTATCCTTAAATTTTAGAATCAAAATGTATTGCTATAATTCATTGTTTTTGATGTTCAGGAGATGTTATCTCTAGTTTGGAAATAGAAGCTGTCTATGAAAACAGCCCAATTTCTGTTGTATAGTTCCTTTATGGTAAAGATTAAGTGGGTAATAGTATAGATGTTAAAATATTATTATTGTGTGTGTATGTAGAGGTACATATTATACGGTATATTACTATACCACATAGCACACATATATAGCCTATGACTATATACAAAACATTCATTTTGTATAAGTATATTCGGCTAAATATGCCCTGCATAAGCAGAAAAGTGATTATATATAATATCTGCATATTCGCTGGATGTACTTTTGGCCACTGGTCCTAAACATGCAGAATATATGCAACTACAAGGAAAATCCTTTCCTTGTCGATTAACAGTCGAAAACAGCTTCAATTTTGGTTTTTGTAGAATAGTTACCTTAATAACTTAAACAAAAAAGATATCTTGATAGCCAAGATGCAGCGCATGGTTACACGCGCTGCATCTTGACATAGACTAGACCCAGTTTTATACCTGCTACCTACTCATATTAATTTTAATAAACTAATTATTTTACCAAATTTCAACCCGTATCAGATATCCTCCTTTTTTAATAGAAAAATTATATGATTCAATTACTGTATGGACGCGTTGGGTGTTTAGTGATGAAACAAAGATAGACTTCTGATACCTACGTGTAAAGCAGAAATTCGGTAAAGTAATAGTTAGGTTACTAAGTTAAACGAAAAATATCCAGCTTTATATGTTGTGAGGAAAAAGTGACCAGTTTATGCTGTTAAGGTAAGCACAGCCCCAACGCCTTAAGAAATATTTAATATTTTCTATTAGAGACGAATGAGACGATTCATTCCTTTGTTGGAGGATGACAGGTACACACAGGTAGTTATTCACTGCTGATCTGGCAAGACAACGTTTAATTTTTCTTTACTAGTTTTATCAGTTTTAGTACAGTTTAATATTCTTATAATATAAAATAAAAACACTGTCAAAAGATAGTGGCATAGTACGTCGATAGTAATGTAAAATAAAACTACGAAATAGTAAATATAGTAAGAACATATGTTTGACATTCCCATTCATAAACTCATGAAATGTCATCAATGTCACTTGTCTATTTTTAGGACAAAAAAACATTAGGACAAATGCAGCCATCTCGTTTGGAATACTCTCGTGGAGAAAATTTAGTTCAGAATAGTTTTTTTGAAATAGTTATTTTGAACACATTTTTCTCAGAATTTTTCAAAAATTATTAAATTAAAGTTGGTTAAATTGGGTATCATTTTAACGAAAATCGAAACACCTTTAAAACGAGGTACTACTCGGCCCTACTTTCCATTATGATTTAGGGGATTAACTCACCCCAGCTATGAGAGGTTGACGTGAACGGAGAGAGTATACGCTTATAGTGCCAACCACTCGAATATAAAGTTTACATGTAGGTTAGCGTTTTATGTGTATAATTTTACGCTGTATAATAAAACAACCGAACTCTGTCACAGCAACTTTCTTGTGTCTCACTATTTCAAACCAAATGTTAATTCTTAATAGAGCGATCACAAAAAATTTCTTTGCTCAAAATAAAAAAAAAATCTTTTATTTTTTGTAGTGTTTTTATATGTATATAGAAAATGTATTTAAAGATTTTCAATGTAAATAGCGTTTTATACCAATGCGAATTTTCCAGGGTCAAAATAGTTATTTATGTATTAAGAGCGAAAAGTACAACTTTTTTGCTCGGAGAGTGAAGTTTGCCGCGCGACGCGAAGCGGAGAGCGGCAATCACTTGAGAGCAAAAAAGTTACTTTGTGCTCGTAATGCATACAACGTTTTTTCTTCAAACGATCAATTTCAAATAATGTGAATCACAACTGAGCATAACTGAAAACACAATCTGAAAATTTAAATCAAAGTGACAATGACGTTTTTAATAATTGGTTGAGTGGTGGTAGTTGCTATTGACAGCAAGCGAAAAAATCTTTTTCGCTTGCTGTCCTGGGCAAAGCGCGGAAAAGTACACTCACATTCTGATCCTCAAAAAAGGCTAGGTTTTCGTTTGTCAAATGAAAGCGTAAAATGCGTCATTATTTGACGTTTGTAGAAAAAAAATATTTTTTTCAAGGATTTCCCAAAACCGTTATTGAGATTCAACGATTTGTAAAAAAAACGGAAGATTCGAAAAAAAAACGGATTTTCGAAAAAGCATCAAAAAAATATAAAAATTACGAAAAACTAAAAAAAAGTGCAAAGTTTAAGTAAAACTAAAAAAATAAGCGTTTTCAAATGGTGGTTCCAATAGTTGAATTTTTTGCAAATTTACCGTTCTTTGTTCATTTTTTCTTCTAAACAGCTGGTTCTAAAAATACTACTTTGGAAAACTAAAACTGATTTCTGCGAACAGGTGCTCTGATGGTTTCTCACTTTACTCGAAATAATGTCTCTGGCGAAATGACCTTTTAGGTGTATATACGTTTAATCGTGAAACCCAATGAATTCGACACCTTTCATCAACACGCAATCAACTTTTCCGACACTGTATCTGTTTCAGTGTAATCAGCCCCAAATAAAATAAATCCACCGCAAATAGCCCCGCTGTGCACCATCCAATGTTTGTGCATCAACGAAAATTGCGAATTTCGGCTCGAAAATGCTTCACGCTTATGAGTAAAATTGAAAATTAACAAGTCCGTCCGATAATAATAACTCACAATGAGGCCTGCATTCGATGCTCAACTTGAAAGTGGGTTAGAAGCAATATTTCACTTCATACCGAGGAAAATAAATAACCTGGGATATAAAACGTTTTGATTGCTTTGCAGACCTCGTTTCTATACACACTCGAGTAATTGCACTGTTATTACCGGAAAATGCGCTTTTGTGTTAAAGACGTAAGTAATACGAAATCTAGGTGCCGATCTCGAACCATGTTTCCTCTCAAATTGGACGAGCGCCAGATTCGAGAGACAAGGTCTTATTTCGCAAATTCAAAAGGTTCTCAGCTATATGTAAATGGAGCGTTTGGCAGCAGTATTTTCAACAGGAAATTTATTGTTGCTTACATATTGAATCCTGGCACAAAACAACGCGCCGTGATTTTATCGAAAAATTTCGTGACAGCGGTGTGTGGCGATGGGCATTCCCGAAAGAATTATGTTAATTTTACGCGAAGTGGCACTTCATAATTTGCCAGCGATATACGAGATGCACGAAATCACGAGCGGCATGCTAAACACAATGGTTAAGTAGGTGTAAAATTTAGGCTAAAAAAACGAAAATGCCACGTTATGGTCGAGATAACGGTCTTGGAGAAGTAAATTTCCCACGGGAACCTCAATAACTCAATTAACGAGTCATCCTTGCGACAATACGCAACTTGGGCAAACTTTCCACGCCTCACGATAGCAAACAACCCTTAAGTAATCAAAATGTAAAATCTCAATTTCAAGATTTTAAAGGTTTAATGTTGCCAACCGTAATGGGAATAAAGTTGCCGTTCCGGTAACTCGAATAAACTTTCTGATAAGCGATTCAAAATTTAATTTCCGTTTTTTAATACGGTATAAAGTTCGCAAAACTTAAATTTGCCCGTTTACGTTTTATTTCTCTTTTATTTCCATTCGGATTCGTATATCCGTAAAATTCATCGGGTAAACAAATAATGTCTTTGATGTGAAGTTCGCGCGCTTTCCAAGTGGCTATGAGGAAGACTTTAATTTCTATAAGCGTAGGAATAAAATTTATTTTTGACGTTGCAAGAGGAACTTTTATTGTAGGTATACCTGCAAGTTCTTAATTGGTATAATAACGAGCTAAAGAACATTTGTAAATTCAATTACTTCCGAAACAAGCCAAAAAAATTTTGAAGACAAAAACACAAGGGTTAAGTTTGCTTTTAGTTCGATGCTCGAATGTAATGCTGTCCGATAAATGAACAAAAAATTGTCATTATGAACTCTTATTTGTACCGTCAAAGTTACTGTTTCCATTAGCACGAAATTGGGCTACCACCTAAGTAACAACATTATACTACTTGTGCTGATATTTTTGATCATTGTCCAATCACCGAGAAGCTCATGTAGAAATTAGATTAGAATGTCAACTCGCAATGCCGAGACAAACAGCTCAACGAATAAGAAAATAAGAAAATGGGGAGACAACGTTTTGATAGGACTTAAACGATTTCAAACCCCCGTGAACGCAACAAAGCAAATACGAAAGCGATATGTTAAATGAGTTCTTTAAAAAAAGTTCAAGGGGCAGATTTTAAGAGTGCCCAAAAATCGACCACCGAAAAGGATTGATACAATGGGGTTGTAGTTTATGGGAGGTAACGATGGAGAACAAGAACAATAAAAACTCTCAAACACCGTTTGTTCCAACGTTATCAATAGAGCTTAACCAGACAACGAGATAAGTCTACGAGACCGAGCGACTTTAATATCGACTTCGAGACCGAGACTGTCTTGGTCTCGATCTGCGAAACCGAGACCGAGATCGATACTGCCAATCGAGACGCTCGAGAGTCTCGGTCTCGAATAATATCACTCGCTTGCAAGGTATTAGGTATTTTATAATCAGCAAACGAGCAGGCCCTTATAATAGTGCGTTGCATATAGTTAATCTTAGTACGAAGAAACACTTTAATAGAAGTACTCTAGTACATACTTACCTGTGTTTTCTATTTTCCTCATTTTATAGAAAAACGAGATTTCTTATAAAAAATATGTTCAGTATCATCAATGGTGGACTTACGAGCATGTCTAATGCAGTTTTATATTGAACTAACCTGATTCTCCAATGGGGATTGGAATTCTCAATAATTTCAAATTTTGATCTTACGTAAACATTCATAAACAAAAACGGAACGAAAATGAATATGCAATTCAAACATAATAAGATTTTTCGAGATACTACCTTTTTTTACGAGACCGAGACTCGAGTTGCCACTACGAGACCAAGACCGAGATTACGCGAGTCTCGGTCTCGGTCTCGTTGCACAAGACCGAGACTTAATTATAAATTCGAGACCGAGAGTGTGTAAGGCTCGGTCTCGGTCTCGGTCTCGTGAAGCTCTAGTTATCAAAGGGTTAAAGTTGAAAATTGCGGTAATACTCCCCCCCCCCTGTTTGGTCGTATTCGAAAAAAAAATCAAAAATTATTTTGTTCTTTTTGACAGAACTGAGACGATTTCAATCCCCTATGAACGTACCAAAGCAAATGGGAGTGAAACCAGTCTCTTATAAGAGTTTCTTTAAAAATGTTCAAAAAGTAGATTTTTAAACAAGTGGTCAAAACCGGAGAAACCTGACAAAAATTCAAAATGTTCGTGAATACAAGCGGATTATTTAAATATAAAAAAAAAATTAAAAATACCAAAAAAAAACAAATAATTTTTAATTTTGTTTTAAAAATAGAATTTGGATTTATACAGTTTATGAAGTGATTTTCTCCTCTGGAGAGGGCGGGGCGAAATCACTAGTAAATTTTGTTGTACACACATTGAAAATTTAGATAAATTACGGTGCATTTAATGGAATTAAGTAGAACTTAAATTATCCTATATAGAAGTTCTCTGTAACATTTTATGAAGGAATGTTCCCATCAGTTCAACCTTATTTTGCAATTTTTTGTAAGGCAATGGAAATAAAGTTTAAGATTAATTCAGGTTAAAATTGTTTTGCTTTTTTTAACCGTTGAATTCACTCCGATCGGTCCATTAGTTCCACAGCTATATCGACGCAAAAACGCCCACTTTGGTCAATTTAAAGAAAATATCGGGAACTTTTTTTGCTGTTTTTGATCGGAATGGCACGTTTGTAGTCCCCTAAGAACGCGACAAAGTTAATTCAAATAAAATTAACAGCTTAAGTAGTTAAAAAAAAAGAAAAAAAATCAATTCTAAAAGTGCCAAAAAATCGACCACCGAAAAGGTCTATCTGCGAAAATATTGCACCTAAGATCTTTAAATGAGTTTTTTAGAAACGAAAATTTAAAGATTTTGAAACCGAAATTTGCGGATTTCGGTGGTCGAATCAAGAATCGAATAGACCACGAAAAGGTCTATCTTTAAAATTATTAACTTAATGTTGAAGTAGGAGTTGAAGTTAATGATAGATGACAAAAAATAACCGTTGAATTCACTTCGATCGGTTCATTCGTTCCAAAGTTATTAGGTTCAAAGTTAAAAGTGAGAACAAAGAGGTCCCCTTTGATCTTTTTTAGAAAAAAAAATAAATAAAAATTTTTTAAATTTAAAAAAAACTTGTGTTTTATTTTATAAAACTGAGACGACTTTAATCCCCCTTGAAAGTAGCAAAGCGAATGAGAGTGAAACCAATCCTTTAATAGCTATTTATGTAACCAGTTACGAAAAGTCCGATTTTGTGTAACGAGTAAATGTTTGCGGGACGAGCGCAGCGAGTTCCTGCAACTTGAATAAGATACACAAAAAAGGCTTTTCGTCATGTGTTTCATAAAAGATTTTTTCTAATTAACATCTACTTAATACCGTAAAACTGTAGCAACGGTGTGCCACAACCGAAACCTGCAACTGGTGATGAAACGAACTTTTCATCACCAGTTCCGAAAGATTTTACTTTTCGCAACTAGTTACGAAAAGTAAGACGTTACGTCACTGTCATCAGTATTAAAAAGTGCCACTTTATATGTCAAAATTAGAAAAATGAGTTTTTTTTTCAAAACTTCAAAAGGCAGATTTAAAATGTGCCTCAAAATGTGTACTCGTTCCAAAGTTATCGAGAGTCAAAGTTGAAAACTAAAAAACAAGACCAAATTTTGATTTAAAATAAAAATAAAATAGTACTCTTTCTCTATGTCACCAATTTTAGGTATTAGGTATTGTAAGTTGTTTTCGAATCATCGCATGTAGTATTTGAGAATATAAAAATATAAATGGGTAAACAATCATAATAAAAATAAACATAATTTGATGTGTGACCTTTGAAGTGGAACAGCGTGAGTAATATTCATTATTCACGCTGCTTTTTCATAAGAATTGTCTGGTGCATATAGGCCTATGTGACCAAGTGAAACAATTCACCGAAAAGTTGTGTGAGATCACCTCTCAAGATGCGTTTCGCTTCCACTAGAGCTCGTCAGTTGGGTACACTGCGATGATCTAGCACCTCAAAATATCCAAAATTTGTGAAATGTTTTTTGTTAGAAAGAATTTAATTTTGATATTTAGTTTATAAGATGTTTCATTTGTTGTTTGATTTCTCAAATATTTGACATTGTCATTTAATAGTTATTTACCTAACAAATGCGAAAAGTGAATTCATTACAACACAACAAAACTTTTCCTACGAGCGCAAGTGCATTAATTTTGAGGTCTTCTGTAACTTCAAGAGCGGTAAAGTGCTTCTTTCATCAAGTCTCAAATGCGAATACAAGAGTAATAGAAAAAGTAAGGTAAAGTGTAGCGGAACGTGCGGTAAAGACACTTTTTTGCACGTCAAAAGGCAGAATTATTATTCAGTAAATTTATTATTACTGGCATCTACAGTGTGTTAGGTATGTTTTAGGTAATTAATTAACATTAAATTTGAACCAAATGGTGGACTGGCGGCGCGGCACTATATCACAGCCACCCGGTATAAGTCTCGCAGAATTAGTTAAAAGGTTTGATAATAAAACCCATTACATATCAACGTCATTAATTTCGACATATTTTCATGAAAAACTATGGCAAATTCGATAGAATAAAGCTGTTACTAAATACAGTACCTATTTTAAAAACGAAGGAGACGAAGAAGTTTTAAAATGATAATGTAATATACATTTTTTTCTCCTTGGTCAAAACAAACTTAATATTATTTATTAAAAGTAGATATTTGCAGTGATTCAATTTTCTTAAAAGATGGAACATTTCATAGCTTAATTGTCGTTGAAAGACGTTACAAATTCGAAATTAGAGAAAATATCTGAAGGTGACGTTTTAATGTCAAAACTTCGAAGATTAATATTTCTTGTCGCATATCATTGTGTTCAGAATTGAAGTCTCATTTAAAATTTTCAATAGAAAATATAGGTCCGGATTTGAAATAACGAACCTGACGCTGGCCCCAGACATCTGAAACGTCGTATAGCAATGATGTCTTCAGGGTACTGGAGAGCACAAACTGGTTTTGGTTTTTTAATATCTTCTCAAATAATCCGACAATACAAAAAATGAAATTTTGACAATTTTCAATTTATCTTAAATATCTCAAAAACCAAAACATTTCTAAACTCTTTTAACGTCAAATCAAGATGTGCATGTCATTACCTAAAACTTCCCAATTTAACCGATGTTGTATCTCCAATCTCAATATGGGTGTCAAACGCACGAGAAATGTGTTGACAATTTCATTTCGCTCTCACATTGCAGTGTTTTTGTGCTTAACATTTTTCAATGAGCGACAAAATCACTTTTGCGCTCCCAATATACTATCCATTCAGTTGTTATTGGCATGCCATGGAATTTCGCCAGTATAACATCGACAGCGCTTGTTTTTGTCAAATCAATTTTGTCAAAAAGTGCCATTGAAATTTAGTTGTTGCCGATTTTTACATATTATCAAGTGCTTTTTCTATATTACAAAACTTTATTTTGCAACTAAAATACCGAAAATAGTTAATGTGAAGATCCAAACTTGCTCAGCATCACCTTATCTGAGCAGATTTCAAATATTTTTGGGGTAAGTATGCTTACATTTAGACATTTTTAGGTATTGGCTGTGGGGCCTATTTAAAAACTAGAAATACTACTTAATGTCCTCCTGCTTACTTTACTAATAATAATTTAAAAGAATTATGTACCATATATATTTGTTTTTTGTCCATATAGCGCAATAATAATAATTTCATTAACGGAGGCAGTACACTTGACAGTACACGAGTCAGGAAGCTCTGCGACATGCAGAAACTGATCAGCTGAAAAGTGATGCAGACTCAGCAGATTACCAACACCAAAAAGCTATTCGAATTTAAACTGCCCTCAGTAGGGTTAAGCCACAAAGCGCTTAGATATAACACATAGGGATTGCCAGGTACCAATTTTTTAAAAGCCTAAATTTACAAAATAGATTTCACTTGAGTTAACAAAGAATACAAATACACCCACTCAGTGTACTTGCCCTCTAGTAGAGCTGTAGACAGTTTTCCTATAAGAAATTATGTACAATTTTAAAACCTACTCTTCCAAATGTAAAAAAAGATTGTTGTGTATACTCTGGTTACTTTTGTTCATCAAACTTTTACATTTAATAGCATTTCCAGTTTAAGAAAAAAATGAGAGAGAAATATTAAATTAAATTGTTAATTAGATGGTGTGTTTCAAACATCTTAAATTTTAGGTTGGTGTAACTATAAAAAGTATCAAAACTACAAGTTTAAAGTAACAGGAAAATTCTTAAAGACCATCAGAGCAGAAAAAAGTCCTGCAAGATATATCCTCCTGTAAGGTATGTCAGATCAGGACTTTGAGGTGTTTTAAAGTGGGAAAAGCGAATTGCAGAAAACAATGGGTTCAGTTTTTAAAATATAACATGTGCTCACAATCAGCTTTGAGCTCAAAGTTAGCATTACTGTTGCATTTTCATTCCTTCGATTGCCGCAGCCCTACGTCATTGTCCTTGTTCTTCCATATCTATATTTAACTTTTTTTGGTCCAAAAAAAAAACTTTTTATAAATATTGTCACTAATACTTAGGTAGAATGAATACATTGCTGAACACACAATCACACCAAAAACTGAATCTCTCCTACTATCATTTTGGAAGATTTATTTTAAAATATATTAATAAAATATAATATATCTACTAGCGAGGAGCCTCGGCTCATTACTAGCTTCTCAGTTATTAATCAATATTATTAAAAACTTAAACAAATAAAGCTATCTGGCAACTAAGTGAGCATAATTGTAAACAATAATCTTAACCTCACACCGATTAATAATCACTGTCAGTCATGTTATACCGGGTGAATTATGTCAGATTTCCAACGCCTACTTGACGACAATAATAACTGAATGGATTATACAAACACAAATAACTACAGAACCCCACTCGAAAAGTATAGTGTGTCTTCAGTGCCTCTGGTGCTCAAATTTATACTAATATACGAGTCTCACTTCGAGAATTTACTTACATATGACTTGTTTAAATTGCTACAAACTATTGGTATTTCCAAAACTATGAAATAACTACATATTTACAGTACTTGAACTCGGTTCCTATACCTTGTGACTCAAACTGATAAAAATAAATAGAAGGGAAGTGCGATGAATGCAGTACGCAATAAGCAAATAAAAGCGACATAAAAAAAAGTTTAACCATGTACGAGCATTTTGTGCCAATTTCATATCTACAAGGTAACCTGATATTACGTCTTTTGATAATTTTCAAACCAGCTAAAAAGAATATTTTATACAAAATATAATGCGGTTAATAAAACTGAGTGATCTTTCCAGCACAATTAATCAAAATGTTATAGACGAGGACACCAAAATAAACGTATTAAATTTCCGACATCAACCGGTTCGTTTTGACAAATTCCGCGGCCAATAAAGTTAAAATTGCGCCTCCATTATTGCGGGATATGTTATGTCGGATGCCATATTAAAATGAACTAGGTTAACTATAAATATCGACATTAAAAATAGAATTACTGGAAGAACAACACAAATTTACATGAGTAATAACAATTCTATTAAGCTCTATTTTTAGAAAGGCAACTTCTTCGCTTATTTGCGCCTTTTCACGCAGTAAAAAGTTTAAACTCCAATAGTATCTATTCCTTATTACTGCCAGTCAATTCTCATGTAATTTCCGGGTGTTAAATTAAGCCAGAAGCATATGGTTTGAAAAGGTACACCGGCAGACATGCACGTGACACTTTTAGTGACAGCTGCAATTGGATATCTACTTAAGCTAATTTTCCTTCTTGCATCTATCGCGTTACGTATTTAAATGTTTTGCCTATTATTAATCATGCCGTTCGATTTAAAAGCGGCTTTACCGCTAATTCCGGATTAGCCCCAAAGCCTGGAACCTCCTGATTCTGATAAATGAACCGCATTATTATGAGTAAACAAAGGGTTTTGAAACAGTATCGAATATCCCGAAACAAAGGAAAAATATCATATTGCGTTGATTTGCCGTGTACAATTTACGATTCTCTGTTTACTTTGTCTCTTGCACTAATATGAATATTTTCCCGTTATAATTCGGTTGCGCTTTGAGTCCCGACGACAATGGAGAAAACCTTTTTTGTTCGCTTTATTTGATATTGTTCAAATACCGCGGATATTTACGTTCACAAAAGCGACTTACTGGGAGTTGCCGAGTAAACAATTTTAATGACAAATAAAATTTTCGCCGGGAGCGAGGGCCCGGAAAGGAACAATTATTTAAATTTATGTTTGTTCCATGGCAAAAGTTGGAATGAAAACGTTAATTTAGACCTCTCAAAAAGTTTTATTCCCCGACGGACATCGCGAAAAGCGATTTAAACTTCCCTTCATATCGGGATGAACTTTTTATTAACTGGTGTGGCCGAAATTCCCCGACGGAAGACTTGTAATTAATAAAGGTTTTGCCAACACAAAAACAAATTCAAATTCGGGATAATTAGTTTAGTTTATTGCGCCAACCATTCGATTCACATTGTAATTGACTGTACAAGTGTAATAACGAATTTGAAAAAACTCAAAATAGACATGACATAGACAGTTACAAGGAGAGAGAAGACAACATGGTCGACGAGTTCTACACCGAATTGAAAGGGGTTATGAAATTGACAAAGAAAGGCGAGATAACAGTTGTTATGGGTGATTTTAACGCCAAAGTCGGAGCTGGAGTAGAAGGAAATGTTCTCGGAAACTTTGGTCTGGGGGAGAGGAACAACAGAGGAGACCGTCTGGTGCAATTCTGCATGCAACAGCAACTATCTGTGATGAACACATTTTTTAAACTACATCCTCGCCGCCTGTATACGTGGAAGTCTCCTGCCGACCGTAAAGAACATCGAGTCAGAAATCAGATCGACTACATAGTAATAAATACAACATTCCAGAATTCGGTCAGAATAGCTAAAACATATCCCGGAGCGAATGTAAACAGCGACCACAATCCAGTCGTAATGGAAATCAAGATGCGTGGATTCAAACATGTTAACCGTCCTAAACCATCAAAACGTATAGACATAACAAAATTCAAAAACCCGTCGATGAAGATGACAGCCTCGCAAAGTCTTGAAGAACGAATGCAGAAGATCGAACCGAGCACAATAATAGAGGAGATGAAACCTTAGATGAAATATTAGAAACAAAAACAAAAGATATTGGTTTCCAAAGACAAACGAAAAAACAACTCTGGATAACAGACGAGATTTAAAAAATGAAGGACAAGCGGAGAGAGCAGAAAACAAAAAGCGAGGCTAGATACAGAGAGTTAAACAAGATTATTCGTATAAAGTGCAGAGAGGCAAGAGAACACTGGCTGGCGGAGAGATGCTGTGAAATCGAACAACTACAGCAAAAACGCAACATACATAAGGTACCTAAGAAGATCGAAAAAATAACAGGCAGTAATCGCAAAAAGACCAGCGGAATACTGAAAGACAATAGCTTTGTTCCAACCCTCCAGGGAACCAATCCAGAACCGTTACAAAATCATTCTGGCCAACTCACTAGTAAAAATGTCAAATCGAAATTATTATTTTAGATTCTCAAAGTGATTCGGGAACCTTATAAGTTTGTCCAACCTGACAAGGAATCATCCCAAAACGCTTGCAGAACCAGTCTGGGCAAACATATTGTTTATTTCAGTTTTAAATTTATATTTGTGAGTTGTACAGAATGATTTTTGCACCATTCTGGAACGGTTTCTTAGTGAGTTGGAACAAAGCTTATAACAACATAATACTCGTAGGACCTGACGAAAAATTGAAGTGCTGGAAAAAGTATGTTACAAAACTGTTTAGCGACGAACGACCAGAACAACCCCTCCAAGCTAAGCAAGTGAGATCAACGAGACGAGTCCTAACATCAGACGGATACGGAACATACAGAAGGATGGAAAGGCTGTGGGGCCCAAATGAGATACACGCTGAAACCTTGAAACTCTTAATCGACGAAGACGGTATAGGGTTAAGTCGCCTAACAGACCTGTTCAACGATATTTATGGAACTGGAAAATTACCCTCGGAATGGCTAAGATCAATTTTTGTCACTTTACCCAAAAAACGCATCCCAATGCGATGATTACCGCATGATAAGTTTCACATGTACTAAATTTTTACGTACTAAAAACGTTCCTGAGAGTTAGACACACCCGCATATTCAAGAAATGCGAACCGTAAGTTGACGACACTCAATTCGGCTTCAGAAACGGATTAGGAACGCGCGAGGCTCTATTCTCGCTTAACGTGCTTACACAGAGAGCACACGACATAAACGTAGAAATATACGCCTGCTTCATAGACTATCACAAAGCCTATGACTGCGTGCAACATCAAAAACTAGCAAAAATACTCAGAAAAACAGATATAGCCGAGGGTGATTTACGAATCATTACAAAACTCTACTGGCATCAGACATCTCAAGTAAAGGTAGAGAACAAAATGTCGGAGAAGATAGCCATAAGAAAAGGAGTGCGACAAGGATGCATATTATCCCCGCTGCTCTTTAATCTGTACTCGGAACACATTTTCGCGGAATCTCTTGAAAACACTAGCGCTGGAATCAAAATCAATGGCACAATTAGGTATTAAGATATGCCGACGATACAATCGTTATTGCCAACAGCCTGCCTGAACTCCAGCAACTTGTGGATGTCATTGTTGAGTACAGCAAGCTTTATGGACTGCATATAAATATCCCCAAAACGAAACTAATAGTTTTTTCGAAGGTGCAAACACAAGTTGTCCTCCATATACATGACAAGATCGTTGAGCAGATATCATCCTTCAGATATCTAGGAGCACTAGTATGTGATAGTTGCAATTCGACGAAAGAGATACTATCAAGAGTCTTAGAATCCGAATGCTACGATGCTACGTGTTCTCCACCCTACAGTACGGCTGTGAAAGCTGGACCCTCAACCCCTCGCTAGAAAAACGCGTTGAAGCTTTCGAAATGTATATTTATAGGAGAATATTACGCATATCCTGGATCGAAAGAGTTAGAAACACCTAGGTTCTTAATAGAATGTAGAAAAACAACGACTTGTGCTAACAATCAAAGAGCGCAAACTAAGGTATATTGGACATATAATGATGAGGAGATAGATATGAGGTTATTCGGTTGATCATCGAGGGAAAGATTCAGGGGAAGAGGTCACTAGCGAGAAGACAGAATTCCTTGGCCAAAGACCTACGCCGATGGCTCAGTAAAACATCATCCGAAATCTTCAGAGCAGCTGTGTCACTTGTGATTATTGTCAGTTGGATCGCCAACCTTCGAAGGGAGACGGCGCAATGAGAAGAAGAACAAGATAGTTACAGCCGATTCTTCACTAGCTAGACAAAATTCGTTGTTAGGATAGCAGGTTGTTTAATTAGTAGCTTATGACTGACAATAGTAATTGATTATATAAGAGGATTAACATGCCTTTAATCCACAAGAAAAAATAGTCACACTTTGTTCCAGCCGAGAGCTTGTCGTCAGAAAGACCGAGAAAAAATATCAGATTTGACGGATTTACTAGGAATCGGTTCTATGACAATGCGCTTTTTTATTGGTCAAGAAAAAAATGCAAAATGGACCCAAAATAGTTATTTCCCTAACAATAGAAGAAGTCTAGTCTCCATTCCCGTTAAAATGAATATGATGTGAATGAACAAAAATATGCGACCACCGATGGGGTCTATCTCCGAAAATATTGCATCTACGAGACTTGTGTTGGTGAGAGGTGAAAGAAGACACTAAGAAAGGCAAGTCGGATTCACTCCAATAGGTCCAATCTGAAGTGATAGGCGGTCAAAGTTAAAAATTGAGAAAAATCACCTTATCTTTGCTCAATTTAAAAAAAAACTTGAAGATTTCCGAAACCATGAGTAGAAACGGCTATTTTTTATCTAGAGAAAGAAAAACCACGAGAAAATTTACATTTCGAGGATAATATTAATTATTTTTTTCAGTTTCAGAACTATTCCCACCACAAAAGAAAACAACTTGTAAAGCAAGATGACAGTGGACAGAGGCAATTCCAAAAAACGCTTCTGAAGCAGTAAAAAATGGAACGGGAAACAATGCAGCGGCAATTTGGTTTGGAATTCCAGGAACAACGATGACGCGTCATTTGGGAATACTAAGAAAAAATAAATGCGGTTTGGCCCCGAATCGTGCCTCAACGGTAAAAAAGCGGAAATAAAATTGGTCACTTATATTAAAATGTTATAAAGAGCAAGATTTATACTAAACACCTTAATCAGGAGATGATGTCAGGCATATGTCTTATAACCTGACTGGAAAATAAAAAATTAAACATACCTTTTTCATTCAGAAGGATATGGCTAGGGACGACTCGCTCATTTCTTCGCAGAAAAAAAAAACACTATTTCTTATTACGAAAAGCTGAGTTCGAAGCCGAGGGACTTACATCTGCAAGAACCTCAGGATTATCCTGTGAAGTTGTTAAACAGTACTTCAAGAAAACAATTTGTTTAATAAACCAGATCATCTGTTCAACAGGCGAAACAGGATTACAACTCACCGATAAACCCAGCCATTAGCTCGTTGCCAAAGGGTCTAATTTGGTACTTATTACAATTTCAGGAGAGAGGGGTGAAACGATTTCTGTCATTGCTTGTTGTCATGCCGAAGATTCTTTCCTTCCCCCTTAATCTGTTTCCAAAAGAAAAACCTGGAAGATGAGGTTTCAAGAGGAATTCCAACAGGATCTGGAATAAGCATGTCATAAAATTATCTTATGTAAATTCCGCAATTTTTCTGGAATGGCCTCGGAAAGATTTTTTATCCAGAAAACCATCAGGGTCAGCTCTAATTCTACTAAACTAAGAAGCAATCCCATGTGGGGTTGCTAGCCCCCATCGGGCGCCCCCCAGGTGGTGGATAGGGGAATGCCTCCCAGATATGGGTGGTATCGAGGAAATCAAATACTCGGGGCGGGCCAAAACTAGCACCTAGGATACGAAGGCCTCCATGCTAGGAGCGGTAATCCGACAGCGTCTGTTTTCCATGTATGAGCGGCTGAAAATAAGGTCAGGAAAGCAACGGGAATCTACCTGACTTATTCCCCAAGACATCACAATGAATACACAAAATCAAGCAATGGCCCTCAGTCCTGGGCACCCCTTAAATGTGGAGAGGGTGCTAAGAATTCCCCGGTCGTCCAATGATGCCTTCAAGATGAACTAAGAAAAGAGAATCGGCACGTGGAATGTACAAAGTATGTACCAAGCCGGAAACGCAGCAAATATAGTGAAGAGATGAAACGACTCCAGATCGACATGCCAGGATGCAGTGAAACCAGATGGCCAGACTCCAGCCTCTTCATAATAGAGAAACATCACATCACATCACATATATTTCTTTGGTGGCAATACCACCAAGAATAAAAATGGAGTAGCAATAATTCTTAATAAACAAACCAGTATGACAGTAAAGGGATTCATCCCTATTTCGAATAGAGTCGCGTTAATCAAGATCAAGGCTAAGCCATTTGACCTTAACATCATACAGTCATATGCACCTACATCCGAAAGCAACGAACATGAAATAGAGGATTTCTATGAACAGCTTAGAACTGCTCTTCAACACAGAAAGAAGGAATAAATTAACATAATTCTGGGCGACATGAACTCTAAGATCGGACAGGGAAAGGTTGAGGATGTGGTCGATGGTTTTGGACTGGGAGTGAGACATGAGAGAGGAGGGCACAAGACATTCGTTACAGAAGAAATTTAATATGGACCGAATTGTCGACCTACAGAAATCCGGATCTTATTTCAACTGCGGCAGAATGGGCCATTTTAAAAGGGACTGTCGCTTTCGAAAGGAAAGGAGTGTCAGTCCGCCACGACAACAATCTGGCGGACTGACACACCAGCCGGAAAACTAAGACCACTCAATGTGAAGGGGGCGAACGTTGACTGTCCCCACGGAAGCCCCCAGGATTATTAGGATTGAACAGCTTGGAAGAAGCCTCACCATCCCTGGCAAAATTGAACATCGTCCAGGCAGATCTCATTCACGCAAATGCATTATCACGCAGGCCTCGTAAAGGGGAATGTCGACACTGCCAACGAGTAGTACAACGAGAAGGACCAAGCATTCTTATGAGAACCAAGATAGACGTCGACGAACATTGGACCACTGAACAAATGAAGGTCGAACAAACAACCGATAATGCTGTGGGGTTAATACGTCAATGGAAGTTAGAAAATCAAAGACCTGATTGGAAGGACATAGCAGATAAGAGCTCGGAAGTAAAAGCTATGTGAGCTCAATGGGATTCCTTGGCGATTCAGAATGGAGTCTCTGGGGGCCATTTTGGAGTGAATAAGAGTCTGGACAGAATTCGGGAAAGATATTAGTGGGTGAATTGCCGAGATGACGTCGAAGAATGGTGCAGACATTGTGATACCTGCTGCTCCGTAAAAGGACCCCGAAGAAAGACTAGGGGCCAATACAATGTTGGCGCCCCATTTGAAAGATTTGCGATCGACGTGGCAGGTCCTTTTACAGAAACGGACGATGGCAACAAATACATCTTAGTGAAACTAACACCGTGGAAAGGGTCTTGGTTGACGAATTCTTCAGTAGATTCGGCGTACCATTAGAGCTTCATTCGAACCATGGACGGATTTGAATCGTAACTTTTCAAGAAGATCATGGAACTTCTGGGAATCCGCAAAACAAGGACAACTCCGCTTCATCCACAATCAGATGGCATGGTCGAGCGTTTCAATCGAACCATGGAACAATACCTCTGCAAAATTGTAGCGGACTACCAGCAAGATTGGGACAAATTTCTGCCTCTTCTAATGACGGCTTACAGAGGTGCAGTGCATAACACGACAGGACATGATACCCCTGCCAAGGTTATATTTGGTAAAGAACTTCGTCTTCCGGTAGATTTGGTGTACGAATCACCAGAAGAACCGGTGCAAGATGTCCAGAAATATGCTGATGAACTTCGAAAAAGATTAAAGGAAATCCATCGAAACGTGAGGACAAAAATAAAGATTGCCAGCGATCGGATGACAGCCAGATATGAGCTTCTCAGGGCGAATTCTGCAAGATTTAAGGTGACTTGATGTGGCTGTATAATCCACAGAAGAAGAAAGGAAAGTCTCCCAAGTTGTCTCCAAGTTGGGAGAGTCCATATACAGTCATCAAACGGATGATCGACGTGGTATACAGGATCCAACGTACCCATAGAGCAAATATAAAAGTGGTTTATCTTGAACGGTTAAATACTTAAAGACGGAGATTTTTATGATCGACGATCAGAACTAAGAGGGAGGCAATGTTACGCCCGACTGTCGATCCACAGAGATTCGGGCCGAAGCGGCAACGCCGAGTGCCGACCGCGACCAGGGAACCCATCTAGACTAAACGAGAACCAGAAACAGTCGCCTCCGTTCTCGAAAGTACGAGAGTGTGTTCAAGCCGGGTATATAAACCAGCAAGTAGCGCGAGATGAGACCGTGAGTGCGAAGTGCAGTGTAGTAAATAAGCGAAATAGCGGACAAGCGAACAGTGCGAATTGTTAGTAGAGAATAATTGTGCCACAATCGTCGTGTTGTAATAGTTAAAAGTAAATAAAAGTGTGTAGTTAATTGACGATAAATTATTGGAACCCGTATCCCGTAACAATATTAAAAAATTTAAGCAAAAATGATTGTGATAGTTCAGATAGTGATAATTAATACTGATAAACCCGAGGATAAACCTATATCATAAGATTATAATTGTATTAGACATTTTTTTGTGTCACTTGCTTGTGCACTCGTACGTACACAGTAGGGTCGAGAGTAGGGTAGTTTTGCGTACCTAGTAGACAAAGTATACGAGGGAAACGCAGTATATAGTAGCAAACGAAGTAGAAGTCCAACTATTAAGAAAACTTCTTCACTAGATATAGCGCCTCAGCTGCCACTTTCCTTATTCAGATAAAGTTACATTTTATGGCAATATTATAAACCCTGTAGGAAAACATAAATCCGAAAAGCCGTTCGTATTTATTGACAAATTTCTGGTAATAGATGGAGAAGGGAGGAAAACTCGGGGGATCCACTCAACTGTCAGAAATTCATTCTCCGTTTGTTCCACGCGAAATTGATATGCTCTGTCGTTTTGTTTTCCGTATGCGCATTCGAATGGCGGAAAAGAAATTGAGTCAATTTAAACTAAAACCCGATGGATAGTCAGTTCAGTGCAGGAGATCGTTCCTGTTTTCGCTATGTTCATTTAAAATGATTTAAAATCTACACACATGTGAATGTTTTTTTTTTCACAAATACTCTTCGTAAAAATCGAAGGTAGAATCCTATTGGGCTTATTTTCTACCTACACGAAAGAATCTCACATTTATTATTGCCGTAGCTCCGTCTTTCTGCATCGCGAATGTCAATATTTGCTGCTAAAGAAGGCTTTGTAGAAGTATTGAAATTCATAAGAAAATTCCTATTTCGCATAGAAATCTTGCTTTTGCGACGAAATCACTGGCGTGTAGAAATATTTCTCTCGGTGAAAGGCCAATACAATATCTATTACGAGTCTTCGCCTTGTAAGTTTTATTGTTTCGATTTAAATGCCACGCATTCCGTAGTATTTGTTCCTGCCAATGCCCATACTTTTTCGAATTTCTGCAACTCCGTTCTGGAATTATCGTGGATTGCCTCTTCTAAACGTACTCATTCCAGACAATTATCTTCCGGGGTGAACACGCGGACCCATTACACCAGTTAGCTTTTAACGAGCTATCAAATTACCTTATGTATATATGTTTTGCAGCTCCCTATTACTATGCTTAATGTCGGCTATTTGTATCCGTTCCGCAATGTAAATTGGACTTAAAGGCCTTGGGTGGTTTAGCTTATTATTTATTTCTCGGATACTGATTTTAGTTGGCAAACAATACGGCAGCGTTATCGATTCACAATAAATTCATACCTGTGCGCTTTGTTCTTGCACGAGAATGGCAAAAAACAAATCTACGCCACTGACCATCCAGTGCATTAATTCTTATAATGGCGACACGGAAAATTCTGATATTAGGGCCAACGGAGCAGTTTTCATTTTAATTAAATTACCCGATCCCGTCATTCTGTATGAAAACGGGAGCGCGACGGGCTTGTTTCCTGAATTCGGGATGCCAATTAAATCGGGCTAAAGCTGCAGAAATAGTTCACAATTGAAACAAAAAGGACACCGGGAATTCGCGATATTAATTTGAGCTGTTCGTTGTACTGGATTAAAAAAAAAAAGGTTTTCCAGCATTTTTGAAGCTGATTCCCAAAAAGAAGGAGCATCCATGCAGTAAAAATGAATATCGCTCATTTTGGATTTGGAGGTTTGAATCACTTATGTGACACAGTACACTATATTTAAAATATCAAGTGTACCATACTTCAAAATGCGCCTTTGACTTGAATAGAACCTTCTAGAGACTAGACGTCTTTTGTAATTGCTCCTTTTTTTCACCAATTCTTCTCGTATTTCGGGCTTCAGCTTTACGCTGTTGGTATGAAAACCATTGAAAACCGGTAAGAATGTGGCAGAATCAAGGAAGAAGTAAAGCTGGTAAAGCTGTAAACCAAACTAAAGTAACCAAACTAAAATAACCAAATTAAGAAAATGTTAAATGTATGTGTTTCGATAAGAGCATTTATGCACAGCCGGTATTTATTAACCTAAACTTTGATAGTTTCTCTCACAACCCATACTCTAAAAATACTTCTCTCCTAACTAGTCGGTCAAGACCAAGGACACCGGACAGTATAGGACAGCTCACTGCCATTAAAACAACATGGGCTCAAAATGGTGACGTAGGCATAGTGCGGCCTTGCGAACGATGTGGCCACATTTCGTTCGCGGGCTCTCAAGAGCCAATCAAGAGATGTAATCTTGGCATTACGGCTGTCAATCATTGTCAATGCAGTCACTGTCATCATTAATTGACCATTCCAGAATTACGTCATTTGACATTTGCCCCTCAAGGCAATATAAGTGGCGGACCAATCTATTAATTTAAAAAAAAATAACGTAACTTAGAAGTTGATCTTGATCATCATGTTTCATGTTTGATTTGGTATGTAAGGGGTGTTCATTATAAAACTTCATCTAGCAGGCTATGAATTTTTTACAGAAAAGGATGACATAATCAAAATAAATAAACTTTTGTTTATCCATCCTTTTCTTTTGACATTTCACAGCCAACTAGATGAAGTTTTATAATAAACATCCCGTATTTATCTTCAAGCTATCGCCTAAAAACCTTTTTCGGCCTAATCTCTTTCCGCAAAGTATTTCTTATTGAATTCGCTATTAACCGAGAATAACCTTGTTGGAAATGTCAAATTGTTGTAATGTCGTTAATGTTAAACTGGCGCAGCTTGGTGTTTGGTTAGCAAACATACTAGTAAAATGCTCAGGTTTGCACCTGAAAGCAATCAAAATCCACCTAATATATGGATATGTTGTGTAACATATTGTTACGCCCAACCGTCGGTCCACAGAGACTTGAGCCGAAGCGGCAACGCCGAGCGCCGACCCCGACTCCAGGAACCCATCTAGACTAAACGAGAACAGGGAACAGTCGCCTCCGTTCTCGAAAGTACGAGACTGTGTTCAGCCCGGGTATATAAACCAGCGAGTCGCGCGAGGTCGAATAGTACAACTGGTGTCAGAGGTGGGATAATTTTCATCAAATTGTAAGGACAGTGCAAGAACTTTGGTGTTTTCTACATGCAATATACTCGATCTATGACAAAAATCATGGATAAACAACTGGCAGCTCTTATGGAAATGCTGAAGGACAAAGAGGAACAAAGAAATTTTTTGGAAGAACAAGAAAAACAAAGGCAACTTGAGCAAAAGTAAGAAGAAAAACAAAGGCAGCTCGACAAAGAGCAAAGAAAATTTTTGGAAGAACAAGAAAAACAAAGACAACCTGAGATAAAGGAACAAAGAAAAATTCAAGCTGCTCTGTTTCAAGTATTAACGGATGGTCGTCGCGAGTTGTAAGAATTTGTCTCAACCAAAATGACTGGAAGTCAAACAAGACGTAGATCAAGTCAAACATGAAGTAGAGATGAAAATGACGGAGTTAGAAGAACGGTGGCGGATCTGGGAAACACGTCGCAGTGGGCAAGCTTCAACCGCTGAGCGACTACACATTACTAGCCCTCCAGTTTTCGACAGCACTGCTCTTTAGAGCATTTATAAAGACCAATTTGAGGTGGCAGCAGTTAAAAATGGATGGACAGATTCGGACAAGGCTACCGAACTTTTAGTAGCTTTGAGAGGAAAGGCTGCAGACATCATGCCTATACATTGTCGACCAATTGCCGACAAACCCTTGTCGGCAATGCACTGAAAACAACGCAATTGCCGCGGCGTTAGAGCGGAGTTTGGTAATGCAGCAATACCCATCGCGAAATAACCTACCAGACAGAACTACAGATGAGGCAGCAGAAGCCAGGCGAAAACCTACAGGAAATTGGAGCGGACAATCACCCCTATGTTCTCATTTGCACTGGAAGGACGAGTTAACCTCAAATGGCATTTCATTTGACTGTCGCGAACTCCTTCGATAAACTGCTGAACTGATAGCTGGTCAAGGAAATTAGAGGGAGCCGCAGGATACGCTAATCTTGTCAAATGCTCCATCACCCCTAAGTTGTATCCATTTAACATCCCTGTTAACTATAACGGGCCTGTTACAGGTAAATGCCATAGAAATTCCCATAAGATTACCTGTAACAGACCCGTTATAGTTAACAGGGATGTTAAATGGATACAACTTAGGGGTGATGGAGCATTTGACAAGATTAGCGTATCCTGCGGCTCCCTCTAATTTCCTTGACCAGCTATCAGTTCAGCAGTTTATCGAAGGAGTTTGCGACAGTCAAATGAAATGCCATTTGAGGTTAACTCGTCCTTCCAGTGCAAATGAGGCATTAATTCGGGCATTGGAGTATCAGGCGTCGACAATAAACACGAGCCACAGAGTTAGAATAGTTGACGTACAGGAAGAGCCGCACCCAAACTCAATCTTAAAGCAATTGTTGGACGAGCAGCGTGAATTCAGGAAGCAAATGACTTCATATTTCGACCAATGAAGGAGCGGCACTCAAGACCTTGGTTACAGAAGAGATATGGGGGACTGTCGCGTTCGACGGGAAAGAATTCAGACCCCGCCACGACGACAATCTGACGGACTAACACATCAGCCGTAAAACTAAGACCAGTCAGTGTGAAGGGGCGAACGCTGACTGGCCCCACGGAAGCCCCCGGGATCATTAGGATTGGACAATTTGGAAGAAACCTCACCATCTCTGGCAAGATTGAACATCGTCCAGGCAGATCTCATGGTAACGCAGATGCATTCTCACGCAGCCCTTGTAAAGGGGAATGTCGGCACTGCCAACGAGTAGAACGAGAAGGACCAAGCATTCTTAGGAGAACCAGGATTGACGTCGACGAACATTGGACCACTGAACAAATGAAGGTCGAACAAACAACCGATAATGCTGTAATGCGCCAATGGAAGTTAGAAAAATCAAAGATTTGATCGGAAGGACATAGGAGATAAGAGCCCGGAAGTAAAAGCCATGTGGGCTCAATGGGATTCCTTGGCGATTCAGAAGGCAATACTGAAGAGGACTTGGGAAAGCCCCGACGGGAAAAGTGCCTCGCTCCAGCTTGTCGTACCAGAAAGTAGACGGAAAGTGTCTTGCGAGAAATGCACAATGAGTGTCTGGAGGCCATTTTGGAGTGAACAAGACCCTGGATAGAATTCGGGAAAGGTACTACTGGGTAAATTGCCGAGATGACGTCGAAGAATGGTGCAGAAATTGTGATACCTGTTGCTCCGTGAAATGACTCAAAAGAAAGACTAGGGGACAAATGAAGCAATACAATGTTGGCGCCCCATTTGAAACAATTGAGATCGACGTGGCAGGTCCTATTCTAGAAACGAACAATGGCAACAAATACATCTTAGTTGCCATGGCTTATTTCAGTAAATGGCCTGAAGCTTATGCACTACCAAATAAGGAAACTAACACCGTCGGAAGGGTCTTGGTTGACGAATTCTTCAGTAGATTCAGCGTACCATTAGAGCTTCATTCGGACCAGGAACGGAATTTGGAATCGCAACTTTTCAAGAAGATCATGGAACTCCTGGGAATCCGCAAAACAAGGACAACCCCGCTTCACCCACAATCAGATGGCATGGTCGAGCGTTTCAATCGAACCATGGAATAATACTCTGCAAAATGGTAGCGGACCACCAGAAAGATTGGCACAAATTTCTGCCTCTTCTAATGATGGCTTACAGAGGTGCAGTACATAACACGACAGGACGTACTCCTACCAAGGTTATATTTGGTAAAGAACTTCGTCTTCCGGTAGATTTGGTGTACGGATCACCAGAAGAACCGGTGCAAGATGTCCAGAATTACGCTGATGAACTTCGGGAAAGATTAAGCGAAACCTGTCAAACGTGAGGACAAAAATAAATATTGCCAGGGATTGGATGAAAGCCAGATATGATCTAAGCGCGAATTCTGCTGAATTTAAGGCAGGTGACTTGGTGTGGCTGTATAATCCACAGAGGAAGAAGGGAAAGTCTCCCAAGTTGTGTCCAAGTTGGGAGGGTCTATATACAGTCATCAAACGGATCAACGACGTGATATACAGGACCCAACGTACCCCTAGAGCAAAGATGAAAAGTGGTTCATCTTGAACGGTTAAACCCTTACAATCGTGGAGATTTCTCTGATCGGGACGATCAGAACTAAGAGGGGGGCAATGTTACGCCCGACCGTCGGTCCACAGAGATTCGGGCTGAAGCGGCAACGCCGAGCGCCGACCGCGACCTCGGAAACCCATCTAGACTAAACGAGAACCGGAAACAGTCGCCTCCGTTCTCGAAAATACGAGAGTGTGTTCAGGCCGGGTATATAAACCAGGCGCGAGATCGAATAGATAGTGCAGTGTTGTAAATAAGAGGACAAGCGAACAGTGCGAATTGTTAGTAGAGAGTTATTGTGTTTTAATCAATAGTAACAATTAAAAGGAAATAAAACTGTGTAGTTAATTGACGATAAATTATTGGAACGGTTCCAATAATTTATCGCTACGGGATACGGCTTCCAATGGAACCCGTATCCCGTAACAATATCATAACTGGTGAGGACAATTAATTATTTAATTTAATATACCTTCTTACTTATGTTTAAAATTGCAGCAATATCAGCGCTGCTCTAAGGCACAAACTGAGACTGGTTATTCACCGAAAATTTACTTGACAGTTGAAAGATCCTTCCAAAGAGCCAACTTGCCGTTTGCTCTATAGTTCTGGCAGCTAAAAGCCGTAAAACTGAAGAGAAGAAAGAAAGAGATAATCATGAGCCAGAGATTGGGTTTATAAGGGGAGTTTGATAAATATTCCTAAGTTATCTCTTTTAGGCAAAAGCTAATTGCAATTTGTAATTTTGTAGCCAAAGAGCTGAAGAAAATCCTAAATCATCAAAACAAATATGCTTTTATTAAATTAATAAACTGGTTGCGGTGTTACCGTTCTTAATATTTTTTTTAAATTTAAATTATTTATGTGTGATTACAAATTAACTAAAGGTAAAGATAATGTTAATAAAATACGAATAACAAAAAAAAAAACAATGTTTTAATGAAAATATATCACCCAAAAAAAAACAACATTGAACTGTCATGATTCTTATTCTCCATTTCCTCATCAAAATCAGCTGTTATGGAATGGTCAAGAGGTTTTTCGAAAGGACGCGATAGAACGCTCTGCGAGTATTCCCATCCTTTGTTTTCCCACCAGAAATTAAACGGTAGGAATATTTTCACAATAGAGCACTATTGTGACGATACGCCGGGGTTACATGAACCGAGATCATTGGCTCGTTCTTAGAGCAGTCTACTGTTTTTGGGCAATCTACTCTTTTTATCTATAAAAAGTAATGCTAAACTCAACAAATTATCTCCCATTCAGAGCTCTGTTAAGCATTTTTTTCTTCGCAGGTTTAATGTAACAAAAAGGCAGTAGTAACAACCGATAGGGCATTTTCCGCAAGTGGAACGTCCGCCCTTTTACTTAACGTCAGTAAAACCCTAGCAAGTAAGTACCAGAAAAGGTTACTCCCGTTCAAATCTCTCGATTTTTCCAGTAAACGTCTCGCCTTTTCCACACCGAAACCCTATTGCCTTTTGTGTTTATCAGACGTCATCCGTTCAAAATAATATTTGTAGACAAGCCAGCAGCCATCGAGCGATCCCATATTTTCCCTTCGTCGTTCTTTTCGTCTCCTCTTTAAGGTTTTATCCACTTCTCGTCGACGTCGGCCAATGAGAATGGAAAGGCGAATTTCCCGCTTCGACAATGGAAATAAATGTTTGTTTAAACTCATCTAGGATTTATCGACGTTCCACGCCAGGAATAAACGCGAAAGAGACCCTCGGATTTTCAAAATGAGGGTTTATGAGATTAATTGACGCGACTTTATTCTAGATAAGTGGTTATTGTAGCCAATGAAAAAAAGCACTTACCTTCGGGTCAAAATTAAAGACAGTGTCGTACTTGAAGTGACACTCAAGGCCGCACTTGCACGTCCCAGATGTGAGCAAGTACTCCTTCACTTGTTCCAACGAACTTAAAGCTGTATTACTGGGACTGAAACAAGATAAAGCAAATTGTATACATCAATAAAACACAAGTCTCCTAATGGTCGTTTAGTACAAGGAAAATCGCTTGCAGGCAATCTGTACATAATGACCCTTATTTCTCTAAGTTAATAGGTTTGTTATCCCTAGGATACGTTTGCGGTATGAGTCGAGGGCGTTCTAATGAAGGAATTACGTTGCGAAAAGAGGGAAAATTGCATAAATTGGCCCTTGTCGGCAGATACACGATTGTTCAGATGCAGTTTCAATTAATAACTTACTATACAGATATGGATATAGAGACTATTCGCCGTTAATGAAAAACGAGTCCAGGCCTTGACAGCTTCAACAAATTGGGTGATCTGGCGACATTAAGCTGCAGTAAAAAGTTTAGTAGGTCATGGAATTGCGGAAAGTTCAATCAATCTACTCGGGATTAAAATTTATTTAGTCGATGAGATTAAAACTGCAACTCGCCAATGTCTGAAAATTGGCCAAGATGGATCGTTAACGCCAAGTAAGAGCGGCATAAATAATCGTCCAAAGCAACCCTAAATCCCAGCGATTACTGCTGACACGGTCTTATTTATTTTCCAAGGCTTGTCGGCATTATCTCTTAGCAGAACTAAGACCGGGGGACTTTGTCAGCCCCGTAGACGCGTCTGCTTCGTTAATTGGGGTTAATTTAATAATATTCATGAGGCGCGCACTGAACAATATTTGGGTTTAGTTCTTGCCAGTGCCTCCGGGTAAATTAAATTACTTTTCAAAGTTGAAATTATTCTTCATTGCGCGGCCATAAATCCCATTCAAATCCACTGCGAAAACTATTTTAAGAAAGGCAGGTTTAAGGGGCGTTAAATCCACAGACACAATAGAGTTTCCTATTTGCTTAAGGCACAATTTCCTCACGCTAAGACTAATAAAAACAAAGCTCTTCCTCCGTCTTTGTTTCCTGGAGACCAAATACACTTCTGTTGTCAGCGAAGCGTATACAACTCATTCGATTGTTTAGAATCGAGCTCTCGAATCCATTGTACGTATCGGAACATCTGGATACACGGCCGTCAAATTTAAATATAAAGTCTGGTTGAATAAAGAAAAGTCGCCAAGGCGAGATTGACGCAGAGAAGGACTTAGGTAGTATTCGAAACAAGAATATGTTATCGTGCTGAAATACTATAGGGTACTCATTTAACAATATTCTAAAAGATGAACTGTGTATGTTATGTCAATAATAAAAGACATCATTGTCAAAAATGCGATAAATTGCTATTTTTTTAGACAAACTTTGGTTTTAAAGAAATCGCATTAGAAGTGAAATCCAGGAGTGATTCAGATTTTACCTTCAATTTTAAACATACGAACCACAATAGAGTTTCAAATGAGGCACCTCTCGGGGCACCCTATACATTATTTTATAGGTCGGAAGATTTGGAAAAATTAATAATACAAACCATTTTCAAATACCAAAAAAATATTTGCTTTGAATTGAAAATGGTGTATCGCAACGTTTCGACTTTTATTGAGGTCTTAATCAGAAATCTTCAGTTGGCAAGCATGCTATGATAAAGCCAAAACATTCCGTTCTATTTTGACCTCCATACATAGATAGATACAGATATTACAACGAGCAAAAGAAGACCCCAACACCGTTCGTCCGTACCCTGGAAGTCTACACCCCCAGCGACTTTATTTTTTGGGCGCATTAAGGGGTCAAAAAAACAAACAACGCAAGCCACAAAATATTACATATTGTAGCAGGAAAATGTCTCTTTAAGTTTATGTTGTATACATACTTATTCAAGTTACACACTCAAAAGCCAAAAGCACAAACATGACCTCTATTTTAGCTTCCTAGTATATCTTCACCACGAGCTTCTTCGCGACTCTCTAGAAATTTAGAAATTACAGGAAAGGTTTAAGTATTAGATAAAATGACTAAAACCACAAAAACTACATGGTTTCGCTTTTTTTTTCTCTGCGAAACATGCGTCGGTAGTGTAACCATCACGCACACAATGGCTACGCCCACGAACAGTTATGAACGAAGAGTAGATAAGGTCTTAGAAGTTTGTTCACCTTTACTTTATGAATATGAGCTATCTAAAATTCTTTGCACCTTTAAACTTAATTAACGTAGCATGAGATAGGTCTCCCAAATGTATTTAAAAATAGAAATTGACTTTTCAGAACAGAAGCTAGTCCCGTTTCATAGTTTTAAGTTGTTCTACAATTCAGGGTGATATCTAAACAAAAATAAAAATTATAAATGTATTATTTATTTTAATTTTAAAAATTTCTAACCGTTTACAGACTTCTAAAATTTGTACTTTCTACGAGCATTTTCTCCAAAATGGCTAAATTTAGAGGCAAATGATATACATGATACACATGATATAAACAAAAATTACTGAGGTGGTGAGGCAGTATCTAAAAGTTGAATTAGATGCAGGGTTTATCTTTCAAATTTCCTACGAGTCACTACTTTTATAAAGAAGTGGAAGCGACGTAAAAACAAATATATTTTAAAACTATTCTTTCTTTAATAAGTAACATAAGTAACATTAATAAGTAAACATCAGATTCCTTAACATAAGATAGGTATTTATTTCAGACTTTAATTAAATTTAAAGTTTCTGAGATATCCAGATATCTACAACCTCCCACCTTTCTTAGTTGCTCACCCTGTTCATGGACATGGCATGGGCGATATAATTTTAGCGACGATCCATAAATTGAGTTGGTAGCACAACACCTTGCATGTTATGATGAACCCGAGGTAGTACAAACTTTAGTACAAAATCTGTGTAATTGTACTAAACTAACAAATGTCTTTGAATAAAAGGCAAATTTTCTATGGGCAGTTTTGTCAAGACATTTATTATCCAGAGCATTATTTAAAAATGATATGGTACAACAATTTCCAGCCCTGAAAATGTTTGAGAAGATTAAACAAAACGTCGGCGAAAAGATTATAGTACAATTGCTGCCTTTAGTGCCTATCCGCCAATTAACCACCACATCATCCTTCCTGTGACGCAATTTCTGATTTCATTATTTAAAAAGTTATAACTATTGCAAAAATATTTCCAATAATTTTCCATCCATTTTCCAATAGTTTCCGATGTTACAAAGAAAGAGATGTATTATTTCATTCGTAACCTATAAACTTCAGTTTCCTTAAATACAAGATGTTCCATCATTGCCTAAAATAGTTAATGGAAGAAGGCCGAAAAATTGTCATATAACCCAAGTAGCAATTACAGGTCCCAGAGTAGACACTGCGCCAGGCGATACACAATTAATTGCTACTAATTCAGATGAAGAAAGATGCTTAAAAGAATGTTAAACTACGACTGTTTGATTTGTTCTTTATTGGCTCTGCTCTAGGCAATTTGCTTGTATATTATGGTGGGGGGTTTAGTCTACTCTGGCATAGCGACATGCATGATGGACACCCCGTCCATTTACAAAACTTTGAACAAATCTTATCAAAAAAACAACAACAAAAAATGGAAAACAAAGCCATTATGAGAATATGGCACAATTTGGTTGGCGAAACGTCAATAAACAACACCAAAGAGTAAGCTTTTTGCACTGTCTATGTTTCTGCTAAGGAACTTGTTATACTTGATCTCAGCTTCTCCTTCGGAGGTCGCTGATCATCATGGCTATTCTACCTTTAGAGGAAGCTGTCCGAAATTGTTCGACAGAGGTCAAACCAGTCTCGCAGGTTATATGGCCAGGAAATTCTACATCGACCGACGCTTCTGCGTCCCACAACTTTGCGCTGCATGATGAGCTACAGAATTTCATATTTTGAATTACGCATAACATGCCCCAGAAACTCTAGTTTTCTTCTCTTAATTGTGAAAAGAATTTCCATTTCCTTGTCTATTCTTTCCAGAACTTGTTCGTTCGTAATGCGGTCCATCCAGGAGATCTTTAACATTCGGCGGTATACTCACCACTCAAACGTTTCCAATCTCTTCGATGTTTCCTTGTTCAGTGTCCATCCTTCAAGACCATATAGCAATACGTAACACCGCACCATTCTCACTCTCAAAGTCAAAGATAGATCTCGGGCTGTCAGCAGTTTTCCCAGTTTCATAAATGTTGTCCTCGCTTGCTCAATTCTTGAGATGATTTCTTGTTTGTGTGCAACGTTTTCATTTATCATAGTTCCTAGGTATTTGAAGTGATGGACTTGATCAACCGTCTTATTGCGTATAGTTAGCTGACCACTGATGTTCCTTTTGGATATTATTAGCAATTTTGTTTGATTGATATTAATATTTAGCCCATAATCTTCGCTAACTAATGTTACTTTGTCTACCAGTCTCTGCAGGTCTTTGAGGCAGCTTGCTATTATAGCGATATCGTCAGCGTACCTGATGTTGTTCACAGTTCTACTATTGATTGCTATACCCGCCAGCTCCTCTTCCAATGCCTCCCGAAAAACAAACTCCGAGTAAATATTAAATAGCATCGGAGAGAGAAAACACCCCTGTCCGACTCCCTTCCGAATACTAATTTGTTCTGTCAAAGAATTGTCACATTTCACTCTAGAAGTTTGTCCCCAGTAGAGATTTGATATTATTCGGACATCGTGGTAATCAATATTAAGACCTTGGAGTATATCCAGAAGCTTTTCATGCTTGACATTGTCGACCGCCTTACTATTATTTATGAAGCATATGTAAAGATCTTGGTTTACATCTAGGCATCTCTGAGACGAGACATTAAAAGCAAAGATGGCCACTCTCGTACCCATTCCGTTGCGGAATCCAAATTGTGTGTCTTATGTTTCGGTCTCACATTTTTTGTATATTCTAGTATGTATAATTTGTATAAAGATCTTCAGAACTTGACTCATCAAACTTATTAGTCTGTGATCATCACACTTTGACGCTCGAGATTTTTTCGGGATAGGAACAAAGGTGAAAAGCAGCCATTCTCTGAAAATTACTCCTGATGTATAAATGCTATTGAATAGATCCACTAGGACAGTGGCTAAACGCTCATCCAGCAGTTTCAAGACCTCACAATGCACCTCATCTGACCCTTCGGCTTTACCGGATTTTGAGGTTTTGATTGCATACTCTACTTCTTCCTTCGCTATTTCTGGAGCCCTCTCTGATATAGTTATGTCATATGTCTCCGTCTTTTCGTCAGACAGCTGAGTTATATATTGCTGCCACAGCCTCAGTCTGGCATCGAAGCCATCAACCAGTGTGCCCGTTTCATCTTTCAGTGTGCCCGTTTCATCTTTCAGTGTTTTCCAGTTTTCTTCTCTCTCATCACACCGGTGACTTCTTTTATTTTTTTATGTATGCCAAAACTGTCGTACTTCTGTTCTAATTCTTCAATTTCCTTACACCTTTCAGTCATCCAGACTTCCTTTGCTATTCTTATTTTACTTCTAATTGTGTTCTGTATCTCCTTTGTTCTTGGTGTTATCCCTGCCTTTATATCTCCTTCTTTCTTCCATCAGTGCCAAAATTTCCTCAGTCATCCATCTCTGCCTAGTTCTGTTCTTGCCCTTACCAATGCTTTCTTATTGTGTTATTATTGCTTCTTTAATTTTGGTCCACTTTGCCTCTTCACCCAGATCACCAACATTGCCTGCTAAAGAACACATTCCAAGAATCCAACCATCACAATCCAACAAGGGTCCAAGAATACTCCAACATTCTAACCAATTGTTTTATTGTGGCTACTTTTGTGCGGTCGAATGATGTGATAGATAATTGAGCACCCTGCCTTAAGCAGTGGCCTTGATGTACCAATCCGTCAAGAAAGAGCCATCACTATTACAGTGATAACCACAAATTAAGAATTCTTCTTCCGGACAAACTAACGGCGTATTATCCACATACAGAAGCCAAACAATATAATGAATCATTTTTGTATTGTAAATGTCCATCACTGAATGATCACTTGGTATCTCACCAATTGATGCCCTCCATACCTTCATCAGATTGAACAATAGGATGCTACCATATTATCATATTATTATTTCAACGTAAATCCAAATACGGAACTGTTCTATGTTACGGTTTCCACAATCATGTGCCTATTTAGTGCATGTTGCCTTTATTTTTAGTCTATTTGTTATGTGGGTATGAATATGGTCACTTTAGTTGCGTGAGGTTTTCTACATATCAATTTTCATCATTAAACTCGTTCTGTTCAGCCCTTTTTTTTAACTAATTCAATATCTCAGAAAAGGGTTAAAAAATTATCTAAACAATGGTTAATATCGCAATTTTCCTAATACTAAAATACTTTTTAAAAAGATGTGCGAGAGAGTGAGGGTCGTGTCGGTCTCCTATGGGGAGGTTGCTGCTAATTTGGAATGTGTGGACAAAATTGTTAGATTGCTCAATAAGAACAATATGTACTTGTTTACCAAGTCTTTTAGAAGAGAATTAATACATGTCAGCAGTAACTTTGATGCCCTGTACATAAGGAATTTTGTTATATGAAGTTCACACATTGTTTTGACCTGCACTGTGCCTTCTGATATTATTTATAACGGACCTTTCAGGGCACCTTGTTTATGTATATCTAACCCTCCAATTGAAATTTCAAAAATAAATCCTGCATCCCTCTAACTAAAGCAAAATCTGTCTGCTCTCGTGGATTTAATCATTACAAATTAAATCATTCCCGTCTCGAGCTTAAACGCCAACCCGCATAATTCCATTTCTCGAACCCGTTTCTCCCCGCATCTCAAACTTTTCATTAACAATTTAGGATAATTAAAACCCCGAAAACAAAAAGGACCATTAATCACTACACCTGATTACACCTCTGCGCTTACCCTTTACATCGATTTTGTCCCGATATGCCCTGCTCCGGGGCGAGTATTCTGACCTTTAGTCCGCAACACCTCTTTCGTTGTTTCCCCCCCATCATGGAAAGCTTTTAAAACGTTTTCTTTATTTGCCGAATTGATTTTATCCAATAAGAATCCTTACAAAAGCGCGCAGCTAAATCGTATTATGAGCTGAAACGTACAAGGGGCGTCTCACGGATAATGGTATTGATTTAAGCCCCGATTATAAGTGTTAACTTTGTCAGGGGAGTGTATAGGTAATTGTTTGTTGGACGATCGTTAGGTCTCTTAACCTGCAAAGAACGGATTATTTTTCATTTAAAAATCATCTTATTGTTTCGCCTGACTGAGTTGAAAAGTGGCAGCACATGGACGAAGAACGTTTTTATGGCCGCATTCACGCTGCATCTAATATCTGCAGGATAAATTAATATCGAGTTCTGCCAGATGCTCGAACGTCGTCTTTTCACATTCCAAAGCGTTAACTAGACATACAACGCTCGTCACGGTTTGTTGAAATATTGCAACCGCCTTTTTCAACCCGTATACTCCACGACTTTTCACTCCTTAGGTGGTAAGTTATGTATCAGTACAACCATAACGGGGTTTATTTATTTTTGCTTTTGTTGATTAACCGAGTGTGCAGCAAGTATTAAAAATGAAAGTTACTGCTGATTGATTGCCCGTGTGTAGCGCCTCCTGCATCGCATATTTGTGCACCTATTTCAAACAAGCAATCGCTCTTTTAATTGGACGGAGAGATGATGGGAGCAAAAGAAAGAAGGGGCAAAGCAAAAAATACATCGTTTTTTAAGTAATAAACGGGAAACAGACAATGTCAGAGCTAAAGGGCTGACTAATTAGGGCCGCTTTACAGAGCGACTGTAACCCCACGCCATCCACGTCGGTAGGGCTCTCCAGGGATCCGGTAATGAATTACCTTTCGTGTGCGTGGGCTTCGGTTGACAGGACGCCTTTTGTACTTCGATTTCAATCTGTTTAATTATCATTTAATCCTTGCCTGGAATAGAATTAGATGTTTCGTGTAATTAGTGCCGGCTTTATTAAACAACGATAGTTAAATTAAGAGCTTGCGGCGTTCAATGAAGGATATACTACATCGCAAGGGTCTAGGTACTCGAACGAAGAAAGGAATTAGTAGGAAGTTTATTAGACTATCAATAGATTTGGTCCAAAAGAAAAAAGTTATGGCATAGAGCGCAATGTCGGACACCGAAAATCATGCGGATTTGGATTTGTTTAAGAAAAGACGAAAGTGTCGCCAATAAATAACGCCTAGAAACAAATTGATACATTGATAAAATTTTTCTCACTCCTTACTAAGGGTTGGATCTTCATGTGCCGTTAAGGTTGCTGGCAATTCTGACAACTCATTGGTAGGATGGCAGGTTACATATAATGCTTACCCTATACTTTAAAGAAAATATTTTACTGGTAAAGAGATGCTTAACTGATAGCTTTCGGCCAAAAGAGCCATCTCTGGCATCTTTATGACAATGTTTTTGATCGGAATGGGACGTTTGCTACCCCCAAGAATATAAGACACTTAATTCAAATGAAATAAGCCCTAAAAGTTAATTTTTTAAAAATGGCATATAAGTGGATTCTAAAAGTTCTTTACTTCATACTGTATCATTTAGAACACTTTTACGTACTTGATTTTAATCCGGTAAATAGCTTTTTACAGGATTGGATATCGTAAAGAAATTTTACAGTATTGAGTACCGGCACATCTTCAATAAATCCATTGTATCCATGGTAACCTACCTAAACCTGCCGATACAGGATACTGTAATGAAACTATTTGTCAAATTGGCGGATTTGTCAAAAATATATTCGCCGCGCATACAATGATTTTTTTCCTGTTTTTAAAGTTTAATGTTAATGTCAAGTATGAAGTAAAATGTTCAACATCATACGTCCGGTAACGTGTTACAGTAGTCGTTTCGAAATTCCAGACTCGGCTGGCGCCTCGTCCGGAAACATCTTACTCCTACTGTAAAACTATCTTTACCGGACTTATAAAGTAAATAACTATTAAAAAACGACCGCCGAAGGAGTCTCTGAAAATACTGCACCTACAGGCCTTCGGTTAGCGGAATATGAAAGATTAGATCAAGAAAAGCAAAAAACTGTTTAATTCACTCCAATCCATCCAATCCTTCTAAATTTACATGCAGTCAAAATAGAAAATTGAGAAAAAAGGCGTAAGACCCCTCCCCTTTAGTCAATTTGTAAAAAAAAAATTGAATTTTTTTTCCTGCATTTGATCGAAATGGGACGTTTTTATCAGTCCCCTAACAACGTAACACACTTAATTCTAATGAAGTAGGTAAGCCCCGCAATTGATTTTTTTTAATGACAAAAAAAGTCTCAATAATCTTGAAAGTTGAGAAAAAATTAACCCCTTTGGTCAATTTGGAAAAAAATTTTAGGCACTTTTGTTCAGAAGGCGTTAGCAATACCGCAAGAACTTAATAAACTTAATTCGAATGAAATAAGCCCCAAAAGCAAATTTTTTAAAAATGACAAAAAAGTTGATTTTAAAAGTATCTAAAAATCGTCCATCGAAAGGGTCTATCTCCGAAAACACTAGACCTACAGGATTCCGGATGGTGGGAGGTAGAAGTGGACATCAAGAAGAGCAAAAAACAGTTGGATTTACTCCAATTGGTCCAGTCCTTTTATGTTAATTCTACATGTTCCAAGAATTTTTTTTTGTAATTCATATTATTTGATAGCGGTGATAAAGGGAAAGATAGAATTGGGTAACAAAAGAAGAAGCATGTATTACATGACTCATAAATCAACCGACATTTATTGCCCATTTATCGTCCTCTTGACGTCTGTAGCGTTTTTTTTTTGTAAGAAAAAACCTACAACTTCAATTTCTATGAAAATCTAGTATTGAACTAGCAGCTCTAAGAATGATTTGAAAACCCCTAAAAGTTTAGACATTGACATTACCTGGTTGACAGCGTCGCTCTCATCTAAGTCACAGCATTGCCAGATTTCATCTTTAGATACACATGTTTATTCATGTGATCTAACTATTTCTCTACATTTTAATCTTTTTTATCAACAATGATTTAAATTTTTATATTTTGCGGTTCTTTTTGTTGTTTTAATTCCCCTGTTTGCTTTGACAGACCACTTCAGTATTGACCAATTTTTAGAATAATTTTTTCTTATGATATATTCTATGCCAAATTGTAATATTACGTGAAAATTACATGTTTTGGCAGGGATGATTACCTAATCCAGGAAATGAAGAAATAAGAAGACAGACCTATAAGAAAGAAATACATATTCAGCCTTTTACAAAGAAGTATGAAAAAACAATAATGATAAATTGAAACCAACTTTGGCTAAATGAGACACTATAAAACAACTAAAGATGGATATTTGCTATAAAAAAAAAGCAAATGCACAGAAGTGGCTGAAATTTTGATCGAGAAGAAAAAGAAGAGTACAGAAAATCGATATTGAGAAGAGTAAAAAAAAACAAAAAAACTTGCAAAAACGAAAAAAGTTTGCAAAATTTTTGAAAAAATGCATACTGCAAAACGAAAATAAAAATATGATTTTAAACTCAGCTGAGAGACCTAAAAAACATGTGGTCAAAAGAAAAACAAAAGTGACATCTTCTAGAACCAAACAAAAAATTAACTTTATAAGTGAGGGTTAAGTGAGGATGGGTTAAGTGAGGAATCTGCGATTCGACTTCGCCCTTTGCAGTTCGTTTTTTGCTGGGTTTATTGTTTTTTTTTAGATTTACGTATGTAAGATTGAATTGCAATAAAGTCATTATTATTATTATTATTATTATTATTATTATAAAACATCCAAATCTCCAAAAAAAAACGAAATTCTTTTTTTTTCTGGTTTTGGCATCGAACGTTCGTTTTTGTTTATTAATGCTTAGGGATCGACCCGCGCCCTATCGGATAATGATTGTCTCTTCAGATTTAAGCTAGAAAATTAAAAAAAAAAATCGGTAAAAAAGGTAAATAATTTGCCTAACAAGTATATCAAAAACCCGACTAACCAAACACAAAAGGAGCGCCACGGTATAGCAAAACCGGCGCGATAAGGTCGGATGATTTACATTTAAAACTGTTTTGTAGCAAGATAAAGTGGCCTATAAAATGAACGTGCATAATGGGTTTGCCATCTGTTTGCGGCCCGGTTATGTATGCAATTAGAATAGTTCCTTGCGTTCACGACCAGTCATATTTGTATATAATTTACATCTGAATAAATCTTAATATAATGGCGACTGCTCACCGTGAAAGATGGGAAATGTTTCTTCATTTAAGAACAAGAACTCTCTTTTCATATCCACAGCGAATACTAATGTTAATTTAGATATTATCTGGGATAGAGAGTTAGTAAAAATAGTAAGTGGAGACGGCTACAATCCTGCCAATAAAATTAGCTATGTTTTTCGAAAAAATGGCCCAGAGAAAAGTCAACATTTTATTTTTTTTCACAGAAGTAAAAGGAAAAACCACTTACTTACCGTAAAAAAAAATAACGCACTTTCGTATCCTATACATTTTTATGACCTGAAAAATATTGTTACGCCTGACCGTCGGTCCACAGAGATTCGGGCCGAAGCGGCAATACCGAGCGCCGACCGCGACCCCTGGAACCCATCTAGACCAAACAAGAACCGGGAACAGTCGCCTCCGTTCTCGAAAGTACGAGAGTGTGTTCAGGCCGGGTATATAAACGAGCGAGCGAGCCAACCAAGGTCGAACAAACAACCGATAATGCTGTGGGTTAATACATCAATGGAAGCTGGAATAAGTCAATGGAAAATCAAAGTCCTGATTGGAAGGACATAGCAGATCAGAGCCCGGAAGTAAAAGCTATGTGGACTCAATGTCAATAAAAACTCAGTTTACAGAAAAGGACTTGGGAAAGCCCCGACGGGAAAAGTGCGACGCTCCAACTGGTCGTACCAGAAAGTAGACGTAAAAATGTCTTGCGAGAAATGCACAATGGAGTGTCTGGAAACCATTTTGGAGTGAATAAGAGACTGAATAAAATTCGGGAAAGGGGGGTGAATTGCCGAGATGACGTCGAAGAGTGGTGCAGAAATTGTGATACCTGCTGCTCCGTAAAAGGACCCCAAAGAAAGAGTAGGGGGCAAATGAAGCAATACAATGTTGGTGCCCCATTTGAAAGAATTGTCGATCGACGTGGCAGGTCCTTTTCCAGAAACGGACGATGGCAACAGATACATCTTAGTTGCCATGGACTATTTCAGTAAATGACCTGAAGCTTATACACTACCGAATCAGGAAACTAGCACCGTGGCAATAAGGTTCTTGGTTGGTCTCTTGGACCAGGGACGGAATTTTGAATCGCAACTTTTCAAGAAGATCATGGAACTTCTGGGAATCTGCAAAACAAGAACAACTGCGCACCATCCACAATCAGATGGCATGGTCGAGCGTTTCAATTGAACCATGGAACAATACCTCTGCAAAATGGTAGCGGACCACCAGAAAGATTAGGACAAATGTCTACCTCTTCTAATGATGGCTTACAGAGGTGCAGTGCATAACACGACAGGACATACCCCTTGCCAAGGTTATATTTGGTAAAGAACTTCATCTTCCGGTAGATTTAGTGTACGGATCACCAGAAAAACTGGTGCAGATGTCTAGAACTATGCCGATGAACTTTGACAAAGATTAAAGGAAATCCATCGAAACGTGAGGACAAAGATAAAAATTGCAAGCGATCGGATGAAAGCCAGATATGACCTAAGGGCGAATTCTGCAGAATTTAAAGAGGTGACTTGGTGTTGCTGTATCATCATATATCAGAGGAAGAAAGGAAAGTCTCTCAAGTACCTCCGAGTTGAGAGTGCCCATATACAGTCATCAAACGGATCAACGACGTGGTATACAGGATCCAACGTACCCCTAGAGCAAAGATGAAAGTGGTTCATTTTGAACGGTTAAACACTTACGATAGTGGAGATTTCTCTGATCGGGACGATCAGAACTAAGAGAGTGGCAATGTTATGCCCGACCGTCGGTCCACAGAGATTTAGGCCGAAGCGGCAAAGCCGAGCGCCGACTGCGACCCCGGGAACCCTTCTAGACTAAACGAGAACCGGGAACAGTCGCCTCCGTTTTCGAAAGTACGAGAGCGTGTTCAAGCCGGGTATATAAATCAGCGAGCCGCGCGAGATGGGTTTGAATAGATAATGCTGGGTAGTAAATAAGCGAACAGTGCGAATTGTTAGTAGAGAGTAATTGTGTTGTAATAGTTAAAAGTAAATAAAAGTGTGTAGTTGATTGACGATAAATTATTGGATCCCGTATCCCGTAACAATATGTAACTAAAACCCGCTTGAATATAAGAGTTGTTATCTATTCAAAATTCTTATGATGTCCTACTTTCAAGTACAACAGGCAACGTTACAACAACGAAAGTATTTTTAAAGCGTTTTTTTCTGATCATATTCCTTAAGGAGATTTTTGCTTCAAGTTTTCGAGAGATACAACTGAAAGCCACTCTCATTTAATCACCTGGGACAGTGGGTTTTCGGACAGGTAAAACGTCTCTTGTAAGGGGTAAAAATTGTCTAACGAAGAAACAGAATGTTAAAATTTTGTTTCAAAAAAGTAAGAAAGTATAAAAACACATCTCCGAAACCGCTAGAGATGTTTTAATTAAATTATTAGGTGTCAACATCTACAAAATTCGTATGTTTTAAGGTAGGATCCAGTTTCGGGCTGCAGATCACACAGTTTTAAGTCTTTGAATAATTTTGTGAAAAACAAGGATTGAAGGCAACCACCTAGCTCAAGACGCTTCTGGATCACTTCTCTTCAAAGTCCTGACTTGACGAATTTAACAATGACCAGAAGAAGGCCAGAAGGCCGAACCACCTTTAGCAAGATAAAGATGGAAAAAATAGAAATTCAGGAGGGAGAACATTTTGAAATAGAGTCAAGAAGATCGAGCAAAGATTTTATATGTATGGAAAAGATTAAAGAGCCAAAGTGATCAGAAGATCAGAAGAAAGTCAATAATATGATAAATTTGTAAAAAATGTCCATACAATATATAAAACCGAGTATAAAGCAGAAAAAATATAAAAATGAAAAACGAAGAAAAATGTTACAGAAATACAGTAAACTGAGAATTAAAATCACAAATTTCATGAAAATTAAGAAGGCAATTAAGAAAAAAAAAGCAAAATATAGATTAGAAAACTGAAGAAATTATTGGAGACGTAAAAATACAGGAAAATAATGAAAAAACTTACCGAAATACAGTAAATTAAAAATTAAAACACACACTTAATGGAGATAAGAAAGGCAGTTAAGAGAGGAATAACAAAAAAAAATAAGGAATGGAAATCTGCACGGATTAATAGAGACATATATGTATAGTTAGTACAAACATAATGTAAATAAAAAAAATGGAAAAAGAAAAAACGTTATAGAATTACAGTAACATAATAGATACAATGAACAAAATGATAAGAAATTAAATAATGAGAAAGAAACCAGCAACTGCGATGTAAATTAAGAATACCTCCTTTTTGTAAAATTCTATAGATTTTTAGTAAAGAACCATTATCTTTCATTTTAGGAAAAAATACTAACACAGAAAAGTTAAGAATCTTTTGCTACCTCAAGCCAACAATCTTCAACAATCAAGGGAAAACCAACCACCAATATTTTTTTACTTTTGTGGGTAGAAGAATTCTTGTATAAACTTGTTAAAATCCTTTTCAGGCGGTTTCGGCTGTCAAGCCATCATCAGTGCCAAAATCCTTTAAAAAAACTTTCCATTTTTCAGAAGTATCACTTCACTCAGTTAGTGGTTTTTGTATCTAAATTAACCAAAGCCATACTTTAAGTAACATTTCCAAGAAACGCCACTGTGGCAGAGAAGTTTCCATTATCGAGATCCTCCTATAAGGTCATAAATTCGGCTATTTTCCCAATTATATCGGTTGGAATCGATCGTGCTTCGAGGAAATTTGAAATTCAGTTTTAATTATCAGGGATATAATTCCGCCACTGATTAATAAATGGCGGATCAGCAGTAAATAGGAACTTTATTGATGACGGTGAACGGCGCGCGACTCAAATTTAATGGCATCTGATTAATGAACGTACAGGAGCACTGCAGCCTCGGTCCCCGTCCAGTTAGCTGATTGGATTTTGAACGTTTCCATTAGAGTTGTTGGCCAAATTGAATTAATATCCGTTGCGGGTACTGAAAGAGAGACTGTATTTGCATGCGGGCAAAGTACCCTAATGGGTGTAACCATTAAAACCGCAGAAGATGAACACGTCAAGCCGTTAGCACCACGCAAAACGAAAACAAAAACACGCAAGACTAAATATTTGTTTTGCCATTCGCGGGCGTCTGTTCATTAACTCTTGTACTCCATGGTTTAGTACCTAGTCGGTCGTACCAGGGATAAGCGAGAAATGTAAATAAATTTACGACCCGAAGTTTATGTTCATGTTTGTTATCTTAATACAAAAGATAATTTAATGGTTGTTATGGCATTTTTAACATGTGTATACGTTTATGGGAGGCGTTAACAACTTTGCGAGAGGGCTGTTACTCATATGTAGTTTGAATTTCTTTTTGGGGTAAACAACCAAGTTGTTCAAACCTGGCTGGTAGATCGCTCACTAAGTAAGATCAATTGAAATATTCTAAGGTGTATACACTAGTATAATAAACAGGTTAAAAAAGTGCTGGCATTGATGTGGTTCAATAAATTCATTCAAGAGATCAAACAAATTACAGACACGATTTAAGACAATTCAGTGGTATCCAACTGGATTTTCCAATCTGCTGCAACATCCTATCTAAACTAGCCAATAAATAAGTTGCTTTCTACCTTATTTACCTCTAATTCGATCGATTTACATACAAATAGTTTGGCTCGTCGACGTTTCTACGAGTAACCGGCCGTTTATGGGCAAATTGATTCGATGCAGGAAGGGTAAATCCAATGAAGCGTAACATCTTTTGTTCCATAAATAAATATAAAATATGAACGAAGGTATAAGGTTGTAACTCATCGAATGTTTCCCGACGGTGAAAGACATTCACGACATGGAATGATAGGAATGTGAATTTTTTGCAACTTGGTGCTGGTCGATAGACTTTTTTGCGCACAAATTAGTGGATGTTTGGAATTTTTAATCCCCAGCTTTCGCTGCTGATATAACCAGATTGTCGAGCCGGTCCTGTCACATTACCCAGTGAATTAAACGTGTATAGGGCCCGCGAACCGGTTTCAGGAGGCATCATTTTAAATTGCATTCCCTACACTATTCGCATTGCGAATTGCAGCGTAAAAGCATAGTTTTTATTGTGGCTTTAATTAAAATCCGGAGCTTTGTCGGGATTCAAAATTTATTTCAATCGCTGCACTGTTTTGTTTTAGTTCTCGTGATTGCTCCAACATCGAGATACCACACTCCCGTCCCATCAGAACAAAATATTTGTCTGCAACGAAATGTCTGAATGTGTTGGTATAAAGTCGTAATGAATTTTATTTCGCACGATAATAATTCCGCATGAGACAGTGTGTTAAACAACAGATAAACAATTAATAAAAACCCAAACCGGCCGGATCATAATACTGTTTTTCTTTTTTTGTGCTCGAATATAAAGTTATTTACGACCGTCAAAAGTCAAGGTTAAGGCCAAACTGAATGCTAAAACGCAAAAAATCAACGGCGGCAAACTTTTGCAATGTAACCGAGGCGATTAAAGTAAATTTGGCCGCTGTTTACTATAGTGAATTCGCTGAATTTCATCTGAGAACGAATGCTAAGAACAAATCGAAATATCGCGGTTATGGTGAAAATTGCAGGAACGGACTTAACAATAAGAAATAAAGAATAAAAATGTTGAAAGATTTAAAAAAATTCAGTAATGAGACATGATAATCGTCAAGTAAATCACATATTAACCCATTTGTTATTAAGGATAATTTTTTCTTAAAACTAAATTTGTTTAACATTTAATTGTGCAGATTAGTTCAGGTGCGCAACTATGTGCGAGATGGCTCCGAGTACAGACGTCTGTGCTCGGTGCTCTGACAATTTCATTGTTAAAGCGAAATTAATAACTTGTAAAAAGTGTTCGGATTGTTTTCATGCCCAGTGCGTATTAATCAAGGATAATATTTACAGAACCATTAATGAATGCAAAAACTTGTTTTGGTACTGTGATAAGTGCGTCAGCGAGGTGGAAGAAAATCTGAATATAGGTGCAAAACTAGTTCATCTGGAGCGTCAAGTCGCAGAAAATAAGCAACAAACTGGTGAATTAATTAAAAAATTAGAACGATCACACCGCCATCAGCTATAAATCCAAATCAGTCGCGGTTTTCTATTGTTCAAAAGGATAAATTTCCACCGTTAATAATAAAACCTATAGATGGAAGAAGGAAAAATTCCCAAAAAACCTTTAAACCCAATTTAGGGTTTTTACCCGGGTTTTTTCCCATCTTTTCTTGAAAGCACCCGGCAGTTTCAAGATTTAAGGTTAGATTTTAGATTAGAATGCAATAAATCCAGATTCTGGTTTGTTTTTTGACAAACAAAACACTGGTCAATTGATCAAAAGCTTCAAGCTGCACAAACCAACAAATTATTGCTTAATTGGTAAAAGTTGGGCGTATTGAAAAAGTTAAATTTAGAGGTTATAATGGAATAAACCCGGAGTTTTCCCAGATGTGTGCAGGGAATAAACCCTCAAAAATGAAAAAACCGGGTGAAAACCCATCTCTAATAAAACCTAAGCAAGCAGGTCAGGATAGTACAAAGATAAGGAATGCGGTGATAAAAAAAATTAACCCAACAGAATCCAGTTGAAGTAAAAAGATGTAAACCAACTGGGAATGGTACCGTTATTAATAAATGCAGTGACAGAAGTTCCTTAAAAAAAATTCAAGAGAAGGCCTTAGCAGAACTCTCTGACCAATGTGGAACTTCCAAGAGTAATCAATCCAAAAGTCATAATTATTGGGGTACAGGAAAAATACTTAGGAAATGAAGACGAATTTATTCAGACAGTTAAAAAGCAAAGTTCCCTGCAGGACATGCAAAATGTAGAGGTAAAGTTTATTAAAAAGTTTGTACCGAAGAATACGAAATGCCACAATGTTATTTTGGAGATGTCTCCGAACGCCTTCCAAGGCCTTGTAAAAAGTAAGATGTTTTTTATTGGGTGGGATAATTGTCATGTATATGAATACATAGGTGTGTTGCGATGCTGGAAATATGGACACAAAGCAGAAAGTTGTCAACAGGAAAATATTGTGTGCCCAATGTGCAACCAAAACCATAAAAGTGAGCAATGCACTTCGAATGTAAAAGAGTGTACAAATTGTAAATATGCACACGACATTTTAAAAATTCCGGGCATCGACTATAAACACAGTGTATTCGACAAAAGCTGCGTAAGTTACCAAAGGGTGCAAGAGAGAGTAAAGGCTAGAACGCAGTATACATAGCAACAAAAGACAAATCACATAACTCATCGGGCTAGAAATATTCTATTGTTGCACATAAATGCACAGGGTTTGTTGTCACACCTCGTAGAAATCGGCAATCTGTTGCAGGATACTAAGCCAGAATTTGCTTGTGTTAGTGAGACGCATGTAACTGAGGATATACAAAATTGTGAGTTGCAAATAGAGGGATATGGTTTGCTGCTCAAATAGTAGACATACTGGAGCAACCGTTATTTACGTTAGAAAAAGTGTTAAATTCTCCGTTATTAAAAATGAGAGTGTGGACTATGGTTATTGGTCTACGTGGATAAAAGCCAAGTTTGGACTAGAGAGTTTGGTGGTAGGAGCCATTTACAGGTCGCCTAACAGGAGTTGCAGAGATTTCCTTCAGTTTTTAGAAGAAAATCTTAGTGATGATAATGTGCATGAACAAAAAACTCTTATTTTAGGTGATCTAAATATTGATCTACTGAAGGCTGACAGTAATTCTGTTAGTTTCAAAAGGATTATTCAGGCAACTGGTTTCAAGCAGATAGTCGATAAACCTACGAGGCTAACCAACGTTACTTCTAGTGTGACAGATCATATAATCACAAATGAATTTGGATGCACTGAGACTCAACAAATATATCCGACAATTTCTGATCACGAAATTATTGGCACTACAGTATCACTGAGCGAATTGGTCAACTAAGGGGACATTATATACAGGCGAAATCTCAATGAGGATACAATCTCAATGTTAATCCACGAGTTAGTTGGTGCAAACTGGAATTATGCTTCCACTGACGTTGATGTCATATATAAGGACTTTATGAACATTATTCAAACGGCAGTTAACAAAATAGCACCTCAACAAGCCATTCAGGCTAGAAAGTATCCATGGATTACGGATATAGTCCGTCGGGCACAAAATGATCGTGATAGAGCCTACAAAAAATTTCAAATCACCAAAAGCAACAATGATTGGGAAAGTGACAAAAAACTACGTAACAAAGTTACCAGCACGATAAGAGCCGAAAAGAAGAAATACTATGATAAAAGCATTGATAAGTGCAAAGGTGATGGCAAAAAAATGTGGAGGACCTTGAAAGAGTTATTGGGGAACAAACAACAGAATATAGATATTTCTGACTTGCAGTTTGACCTTCATGCTGGACCGCCCGAAGAAAAATTTAATGCCTTTTACAAAGATAGTATTCGTGAAATTTCAAGCACTATAGAAAAGAAAGATTGGGATTACAACTTTGAACCGCCACAATACAAATTCTCCGCTTTTGCAAAGATAAGTTTAACCGATTTAAAACAAATTATAATGGAGTTAAAGAAGAAAAGCACCAGCGATGAGTTCTTTAATATTGTGATGCTAAAAGACTTATTTTGTGTTGTTGGATATGCTCTGTTGTACCTTGTAAATATGTCACTGAGTACAGGGCGGGTTCCGCTTGAGCTAAAGGTTAGTATGATTGTACCAGTGCCTAAAGTTCTCAAGCCGGTGCATCTAATGGATTTCAGGCCAATTAATTTACTACCTGTAGTCGATAAAGTTATTGAGACAGTTGTGTGTCGACAATTAAAGCAGTATTTTGAGTCAAATAATTTGTTGTTTTTGGGACAATCGGGTTTTAGATCTAATCATTCCTGCGAATCGGCATTGCAGTATGTGTGTGCTGAGTGGAGAAAGGAAATTTCACAGGATAATTTAATAGTTAGCGTTTTCGTGGACCTCCAACGTGCTTTCGAAACTGTTGACCGGGGCACTCTGCTGGAAAAACTTTATCATAATTGTATAACGAATTCTGCCTTTGCGTGGATTAAGGATTGACAAAACAGGTACCATAAAACCAAAGTGCAAAACAAGGTATCAAGAAAAACCAGAAGTGAAGATGGGGTTCCACAAGGCAGCGTCTTAGGGCCCTTGTTGTTTATTATTTATGTAAACGATTTGCATTTGGTTTTGAGAAAATCATTTGTTAATTTGTTCGCAGATGATACTCTTATTTGCATGGCAGGAAAACAAGTCAAAGATTTGGTAGATAACTTAAATGGGGAACTTAATCTATTATATGATTGGTTATGTAAAAACAGATTGAAATTAAATGTAGTAAAATCTAAATGTATAATACTTGGGTCGAGAGGTAACTGTTCTATGGTTCTCCAATACAGATGGTGTCGGAAATGAAATACTTGGGTGTGACATTGGATCCACAATTGAATTTGTCTATCCAAGTGGATTACTTATGTAAAAAGTTACGGAAGAAAATAGGTTTTTTTCGGCGGCTATCACCATGGGCAAAAATGCTGGTATTTAATACAGTAATTTTCCCACACTTTAACTATTGTTGTTCGCTTTTAATACCATGCACCCAAGAGGACATTGGAAGGCTTCAAATTCTTCAAAATAAAGCAATGCGAGTTATCTTAAATTGTGATAGGTACCAACCCATTAATACGTTACAAACTTTACATTGGTTAAACGTTAGGCAGCTTGTCGCTAAGGCAAACATTGATATTATTTATAAGATTGAACACCACTGTATCCGAGCTATTTCAACAGTTATTTGGAACGAAGAACTGATTTAATTGACTATATTCGATCGAGGCTTAACTTTCATATTCCATTGGTTAGGACCAGTGCATTACAAAAGTAATTGTTTTATGATGGTATTCGTTTATAAAATTCGTTACCAGAGGATATAAAACAGATTAATAATATAAAAGTTTTTAAAAATGGGATTAAAAAATTTATGTTAAAAGAGGGTTTTTGCCTTTCAAACTTTGCTATAAATTGTTCTATGAAGTAAAATAGAATCAGTAACTAACATTTTAAGTTGTATGATGTAATGTATATGTACTAGCAATATTTCTGAATAAAGAGCTATTCTATTCTATTCTATAACTATGCATTACTTTTAAATATGATAAAATCAGCCATTTGAATTGCTGTTAAAGAAATATTTGAGTTGTCTTTCCTTCAGGAAATGAATAATAATATAGTGAAGAACTAAGCAAGAAAGCAAGACTTAAAGAATTGTGTGGAGCACAGTGAGGTTAAAAGCACTGGGCAAAGACAGTGAGGATTAAATATTTAGCTAATAATGCCACTGATAAAAAAAAGAAAACGCTTTGATTAAAATAAAAAAATAGAGATACAACATCTTGACAATAGAGAGTCAATACTGTCAAGATGTACAGAGGATTAGAGATAAATAATAGTCAAACATCTTGCGCGGCACTCTTGAGTGGATACTCGTTTTCAGCTAACTTTTCGCCAGGAATTCAATGGTAAAATCGGATTTTACGTACCTCACACGTGGTTATAGAAATTACGTAACTTGTATATAATTGAGTAGAGTTGGAGATCTGAAATCGATGAATCGTAGAATCCTTCTTTCGAGAGCTAAAAATCAATATTTTACATTAATCTTGCAGCAACGAATCGATTAAATAATTCATTTCAAATCCGCGAAATCGACAAACAATCTTTTCCCCCCGTACTTGTAAAATCTGTGTAAATAATGTGTGATATTATACTTTTTTATAAAAATATATTTTTGCAAGAGTGAGAATTACAGTTTTTTGTTGCCTTGATTGGTAAAAAAAATCTTATTATCGAATCAGCGTCGTTTAAAAAACGTGGTTGGCAAAATTTTTTATTCTCAGTTTTACACGTTCATATAGAATAAGGCCCAATATGTAGTATTTGTAGCAAGTATAATTTCATTAACAAAAAACTAAACTGAAAAATATCGCTATCGATCGATTTGAATCGATTCAAATATCATTGTTTTTTTTCTGGAGGATTACCATCCATATTATTGAAAAAACTACCTTTGAGTGGCTACTCGTTTTCAGCTAACTTCAATAATACATAAGACCAATTCACCAGGGGGTCACAGTCGCTTATTGTAGACTGTCGTCATCAAGGTACTCAGCTAGGGAGTAGTATGCCTTCTTGAGAAGGATTGATCTGACAAGTCGACTAAATCTTGCAAAGCATACCTCCCCTCTCACCTCGCAGGGAAAACGGTTGAATACTCTCCCTCCGTTATACACAAAAGATCGCTTCACTCTCTCGCTATGGGGAATAGGCAGACGGAGTATGTGGTCTCCGCTCACTGTAACTTTTGGGTAAGAACCAAGGTAAGGACAGTACGACAGTACCCGCCCATACCTCCTAAACACCAAACATACTGTTTCCAGGATACCCAGACTGCAGAGCGTGAGAATGTTCAGCCCTCGGTTCAGCCTGACAAACAGGGGGCAACAAGATTCCCGAGAATGAGCCCCAAAGGCAAACCTGACAGCTCTTTTTGTATAACGAATACCGTGTTGAAAAACTCAAGAGCATGAGCCCCAGAAGCCCATGCCATGTCAAAGATGAGATTCGACAAGCGCTAAGTAGGCCTGGCGGGCAACTGAAGGCCCAATGTCGTTATAGACTAGGCGAACGGCATAGCAGCCCGACGACGCCTTGCCGCACACAAGAAATAAGAGCATCTTCAAGTTCATTATCTTTTCAATTATTTTGGACAATGTAGAAGGAGAGCTATTGGGCGATAATTGTATAAACTCTCACGGTCTCCACCTTTAAACTTTAGAATTACAAGAGCTTTCTTGAGGCAGTCAGGAAAATGCCCATTAGAAAAAGAACAGTCGATCACCTCCTCGAGGACTCCCAAGGCAGTGTCCAGCAAGCTCATGAACAGGGTCAAAGACAGCCCGTCCCATCCCGTTGCTCGTTTGTTTTTAAGTAAAACAGACACTTCTTTGATTTCATCAAGAGTAACAGGGCCGAAAAATAATGTTTCAGCGCATAATATCCGTCGAAGATAAGCTGCAGTATCCTGTGTACCCGAGGCAGTTCCACCAGCAAGTGAAGCCGCCACTCCGCGATAATAATAATTTAATTCATTAGGATCACTATAATTCGTATAATTCGGTTGAGTGTGTATCTCAGTGCCCCCCCCGAGCTCTTTCACCAGCCTCCCAGCCTCCAGCTCTCTCTCACCTTATTGTTAGAGTTGTTGATTCTATTGGCACAGTACAGTATTTTAGAAAGCCTAACAGTACTCCTAAACATTTTTCGATATGTCAAATAGTAACTTTCCAGAGCTAAATTGTCCCCCGCGAAGCTGAGCAGAAAGCGGAGCGATCTCAAATTACCAGCGGCTTTCACTTTTTACGATTAAAAACTACTACTGGAAATGCCCTTTCAAAATTACGGCACAATGTTTCATGGTACGTGCGAAGTGGATCACCAGCCGTCAGAATACCTCTCCAGTCAGTTTCATCGTTTTATGCTCTAAATCTCTCAAAATTTCTTTTACAATATATTCTACCTCGCTCCACCTTACTGTGGCTTGAGGACTCAATCGGGATGTTGCAGATTACCGCCTGGTGATCGGACAGGCCAGAATCAAAAGTTTTGCAACGTATTTTATTTAAATCGTAGTTGCTACATACATAATCCAGCAGGCTGGAATCGGCTGGATGATGTTTTTGAGTATCGGGTAAGTTGATCCACATGCACGCGGAAATTATAAGTAGCAAGTAAGTTCCTCAGATCCCGACAGTTTGGTAGTGAGTGTTTGAAGTAATTAATATTAAAGTCTCCAACCAGTAAAATGTTTGCTTTCACAGAAATGTGGTTCAAAACAGTGTCTATGCCACTGACGAAATCCTTACAGTCAGGAATTGGCAAACGGTACAATGCTATCACATAAAGTTTTAAAATACTGGAATAAACTATACAAAGTTCAAACAATTGGTCCTTGGACAAATAGTCAAGGCCAGCGATCGGAACAAACCTATATTTCTCCAAGGTTTCGTTTAAAACCATTATTAGGACCTGGCCATAGGAGTAGACACTACGAGAAAAACGCTTCACCACGGTGTACCCAGGCACAGAAAATGGTTCGTCAAGATTCGGTTCGGATAGTCAGCAGAGTTAATGAACATGTCAAGCTCTTCAGTCTTGGAGCGCACTGATTGTACGGGGTGTTCATTATAAAACTTCATCTAGCAGGCTATGAAATTTTGACAGAAAAGGATGACATAATCAAAGTAAATGGAGTTTTGTTTCTCCATCCTTTTCTTTTAACATTTCACAGCCAACTAGATGAAGTTTTATAATGAACACCTCGTATCACACCAAGTTCACGAGCGAAGTGCTTGTGTCTAAAAAACGTTTGGTTGCCGCTGATTGAGATACTCGCGGAGCACCGGAAGGCCCCGCATCAGCTGCCCCAGCACCCCCCCCCCCTGCAAGGTCGGCGGTGATCTGAGCACTATTCTCATTTTTATTGGATCGGCATTGCGTACATACAAATGCCGTATCTCACACCTGGTTTGAGAAATTATTTCCTTAGTTGTTTTGAGTGCTGACTGTAAAATGTCAAAACAATAATACATTCGAGAGTTTCTTCTCGCAATTTGTCAGCTTAACAAAGTTTGTCATCTTTTATCATTAAACTCGGATGTTATGTACTCGTCACTAGGTACGGCGTTGGGTTAAAGCTTCTTGGTGTAGAGCTTCACTAGTGGGAATATTGATTTTATCAGAAGGGATAAAAATGATAATGAATTAACCTCCGCAGAAAATAATTCTCTATGCTACAATGTGATAAGGCAAGACACAAAAGATGACTGCTAAATAGAGAAGCAAAATGTTCACAATAACCTTGAGTCATTGAGTAAAAAAGACATTTAGAAGCACACGCACATATTCTGATATTAGAGGGTCTAACAAGATCTCGAATAAGACCCTTGAAGGGTGCATAAATTATGCACTGAAGAAAGACCAGTATCAGTTATTGTTTTCAATTGCAATGATGTTTTCAACAAAGACAGCTTGTGGTGGATTCAGGTTGAGCAAGAAATGCAGTAAAGTTTTGAATTAGAACAATACGAGGACACTGTTACTACTTCGATTGCGATAAACAATGCAAAGTCAACTTCAAATAGGGTTTAAACTGACCTTCCAAAGTGGACCTAAAATACAGAAATTGAAACATTTTAGTAGCAACAAACGAGGGATTGTGAAAGCAATGGGCTAAGAGAAATTCTTTAGTAATTGTTAAGAGTTAAGGATATTGCTAAATCCAGCACAACTATAGGCAGTTGTGTTCAATGCAAGTCTAGCAAGACAATGATGGAAGGCATGTACAGGGTGTTCCGAAACTAGCGTACAATAATTTAACAGCTTATTCTAGACCAAAAAAAAAATGGTGAAAAGTTTAACCATACAAACATACGGCCTCACAATTTTCCTTTTTTCCCTTCTAATTTTTTTTTTTTTCGTAGGCTACTAATAGTTAATTTCTTAAGAATAGTGCTCCTTGGTTTTATTTACCAAATATCTCGAAAACTGTTAGCGTTAGAAAGTTCATGGAAGAGGTCATTTTTTTCCAAATTGAACTGTAAGCATAAATCGTTAGAATTAAATTATAAAGTGGGATATCAAAATAATTTTTTAAATAAATAAAGGGGTAATAAAAAACTATGGGCCTGATCTAACAAAAACGGAAAGTATACGGTGGCCTGCAAAGAGAGCGCACTCAGCTCCTGGGTACTGCTGACTGTTTGGTTTGTTCCAGCCAGCAGCTCCTTTTGTGTTACGCAATCCTCGTGGTAATACTGCGTTTTATGTTGCCGATATTTACTGACCCACAGCTGCTTGGAAGTCTGTAAACTCCTGGGTGCTTATAGGGGATCCCACTAGTCCTTGGCCGATGTCAGGCTGCGTTGCATTAAGCGTGTCATTTAAGAGCAGTTTTTTTGTGCTTTTCCAGTAGTCTGTGTCCTACCCGTAACTTTGTGAATGAATGGTAAACTACCCAAACAGCACTGGACGTCTTAAAGATGTCTTTTTAATGGCGAAATAACGTCGTGACGCCTGAAGACTTTAAGAAGAACTCTTAAAGACATCTTCATGCAGACATTGTAACTACAACTGAAAAAGACATGGTTAAGATATCTTTTCGTCGTCTGTATAAAGACGAAAGCTGATTTGACAACAGAAATTTCGTAAAAATAGCATTCAAAATATATGTATTTTTTAAATTTGCGACATCTTACGCGAAAATTGCAATGTGTATTCTAAAACGATTAAAATGTTAGTTTCTTGAAGCGCCGCAGTTGCCGGTTTTAAATTAATTTACTGTAAATGAAAAATTTAAATCATGGTTTTTATAAATTGTATATAGTTTTTATTATCAAATACGTTTTAGTATGTATCTTTTTGATTGAAATAACAATAAACAACTACAAATAGAAATTAATGCAAAGTAAAATATTTCCTTTATGTACATTTTTCATTTTTCTATTCTATATTCGCAAGCCCATGCAGTTGACCCAAACGACTTGTGCGCTCATGGCAACATGGCATGAGCAGATTATTTGAGTTTGACATTTGACCTGTGACGCATTCTACAGTCATGACATTTGTCTCAATTGTCAACTCAACTAGCAAAGCTTTTAATCCGTAAGTATTTTTGAGAAAATATGATTAAAACATGTAGATGTATAGTATTTTTTATATAAAATAGATAATATAATTTTAGGCTCTGTGCAAAAAGCAGGGTTAGAACAAAACCAGAAAACCACAGAAAGTGCCATGGTTAAGAAGAGCATCGGACCGAAGAGCAGTTTTAAGAAAAAAAATGTAAAACTTTTCAGTTACCTACCTCTGTAACAATTAATTGTGTTATTATTAGGAGTAAGATAAATATGTCATCGGCGAATATTTTTGTATATATAAAATATAACCTGTTACTACCCCAACTTTTTTTTTCTACTTGCGCCTACAGCTAAAAGGATGCCTGTAAAACTGGTCTTATTAAGATATTATTACAGAGTTAGCAAAAAAAGACTTTTTTCTCTTTTTGGGCAGGACAGTGGTCGAAAAAGGTTAAAACCATTTTTGGCCAGTGTCCAAAATTAAGTTTACATTTTACCGACGCGTCTGTTACAAAACGGCCGATCCAAGTACCATTTAGGGTGACTTTTACAAGTTCACGTAAAACTTCAGATTGAAGATAAAACTCCAGATATAACCTACATTGCATTGTTTACCTGACAAATAAACAATGCAATGTAGGTTATATCTGGAGTTTTATCTTCAATCTGAAGTTTTACTTGAACTTGTAAAAGTCACCCTTAGGGTGACTCTTACAACTATCAGTAAAACTTCAGTTTGAAGATAAAACACCAGTAATAACGGAACTGTAGATAGCGGGTGTAGGACAAATAAGAAGCTACTTCACAGTTGCGAATACGCCAACGTTTCGATCTTTATTATTTAGATCTTCTCCAGGGCTAAAAACTTTTTTGTTCTCTAAAAACTTCTTATTTGTCCTACACCCGCTACCTACAGTTCCATTGCATTAGAAAGGACACAAAGCACATATAATACCAGTAATAACGTAGATTACATTGTTGGTAACAATGCAGTCTACGTTATTACTGGTGGTTTATCTTCAAACTGAAGTTTTACTGATAGTTGTAAAAGTCACCCTAAGGGTGTTCAGGTGTCAAACTTCAGTTTGAAGTTAAAACACCAGTAATGACATAGATTGCAATGTTTTGTTGTGTCAGGTAACGGAGATTGAACAGGAAGATTGAATTGTTACCTGACAGATAAACAACGCAATCTACGGCATAACTGATGTTTTACTGATAGTTGTAAAAGCCGCCCTAAGGTCAAAGTTAGGATAATTAAATATGAATGCTGGGTTCCTAAGTGTCTACTTTGTAATGTTGACTTGTGTTGTGTTTGTATTTATTATAATAAATGGTCACAATGAAATCTACTTCTTTCATGAATATTTCATTTCACTATCATAACGTTGATAATGCTGATATAGGTATTAATTTTGGGCATTTTGGACGTTGGTGGCCAAAATACTATTTTGACCAGGACAAAAAAAAAACAATAAAAACCAGTGGCTAAAACCACACTGTCGAAAATTAGCCAACCTTGTATTCTTAAGACGTCTTTGATAAGACATCTTAAAGACGTTGGGTTTTGTAACATCGGACGTCTTAAAGACAACTTTAAGCGTATCAACGACGTCTTTAAGACAACTTTAAGCGTATCAAAGACGTCTTTAAGACAACTTGACATTTTCTAAAAGCACTAAGACATCTTTAAGATGTCCTAGTGCTGTTTGGGTAGTCCAACCACGTTTTTCTTCATCACTCTTCAAGTGGCGGTTTGATCCAATGGTTTAGGTATCGGTCAGTGCGTGTCGGTTTTCTATTCAAGGTATCGGAATGGTAGGCGCCCTTCCTTTTCTTTCTCTGTATCTATGTAAAGAAGCGTTTGAAGACCTATGTTTAAATAAACTTTTCTTCATCTATTTTGGTACAGAAATAAGCTATTCATTTAGTATTACCTCATTTCCAAACACCTTGTATAGAACGGAGCATCCTAATTCTAAATAATTTGTTAGCGTAGTTGAAGAAATTACGAACTGGTCGGTAGACTTCCAAAGTTCCTTTCTACAACTTAACTTTTTTGGTTCGCCCATAAGTCACATATTTTATTAGTCTCTTCAAGTCTCAAATAAGACCTTCCATAATTTACCACTCTCATCCAAGATTGATACATACAGTGTGAGCTGCTAATTGATTAAACTGAAGAAATTGATTTTAATGTTTATAATTTCGAAAGACACAATATTATCTTGGGTCCTAACAGGTTGCTGATTAGGCCCTCGGACGTCACGTAAATGATTAATACGTTAAAGCCAAATCGCAGGGTACTTAATGTGTATTTTTAGCAGTACCCAAGTGGGACAGCGTATTATTAATAGGCACATCATCGGGTTGAGTAAAATATTTAATAAATTATCTATAATCATAGGATGAAAGGCCGTCTAATATCAACACCGATTGGGCAAAAGGTCTCCGGTGATTTATCGTAACGACTAAATGATCGTGTAGCGTGTGAAGCGCAATCTATCATATGCGGGAAGGTACTTTTTTTAATCGCCATCAGAGGTGTGTTTCGCTTCATAACTCCGTGCAAAGATCAATTAATTTCCGTCAATAGGTTACGGCTCTTTCTGGTCTAGGAACATGCCGTGTTTACTGCGCTATCACGAAGTTTACGAAATCAATAATATCCAACGTGGGCTTGAAACTGAAGACTAATGAACCATATTTTTCCAAAACGAAAAGTTCCTTGGCAAGGCGGAAACGATAATGATGATTATTTATAACCATTTAATGTGTATCCTATGACCTGAAGTTATATTGCACCTAATTGTAGCCGCATCACGTATCTCAGGCTCATAAAACAATGACCATTACAAAGTAATTATGCCATTGTGCAAACATCGCCAGCTTTTTTCAACCGTGTACGTGCGAGGACATAGAATTGCCTCAGAATTTCGACGACAAGAATCGCAATTTTTTCACCCTAAAGCAAAAATCCATAAGCGGCACAAGGAGCCGAATAAAAAAAAATAAAACGCCGCCGGTTTTATGAGCGCTAATACCAAGGCAATCAAGGGATTGGCAAACAGAGGGATCAACTTTTCGAAGGCATTGTTTGAACAAGAAACGCGGATTCTGTTCACAATGTGTGCCTGATTATTCATGAGGGGCCGAAGATAGCGAAAATCAGACAGATCGCCTCGTTGTCTTGTTAAGGAGGTATCTGCACGCTTTACATAGTCGGGTGAGAGTTGAAACCATATTGACATGAATTGGTTGTTAGTACAGGTTCGTCAATGTCAAGTGTTTTAAGTAAAATTTTTGAGATTATAACAGAAAACCATTGACTGGGAGCGCGCCTTTGTCGTTTTTCTAAGGTTTTAAACGCGACGCGTCAATTATAACCAATCAGCTGTCGTCTAGCCTTGGCTCTTATATAAAAGTTGCTCTGTGTCAACTGAGTAAAGTGTATTCAAAATGGGTGTCTAACACATTATTATTTGTCTTGGTCGGTGACATTATTTATGTGTGGGTTTATAAGCAAAACTATTAAATTTACTCTTATGTAATTATGAAACAATTGGATAATCACCCAAAATAAGGAGAGTTTATAGAAAAATCCTTCTGTAGGTACTCAGTTTTTAGGTTAGTTGAGGTTAATAAAGAAAAATGAAAATATAATTACCTACAGACAATTGAAAATCCATTCACATAAAATTTTTTGAGTGCTTCAGAACGTACAGGGTGAGCAACTAGATAGGTGGACGGCTATAACGATAGAACTTGGAAGCAAAAATCTTACTAAAAAAATATGATTAAGAAAAACACTTTAAAATACCCCGTGTTCATTAGAAAACGTTGATAGAAGCTATGATTTTTGACAGAAAAGGATGACGTAATCAAAGTAAATGGAATTTTGTCGCTTCACCCTTTTCTTTTGACATTTCACAGCCAATTAGATGACTTTTTAAAATCAATACCCGAGAACGAGAGATCACTTCGCCCATTGTCTCATGGCCTTTGATAATGCCTGCCGCAGCTGTAGACGAAACGTCAGGAAGAAATTCCATTGGACCACGGCTTCAAAAGCCAGGAAAACACTTTACATTGTACTGTAAGGGCTGTTCGGTAAAATTCCGACGACGTTACTAGCCCCTTGTCTTAGCTTAGCTGCTCCGTCTATCTGGCGGAGTATGTATCTATCGACTGTATCTGTCACCGTATACCTAAATGACAAATGTTATTGCCATAAAACTATTACGCTACAATCGAAACGTTGTGAACTTAATAGATCGCTCAGAAAACCTTGTTAGGTGTTATAATGTCAGTCCTTCTATCAAATGCTTCTAACATCTCACTTATGTAATATAAACACAGATTTCTTTTTATTTTCAGTTTATTCTGTAATGAAAATGTTGTTCAATAGCAAGGTTCCATTTTAGCCAAAAGAGGAGATAAATAACAGCGTTAACGCAAACAGCATAATCGGATTTTCACATGGAGGCTCTTCGTGAAACTTGATCCGAGCGAGCCACGTTATGCCTAATTAGTTTGTTACGTAACAACAACAGCGTTTTAAAGACTGTTCACGCTATATTGAAAAATAAATCAACGTTTAAACACCACGGCATAATAAATCATTCCTAGTTCATTAAACTTGTATATCCTCGGTTGTTAATATAATTTTTCCTTTTGGGCGCAGAATGTTATTAATGGTCCGGTGGAGTACCACGAATGTCAATCATGCGGAGGCTCTATTATAGGCGATTGCATCCTGCGATACAATCGTAGCAATTACGCTAAAGGTCGTGATTAGAACGAGCCTCACACACTACCTGGGAGCTAAAATAATATTAAATCCGTAATTTCTAGTTATTTTTTTTTAAAGCTAGTTATGCGGTAATTAGTACTGGGATTAGTTGCCTTCGCATGCAATCTGTTTGATGATGAGGATGATACATCGTATCACGATAAAAACAATTTTGATATTCAAGGTAGCACGTATTTCTGACACAAATTCAGACCTTTTGAGAACGTATCGACCATGACAATTAAGACAAAATCTAAAATAAAAAATTTCTGGTATAGGCCTCCTTAAGGAGACAGATGCTTAAAGAGGCAAATTTCAGCCTTTTCTAATGTAGTTTTATTGCAAATTTCCTATAATTTTAGCAGACTCTTAATTTTTTTGTGATTTTTTCTTCTATTTTAATTTAATTACCTCCGCTAAAAATGCAGGTACACAAATTCTATCTTGGCCACTGAATTCCTGAGTTCAAAGCGCCTAAAATGAGGCCTTGCCAAGGGCCAACTTGCCATGTCTGACTTGAAAAGCCAAAAAAATTTTTTTACCCATTTTAAATGTTGCACACCGAAATTCGACTTTTTATTTTGCGAAAATTATTGCAATATTTTCTATTTTTGTACATTTTTTGATCATTTTTCTTTTCTATTTTTAATGCTGGTTCCACTAAAAATGCAGTTATACAATTCTGTCTCCACCACGGAATTTCTCAGTTCAAAGTAAACTGCTAACGGAAAAGATCGATACAGCAAATTTTTTTGTCATTTTTGGGGGTCTGTATCTCGGAAATGCTTTAGCCGAAATTTAAAACCTAAAGAGATTTTGAAAGGTCGATTCTTCTAGAATCACGGCGGGAGATTGATCTTAAATAAGTTATTCTCAAAAGGTTATAGAGGGTAAAGAAAAAAACACTGCAAAATAGTTGCATTTCAACCCACTGCATTTGGTGGGTAGCGTAATTTCAGAACATTCATTGATATGACATTTATTGCCGTTAGTTGGTATCTCGGGACGTATTCGGCAGTTTTCGGTTTTTTGGCCTACAAAATAAATTACAGGGGTTTTCAAAAAGTTGATGCTCTTTTGTAAGTCACCCTGTATCGCGTGAATGCCGCAGCTGATTTTAATAAGATAAATGATCCCTGATAACTGGTTGTAAAATCAGAGACGTACACATAGTTAACACATAGTTAATAAAACAATTTTATTCCATTTTGTACAAGGATGGCAAAAATGTAATAAAAAACTGATTAAAATTTTGTTTACTGCGATGTCATGAAGGGAGCCTTAACTTTAAGACTCTTTTTGTAATGATATTTAAGTGCTATGGTCGATATCTCGGGACGGTTTTGGCGGTTTTTTGTTTTTTTGCCTACTAAATCAGTTACAGGGCGTTTACAGAAAGTTTGAACTTTCTTGTAAGTTACAATACAAGGAATCCTGAAATTAACTGGAAAATCGCTAGGCAAAAATAGGGCACAATGTTCATACAAACATAACCCGCAAACGCTTCGTCTCCGAGATACAAGGTGCTGAATTTTTGTTTTTATTTTTTCTTTATAGCTCTTAAGAGTTTTTGAGATATTTAACTCAAATTTTGAATATAGCTAGCCATTTATTATCTACATCGTTGGATATACCAACTGCTAGCCAAAATCGACTGGGTCTTATTTTTTCTCGGGTTGTATCCCTTTTACCCTCACAAACGTTTTTGTAGCACGCCACTGATCATTAAATTTTCTATTCAATTTAGAAACTTTCTTGCCTCTTTTATTCTTGTCTTATCTCCCACTGTTTTCGAGAAATTTGCAAAAGTTTCTAGAAATGCACATAATTTTTCCATAAGTGACTCATTTTCATCAGTATCTGGGAATTTAAATAAGAATGCAGAAAACAGACATTTCTTATGGAAAAATTATGTGCATTCCTAAACACTTTTGCAAATTTCTCCAAAACGGTGGGAGATAAGACAAGGATGCAAGAGGCAAGAAAGTTTCTAAATTTAATAGAGAATTCAGACTTTTAAGAAAAAACGATCAGTGGCGTGCTACAAAAAGGTTTGTGAGGGTAAAAGGATACGACCCGAGAAAAAATAAGACCCTGTCGATTTTGGCTAGCGGTTGGTATATTGAACGACGTAGATAATAAATGGTTACTTATATTCAAAATCTGAGTTAAATATCTCAAAAACTCTAAGAGCTATAAAAAAAAAATTAAAAAAATTTAACTCCCTGTATCTCGGAGACGAAGCGTTTGCGGGTTATGTTTGTATAAACAGTGTGCCCTATTTTTGCCTAGGGATTTCCCAGTTGATTTCAGGATACCTTGTATTGTACTTTACAAGAAAGTTCAAACTTTCTGTAAACGCCCTGTAACTGATTTAGTTGGCAAAAAAACAAAAAACCGTCCCGAGATATCGACCATATCTCAAATAGTCTTAAAGTTAAGGCTCCCGTCATGACATCGTTATAAACAAAATTTTAATCAATTTTTTATTAGATTTTTTGCCATCCTTGTACAAAATGGAATAAAATTGTTTTATTAACTACGAGTGTACGTCGCTGATTTTAAAACCAGTTATCTTTTAAAAATCATTTATCTTATTAAAATCGGCTGCGGCATTCTCGCGATACTTGTGACTTACATTAGAGCGTGAACTTTTTGAGAAACCCCTGTAATTTATTTTGTAGGCCAAAAAACCGAAAACTGCCGAACATGTTCCGAGATACCAACTAACGCCATTAAATGTCATAACAATGAATGTTCAGAAATTAGGCTACCTACAGTATGCACTGGGTTGAAATGCAACCATTTTGCAGTGTTTTTTTCTTTACCCTGTATATCCTTTAGAGAACAACTTATTTAAGATCAACCTCCCGCCGTCATTCTGGAAGAAACACCTTTCAAAATCTCTTTAGGTTTTAAATTTCGGCTAAGGCATTTCCGAGATACAGACCCCCAAAAATGACAAAAAATTTTGCTGTATCGATCTTTTCCGTTAGCAGTTTAGTTGAAATTGAACTGCCTTTAAGTTACAAGTGTAAAAGTAATACTTTATTGCGGGAGCGGCATGTATATTAGAAATGTGTTTTTCATTATTGTTTTAATTATTAAATCTTCTGCTACACTTCTTGCTAACGCTGGAGATGTGTTATCGACTGTAATATGTTAAGTGCATATAAAATTGCCGAAAATTTTGCCTGAAGGACTGTTGCCCAGAAACAGCTTGAAAGCATTTTGATTGTTATTTGACAAGAAGTGCCCGATCCGAAGGAAAGGGCACTTTTCAGGAAAACTATATAACAATCATCATCTTTTAGGAAAATAACAGTCAAAATGCATAAAAGCTCAGGTTCTCAGGGCAACAAATCTGAATGCAAGATTTTTTTTTAATTTTACATGCACGAAACATATTTTATACACTATTTTCTGAAGTTCACGGCCAATTTGCTTACAATTGTAACTAAGGATATCATCAACAATACATACACCAATAGAATGCAATTTTCAGTTAGGAATGCAACTGTTGCTGTAATTCGGTGATAATTGCACTGCAGCTTTAATCGATGAGGAAATAGTCTCTCAAACGACACGAGGGCTGGAAAAGTAACATCGTGGCAGAATTCTATGTGGAAAAGTCTATAGGAAATAAAGTTACCATCTGCAATAAAACTTTGGGATTAGAAAAAGCAAATCCAAGCTCTTCTACGAAGGAGTTGGCCTCGGACTTGACCAAAACTGCCTTGGACGCACTGGCTAACTTAGAAAGAAGCGAAACTTCACCAGGTTCATATCGTGTACCACAGATTACAGTAACCAATTGCAACAACTGCAAAGTGAACATACATATAAGTGGTACCTAACACAACTGGCAATTAAGTAGTGTTATTTATGTCTCCTTTCTAGGTGTTGTGTCATTACAATTTCAATAAATATTTAAATTGTTATCAGAAACTTGGCATTTACTTGATGTGAATGTAAAGGTAAATTAATGAATGAAGGAAAAAGAAGTTGAATGTAAAGAAATGCTGCTGCACTTTAATGCACTAACAATGTGTGCGATAAAAATATCATAACACTAGTGCACTAAAAGGTCACTTTTTACACCAAAATCAGTGCAAAAACCAGATACTTTTTGTACCCTAGTAGATAAAATTTTTTTTTGACCCATTTTTAAGTGTAAGAATTAAGTGCGATATTTTATTTAAATTTGTTTTGTTTAAAAGTCCTCCAAAATTTCGAATATTTTTTCAGATTTTTCTTCGGTTTCTGTAATTTGTATTATTTTTCCGTTAAAATGATAGATACATAAATTCTATGTTCACCACTGAATTCCTGAGTTCAAACAGCTGAAAATAAAGTGCCACTTGCCATATCTAATTTGAAAACCGAGTAAAAAAAATGTGTGTTAACAGAAATAACACTTTTTATTTAAATATGCCTTTTTATGGTTCTTTCTAATTTCTAGTAGTAATTTTATCGCAAATATCCTAAAATTTTAGACTCTCTTAATTTTCTGGTTACTTCTCTTTGATTTTAAATGATTTCTCGGCTAAAAATGTAAATTCCTGAGTTTGAAGCGGCTAAAAATGATGAGACATTTTCTACGTCTAAGTTGTAATCATTTTAAGTGTTACAGAACAAAATTTTTTTTTTTTTATTTTGTAAAAATTGACTTTGCAAATATTTGAGCAATGCAATTTTTAATGGCCGGGATCTAGAAAACGTTTGCTCTGAGAGTTTTTGACCAAGTAGAGCTTTTTTGTTTAGAATAGATTGAGGGACAAGCTGGGGTCAAAATATAGCAAACTGAAAGTTAGGGCAGATTTAACTTTATACCAAACTTCCCGAGATATTAAATTCTGATCGGAAACTATTTATGAAAAACTAGAAAAAAAAATTGAAGCCAAGTCAAATACGAAGCAAGATTGGACAAATAACGTTTAATAAAATTTTTATCTCAAAAAATGCGACCAAACGCACCGAACAACTTGGTTGACCCCTCGGTTGACCCCTTTTTTATATAATTTATGACAAAGTTATGGGCTCTCTTGGTTTATATACTTCAAAGTATATTATATGATAAATGATAGATGATACGGGTCACTTGCCATGTCAAAAATATTTATTTTTTCAAGCGGACTAAAAGTACGTCATTTGTTTTCTCCATGCGCACACCTAAAGTGGGCTTTCAAATCCTGAGACCAAAAAAGTAGCAAAAAAGTCCTAGGCAGTAAAAGTAAAGTCAAAAGTCACCGCTAGTGTCATGGTGGCGCATATATAAACGATTTTCATTCACCAAAATTATTTTAATAATAGATGACACCAGATAAACCGATCTGAGTGTATTGCCATCTTTACATTCTTGTTGAAAAAACAAAGGACAGAAATACTTTCATAGCACTCAAGAGCACCATCCGAAACCGTTATTAGTCGAAATCCCATAGGTTCTCGAATTCTGAATTCGTCTGTTAAATGTCATGCGCGTCATCATATTTATCTGTCAATGTGACATTTATTAATTTAGTATTGAAAAAATGCTACAAATTCTTAGTTTACCATAATCATTGGTTATTATTTAATACATTAAAACCATTGAACATTCAAAACTACCATTCTAACATATTCTATGTATTTTACAAATAATATACACCACTAATTGGGTAAGTACCTAGACCCGCTTAAAGAGGATGAGAGAAAATTGCAAAACTGAACCACTTTTAAATAGATTTCTTATTTCTTGCATGCTTAAAAAAAAATAGTATATGTTACTCGGAGTAAAAGGTCTTTTTGTGCTTCGCCCAGTTGCAGGCCTCAGCTTCGCTTCGGCCGTCAATCTCTGGGCTCAGCACGAAAAGACCCACTTTTACTCCTAGTGACATAATCTACTATTTACCCATTTTAAGTGTTTAAATTTTTTATTTTGCAAAAATTATTACAATATTTCCTATAATTTTAGTAAATTTTTTGATCATTTTTTTTTATTTTTAATTATTTCTTTTAAGAAAATGCAGATACACAAATTCTGTTTCGACTGGTGAATTCCTGAGCTCAAAGCAGTTAATAATAAAGTGTCACTTGCACGTTAAAATTGAAAAGTGAAATAGTATATTGTTCAACGAGTGACGAAAATAGTGAGAGAACATTACCAAACTCGGCTTCGCCTCGTTAAACTGTTCTCTTGCGAGAGAAAATGCTTTTTGACGAGTAGAACACTATACTTTTTCTTCAACCATTCTAACATTAAGTCCTCATTTACTTTAAAAATAATCTCTATAGAGTATTTATTTCGAAAACTAAGGAGCGTCATTGTCAAAATACCGAACGCGCGCCTCGATGTCCGATGCGCCGCTGGCGCCGCCATGCTATGTATTTGCCAACTATTCTCGCAATCATTATTGAATAATTGGTTTATTAGTTATATTGCGCAATATAATTGTAAATATACGAAATTTGATATCAAATTACACTTTTAAATTGAATCTTTGAAATTCAGTTTTTGAAAATTGATGTTGCATCGAACCCCGCGCCATGCTCCTCCGAACAACGAAACAAATAATAATCAACGCCACCTCGATTGTCACTGAGTTTCATTTGATCAAATTTTCAATACATTAATTTGCTTTTCTGAGACACTGTAAGGCAAAATTTACATATTTTTGTGTGATTTTTACCATTTTCCATGGTGTTTAACAAGATTAGATCAGTTGAATGGCATTTAATTGGCGATATACAAGCGAAATTAGAATAACTTACTTTCGTCACTAGAGACGAAAGTTACGTTTTCGGCTAGGGCAAGGTATGACGAAAGTGGTTTATTTTTACATGATCGTAGAAAAAATAATTTTTTGACCCATTTTTAAGTGTGACTATTTCATTAGAGTATTTTACACAGGAAAAATGTCATAGCAACGGCCTATTTTCCACTGACAAAACTGCTACCTGGTCCTACCTGGACAAAATCATCATGATGGTTTTTCAGCGACAAAATTTTGTTAGGTTCAAGTAAAAAGTATTGTCAATTTGACGAGTATCACCTATTTGCTTTTAGCTGCAGGTTGAAGTTTTCTCGTGAAATAGTCTTGTCGAATACCATTCGAGATAAAATTTGCTAAGGCAAAATATTTCTCTTGTTTTATTCAAGTTAGTGCTCTTTGGCAATTTCGTTCATGACATTTTTTACAAAACCACTCGCCTGACGGCTCGTGGTTTTGTCGTAAATGTCGTTCACGAAATTGCCGAGCAAGAAACTTTCATACCAATCGAAATATTTTGCAGAAAAAATTTTCTCTTTTATGATATTATAAACGAGAATATATGCAATATTTTTATTTCAATTCTTTAAAAACTATTTTTTTTTCGTTTCTGTCATTTTTATGATTTCTCCGTTAAAAATGTAAATACATAAATTTTATTTTCACCACTAAATTTCTGAATTCAAATAGCTGAAAATAAAGTGGCACTTGCCATATCTAATTTGGAAACTGAATGAAAAACAAAAAAAAGATTTTTTACCTATTTTAGGTGTGTTAACAGAAATAAGACTTTATATTTAAATTTGTCTTTTCCTGATTCTTTTTAACTTCTAGTAGGAATTTTATTTCAAATTTCCTAACATTATAGCACACTTAGTTTTTTTGGTTATTCCCCTTTGATTTTAAATGATTTCTCCGCTAAAAATGCAAGTACACAAATTCCTGAGTTTGTAGCGGCTAAAAATCATGGGGCATTTTCCATGTCTAACTTGAATGACATTTTTTTTTACCCATTTTAAGTGTTACAAAACGAAATTCGTTTTTTTATTTTGCAAAAATGTTCCAAATGTTTGAACAAAGCAATTTTTAATGGCCGCGATCTAGAAAACGTTTGTTCTGAGAGTATTTGACCAAGTAGAGCTTTTTTGTTTAGAATAGATGGAGGGACAAGCGGGGGTATTAGGGATCAAATATAGCAAACTGAAAAAGTTGGTGACAGATTTAACACAACAACGTTATATGTAAATTTTTGTAACGAACTTCCCGAGATATTAAATTCTGATCGGGAAATATTTATGGAAAACTAGAAAAAAATGACGTCTAATGAAATACGAAGCAAGATTGGACAAATAACGTTTTTTTTTTATTTTTTTTTTCCCGAAAAATGTGACCAGGTTGACATTTTGTTTTATATTTCATGACAAAGTTATAGGCATTCTTGGTTTTCCACCCTCCAGCCAGAAGCACAGACTTAATAAACTGTCTTGGCTAGGTCACACAGTTTTGTGTCGGAAAACTGGGAGAACTAAGCGCAAAATAGCTGTTTAATGTCTTAACAAAATATTATCGAATGGAATCTTGTACAAGTACTCTATGCGTTCATTGTTCTCTAATAATCGCCGATCGAGCCTTGGTGTACAAATTCTTAAGGGTTCACTGTCATTTTCGGCCTCATCAATCTCAAAAGGACTATTTAACTTTTAACACAAGTAATTACTAATGACGATACGCTTAGCACCACACCACTTCTCTCAATCAAGAGTCTCATACCTTGCGCCATCATGCATTGTGAAGTACCCTCGGAAGTACCCAAGCCCATGCACCGGCAATAAATCAAACCCATATTTGCGGCAGAGCCAAACTGCCGCCAAGCAGGGCATATTCTCGGAACAGCAGAACCTTGACTTTGTTATTTACGGAGTGGAACAAGGATGATTCTTGATAAAAGCTACTTAGTTACAGTTGACATGTGTTCAAGGATGAAGGCATGCGGGGTCCGTACACGGATGCTTCAAGTGAACATGGTTCTTCGCAATCAACGTCACGAAAATTAGTGCATCAATTATAATTTTTCGAAACAATTTTTTATTCTTTCGAGGATAAACCCGAAGGGCCTGGCCGCTTGAATGTAAATGATAACGTGATAAAATAAATCTACTTAATTAATGGATTCTGGTCGTTATATAAATACTGATGGCTTTATGCCTCATTAGGCCACGATGGGCATCGTTTCAAATCGAATATAATTTTATGTGCACGTTTATAGAGGGATCAGGATGTCGCCTATTAGTTTTATATGCACTTTATATCCAGACAGACAGGGCGGGCCGCTAATTTAATAAATCGACCGTAGGGCACGTTACTGACCCCAAAATTCTTGTGCGCAGTAGTAAATATAACAATTTATTATTCAATAAATAGTTGAACAAAAATACCACACATGTCATCACCGAGCCATAAAACGAGACGAGCATTAACGTCAAGGTTTTTAAGTAAAGTATCTAACTAAGTAGCATGTTTTGTAATAATAATAATTATGTTACGGTAATTTGTTGCGATGCGGTTCCTTAATGGTACCCGCACTAATATAAAGTTGCTGTGTAATCGAACCACGTGATTAGGATAACGGAGGCCTTGTCGTGGACGGACATGCGAAAATTAACCTTATCTTTCGAGGGATTAAAGTGTATCTCAGAATCTTTTAAGGTGATGTTTTATTCATTGCGCGTAGGCTCAGTAATTCGTTACGTCGAGTCGATCGAAGCTCACGTTTCAGTATTAACAATTTTTAAACTTGTACCTAGTTTTATTAATACCACAGTGCGGAAAATGCGACAGCACTTACACCAGTAAAAAGTCAATTTCGAAGCTCTCAAAGAGACGGTTTATCCCAGTTTAATCCCTAACCAAATTAATTTCATGTTGACAAAGGAACTAATTTGCTCGCTTCCTAGAGTCGTTACTCTATTTGGCTCAACTTCCGAGGAAGTGAAGATTTCGAGGCTATCGACGGTTAACTTGGTATGCCGGAGGGGTCGATGAAGCCGAAGACAAAATTTGATTTGGGCCCGGCACACAAAGGCGAATTTAAACTATGAGGTCCGGATTAATTATTATACTCCTACGCCCCCGCTTCTGTTGGACAAAGAACTTTCAGCAGCGCTTTTACTTTCCTCTTAAAAATGCTAATTTCAAAGGTAAACACATAAAGCAGTTTCCCAAGGTGCGAGCAATAAAATATTCATGAATATTAATAATGATGTATTCGCATTTAAAATTACAAACAGCTTATAAATAGAAGCAGTTGATAGGCATTAATTATAATTGCTTTAAACGTGCCTCGACTTCGGAATATAAGATTCCGGAATTTTACATTTTAATGATCGAGGATAAAAAAACATTTATTTTATGTAAATTAGCACTTACAAACATTAGTCAAAAAATTTATATGAGTCTGGAGATTGACCCAATAGTTTAATGGTGGCTAATGATGAAGCATAAAGCGACATTTAAATATTCTGAACCCAGAACTAACCTGAAAATTTGGAGTTCACTCTTTAACCTCATATAAGACAAAATATTTTGGAATGGTTCGAGTATTAAAACCAAAAAAAAATTGTTTGACATGGATAATAACATTTAACTACTGTTAATAACATAAACATGGAAAATCGATTTATATTTATCATCCAAAAATATTTTTCCTGTGTCTTTGTCATTATGTTAAAAATATAAGCATTTACATGATATAGTCCGTCCCTGGTGACTACGAACAGCAAAATACTAGAAAAGGCCGGTCGACAAAAAAATAGTACGACCTTGTTAGGAACGTTATTTTACTGTTTTCTGTATTTAGCTGGCAATATCATCCCTCACAGAAGGCACTACTGGTCACATAAGCAGGTAGTATTTCGCCTATATATTTAACCAAAAAGATTTAAAAAAATTATCAGCTAAGAAGGCATTCAACTTGACGGCTAACAAAATCTCTAGCAAGTTATAAACCGATCTTGAACAATGTTTTCTCTCTGATTCTACAACCTACAATCTAAACACACTCGGTTCTTTACAAGAAAGAGGCGTTACAAACAAGGCCCCTTAATATTGTGCAGATGTCTCGAATCAATCTTGAGAGCTCAATACGGAGACTTCCTAATTAATCTTAATATTTGGAGGTGCTTAAAAACTCGGTTGCTTGTACTTAAATTTTCACTCTACAAAAACGTGGGTGTCCACTTGAAAGACAATAAAATCAATGTGTGGACGGCAGGTTATTGGCACTCAAGAGTGAATAGCACACATACGTTTAGTTAAACATAAAAGTATTCAAATTTGTTTCATATTCGAATACAAAAAATACATTTTGTAACCGAATGTTTGTATTACAACGAGCGGTCTTTTCTAAAGTTTGAAGAATTTCAGGAAAATTTAAATAAATCTTGTGATTTATCCCTCCGAATGTATCGATTTCAAACTGTTGTGAACTTAACAAATACATTTAGAGTGAAACTAATCCAATAAGCAAGTTTATTAAAAATGTCAAAAGAAAAATAAATTTTAAAATTCTAGTCAAAGTAATAAGTCAGTTTTTCAAAAATGGAAAAAAGCACATATTGAATTCCCTAAAAATCGGCCGTACAAGAACTATCCCTCCAAACCTATTGAACTAATTGAACATTTGTGTGAGGAGCAAAAAGATATCAAAAAGAGAAAAAAAAGATTGAATTTACTCTCAGCGCTCTAAAGTTATAGGCGGTAAAAATTGAAAGTTGAGAAAAAAAACGCTTAACCGCACCCTCCTAAAAATTTTTAACATGCTCGAAAATAATAATAATTGCCTCCGTCCCGCCACACAGAACCTCGTTCTGATCCCTTCTATTCTATATAGTTTTTTAGCTAATAATTAATATTTTTGCAGTTGGAAAGACGTTATAAACGAAACATTTATATTTCCATAAAGGCCAAAAAATTTTAATTATTAACAAGTAGGTAATAAATATAACTTGATAAAAAATAACATTTTGTAAGAAAATTACTAAGAACACTTCAATGATAAAAAAAAAATAAAATGCTATTAACCAAAAAATACCTAAAAATTTAATAAAACTCAAAATTTTTAAATTTTATTTTATTTGTAGTTTTAGATTATTTTTGTCAAACTAAGCATTGTGTTGCAGAATTTTTCAAGTCCGTATTTTTCCTAGATCATTTATCAAATTATAATTGCTGATTATGTCGATCGAAAGTTTACACGTTTTATTTCCTCGAGTAATATATGTGTTTATAATCCTTAACTGAAGCAAAAGTAAAATAGTCAATAATATCGCCAAAATTTCCCTAAATATTTAAAATTTCCCTTTCTCCCTGGCGTGTGTAATTTTTCCCTAGATTATCTCTCTAGATCTATGGTCTTTGCTTGTAAGGCGTTAACTGCTGGTTGTAAGACTGCCTAGGCGCGTAATAAGAAAGACCATAGATTTAAACGCGGTAGCAGATCATATTTCAAGAATTCTTCACGAACTTCAAAACGACCGTGGCGATGCAGCTCGGATCACTGACGAATTACTTAAAAAGCACAAAACCTTACATTGGACGTAAACATAGAAATGTCTGTGTCACCTTCTTGCTTATAAACAAAATCACAGGAGTAATCCTCCAGCAGATGATGATAGTGAATACTGGCGACGTTCACTAATTATACCATATCTGGAATCTGTTACTACATCGTTAAATACCCGATTTTCGCAAGAAAATACTCCAGCTTTTGCGTTGACAAAACTACATCCTGTATACATGATCAAAGCTAGTCTGACCGAGAGTCTGATAGACGTACACAAGAATGCAGAGTTTTGCACAATTTTTCCCCGCCTTGAGGCGAGCAATTACAATTTTGAACACTAATTCATGCACCACGGCAAAAGTGAAAACCTGACTCAGGAGCACCATGGGAGAGGATAGACGGACTGGATTGTGCCTAATGAGAGTGCACTAGAAATTTGGAAAAAGAAACCGTGCAATAGTGGAAAGGAAGTTATAAACAAATTTTCGGCAAACCCAGGAATTGAGTATTAACATAAAAATAAAAATGTAAGCTGAATGTGTTTGTATAATTATTATAAAATGATAGCAATAATGACGTCAATAAGCTGTACTTTTTTCCGTGAGTTGCCCCCCCCCCCCCCCCCCCCCACTGGATCAAATCCTGGGTACGCCCTTGGTTCTAATAAGTCAAAGACAATAAGTTTTGAAGGCTGTAACGGGAGAAAGGCAAGAAGGGACCCAAGCCTACCCAAAAGTCAACCTCACCTGCACGAGTGGTGGTCCTGTATAGATCATCCGGCACTGGCGATCGAGTCACGGCGGTATAACCGTTAGAGCTGAAATGAATGAAATGTAATTTCATACCTATGAAGGAAGATAACGGGAAATCACCTCCATTATACTTCCCAAGAGAACCACATCATGACGACATTCAATTCCAAATATTCCTGAGGTAAAATAAGCTCCCCGATCGGATCTCCGAGGGGAACAGTTTTGAATGAAGCCAAGGAAACCAGGATACAAAGACTAAATACCCGCAAAACTGTCAATATAGGGACCTGGAGCGTACAAAGTTTGTTCGAAGCAGGAAAGCTAACAAATCTAACTCAATAAATCAAGAGAGTAGACATAGATATATTGGGAATCTCAGAAACTTGGCGGCCGGACGGCGGTATGTGTACTGTCAACGAAGGCCGCTTCTACTACTCAGGCAACCAAAACAGAAACCACCGAAATGGAGTGGGAATATTTATTGCAGATAAATTGTCCGATGGCACCATAGACTTCTTCCCGTACAGCGACAGATTGGCTCTCTTAAAACTCAGCGCCTTAACTTGAACCTGAATATTATCCAAACATATGTCCCCACCGCAGAGTCAACGGAAGAGGAGATTGATACATTTTATGAGAGTTTAAAAGAACTACTCAAACTTACCAAAAAGCATGAAATAAACCTTATAATAGGTGATTTCAATTCCAAAATATGGAAGGGCAGATCTGGAGACCTAGTTGGACCTTTCGGATTGGGAGAGCGAAATGAGAGAGACGACCGACTACGACAATTCTGCCAAGAGGAGAATATGAAGGTAACTAATACCTGGTTCTGTCTACCACCTCGTCGTGTGTACCCATGGAAGTCTCCAGCAGACAAACTAAACAACATTGTGCGTAACCAGATAGATTATATCCTTATCAATAGACGTTTTGGAACCTCTATCACCAGAACCTCCACATACCCAGGAGCAGATGTATCATTTGATCACGTTTTACTTCTGGCTTGCCTTAAAATTAGAATGGCAAAACACACACAAAAATAGCCCCGCAAAGGAAAATTGCCTACGAACGACTACAACAAAAACAGATTAGGGATGCTGTAAGTGAAGAAATAAATCGGGAGATAGAAACAGTTACAACAAAAATAGAAGCAGACGAGACCTAAGTTATATATGCGAAAAAACCCAAATTGTCGTAATGAACACAGTTAAAGAGATAATAGGAATAAGAAACGAGAACACAAGCTATCATGGATAACCGACGAAATTGTTTTATTGATAGATGAACGCAGGAAACTCAAAAACCAATCGAACAGGGATAGCCATCAAAGGGCTCAAAAGGTAATACGGGCAAAGATCAGAATAGCGAAAAATGAATGGCTGAAGCACGAATGTGAAACAATAGAGAATTTGCAGATCCTACACCAGGATTTCAATCCACATAAAAAACTAAAGGAAACAGCAGGAATAGGTATAGCGGAAAAAAACTTCTCTATAATAACAAATGAGAAAAACGAAATCGAAAGCGACATCATTGCGTGGAAAATAATATGGAAAACCTATATTAGAAACCTATTCTCAGATGAAAGAATTCCCAACCAAGATAGGGAGGATGATCTAGTAGGGTCCTCAATAGCAAAATCAGAAATAGAATGGGCCATCCGCACTCTGAAAAACAACAAAACACCTGGTCCCGATGAGATACCGACAAAGCTCATAAAGCTACTGGATGATAGGGGCATAGCAGTTCTTCAGAAACTCTTCAACAGGATATATGAAACCGGCCAGTACCCCGATCAATGGCTGACATCAACCTTCATCCCCCTGGCAAAAAAGAATAACGCAAGGAAGTGCGCAGATCACAGGCTTATCAGCCTCATGAGTCACTCCTTAAAACTATTTCTCAGAATAATACAGCAAAGAATATTTAGAAACTTATGAACAAAACATCAGTGACACACAATTCGGATTTAGACAAGGCTTGGGTACTTGAGAAGCACTAGTGGCAACACAGGTACCTACTAGTGCAAAACTGCCATGATCAGCGGAAGAATGTGTGCATGTGTTTCATAGACTTCGAAAAGGTCTTTGACTGCGTACAGCACCATAAATTACTAACAATACTGAGGAAAATGGATATGGACGGCAAAAATATCCGCTGCATAGAAAGTTTCTATCTGAACCCCTTCTGCTCACATAAAAATCGATTGAGAACACAGTAATAATGTTGAAATCTGCAGAGGAGTCCGACAGGGATGTGTACTTTCGCCATTGCTATTCAATTTATACACCGAGAATATCTTACAGGAAGCACTTGAGAATATTGAGAAAGGTATTAAGGTCAATGGAACGTGGATCAATAACATTCGCTATGCGGATGACACGGTTTTGATTGCGGACAATATGTGCGACCTCCAACATCTTGTCAACGTAGTGGGAGAGCACAGTAGGCGAATGGGTCTAAAAATAAACGCCAATAAAACAAAATGCATGATTGTTACCCGCCAACCAGACATGTTTAGAAATGCGAGACTAACATCAATTAAAAGAGTGAACAAATTTAAATACCTTGGAGTGTGTCTCACTGAAAAATGGACATCTGACCTGGAAATAAGATGTCGTATAGAGAGCGCCCGCAACATTTTCATGAAATTCAAAGGCATCTTCACAAATACGAACTTTGACCAAAGCCTAAGAGCGAGGTTCATAAGGTGTTAAATTTGGTCGGTGTTACTATATGGCATGGAGGCCTTCGAGATGTGGTTATACCGCAGAATGTTGAAAATCCCATGGACGGCTCGAGTAACCAACGAAAATGTCCTACGAAGAATGAACAAAGAACGTGAACTGTTACTGATGATAAAGAAAAGAAAAACCGCATACCTAGGGCACGTAATGCGGAATACGAAGTACCATATCTTACAACTGATCATCGAGGGGAAGATTGAGGGAAGAAGGGGAATGGGAAGGAAGATGTCGTGGCTGCGCAACATAAGACAGTGGACCGGCTTACGAACAGCATAAAGCAGAATACATACGGCCAGGGACATAATACAGATGAGTCATGGGGTCGCAAACATTCATTAATGAATATGCACAAGAAGAAGAAGAATGAGTTTGAACTTGAAATAGAGGCGGAGTAGGTTGAAAAATGTGAAACATCCATCTCTAGTAGAGGCTGCAAATGGAAAACCAATACAGAGACGGAATACTTGAGTAATATTCTCGGTAATATCCAACATCTCTAATTATATTAAAAAACTGTGAAAAAAAAAAGCGACTAATTAATTGAAGAATATTAGAATTGTCTGTTCATTAGAAAACGTCATCTTGAAGTCTATGAATTTTTGACAGAAAAGGATAACATAATCAAAATAAGTGGACTTTTGTTCCTTCATCCTTTTCTTTTAACATTTCACAGTCAACTAGATGACGTTTTCAAATGAACACCCTCTACTTTTTCACTTTTTGATAACAAAAGCACCATCATAACTATTCTCACAAGTTCCATCAACATTGAACCAGATGGCAAACTTCTAAATAAACTTTCCAAGTTTTTAGAGCCAAAAACAATTCTAAACAATAATAAATCATAAAGTTAAAATTAAGTAAAATACACAATATAACAAACTGAAAAGTTGTTTTTAGCGACGATGGATTAAATCGGACGAAGAGAGAGCGTTGGCGTAGCAAAACAGCGGTCGGTGTTCCCGCTTATTAAGTTATTATTAAAATGCTTCCCACTTGTTTGAAGTCGTTTTGTTTAATGCTCCGACCTCGCCATTATTAATGACGCAGTTTGTTGTTTCAAAAGGACTGGTTATTAGCCAAATTGGATTATTTTATTATCGCATGGATACACTAATAAAGTTTCGATTTTTGATCGGCAGCGCCCCTTTTACTTTTTGATCGACAGCACTTTTGCCTACACACGGATAAAAAAGGGCCATAAAGTCGTACATCCAGCATAAATACGATAATACCTACGTTCGTCCTTAATAAGACTAAAAATCCATTGGTGTTCACGTTTTTAATTAAGCCTTCTGTTATGTCTATTTTTACGCTGGTTTATTGAGTGCGTATCAGTTAATAACTTAATCTACTTTAAAGAAACAAAGTATGCCGATGATATTATTTAGATAACCCATACACGTCTGGCCGGTATTAATGAGAATTCACTGGTAGATTAAATTACATGTTCAAGGAATTTTTCATGAGAAGCTATTGGAACTATCGCGTTTCAGTTAAATTTGCTTTTATGAATAATAATCGCTACGCCAATGACGCCTTTCCCATATAAATTCGGTAAGACTCCTCCACCTGCCACTTAGACCCAAAAAGGGGGAAGGAACTGCTAAAATTAATGATGAAAAAATTAATTTTACCGTCTAAATCGATATAAGAAGCCCGCCCCCCCCTCATCTTGTTTGAAACGGAAGGTGGAAGGATATTTTTTAATATCTGAAAGTGAAATTTTCCTTTCGTGTTTGGGGAAACTAATTCAATAAAGCATCTTCAACGCTGGAAATTCAAATGAATCATCACGGAACAATAATTGGTAATTTGCATTTTAAGCATTTGTGGCAATAAATTAACTCTCGGACCATTCACTAAATAAACAGCCGCTGGGCAATATAACCATGATACCGAATAGAAAACATCCAAACTCGAATGCCATGAAGCAATAATCCACTTATTTATCTTTCATTAGGCATTCACTAACCAAGGCATTTTAATAAAATACGAACCTGCTATACGATTAAATCGTGGTACGCAGCTAATAAAGGTCGTAATGTTTATGTAATTAAGCGGTACCAGAAATAAACATTCATATTGCTCTCGTTTACTGATTTGATTCAGACCTCGATTCAGACTGAGTGAGATTTCTCAACCTACCAATCATGAGACGCATGTGTACCTATAGTTTATGATTCATAATAATAGTATATATTCCACACACACTTAATATTCCTAGATACCTGCCTACCCTATATGCTACTAAAAAATTGGATCGCATGTCTAAAAAGAAAACAAGGGAGCATATTTTACACGTAAATACATTCATTTCGTATTTGGCTTGTCTCACACCTGCAAAACCCTTTTCGTTGCGACAACACTACGGGAAAGTAATCAGTTGGGGGTGAATAACGGGGGTTAATAATGCGTCTGACCAAAACGAACATACAGAGGCGGATTTGAAAATGCATTTTTCCCTATGGCTAGGAAAAAAAACAAAATTTAATTCGTTGACACATCCACCAAAGATTTCCCTCCATCATCTGTGATTACTTGTATTGATTTTTCGGTATCTTTTTACTCTTTGAAATCGTCTTCATAACATAACATATAAGTATTTAAATGACGTCCTATATGGCTTCTGATGGTAAACGTTGAAAAACTTTCTAATTACTATTGCGCTGATGGTGAAACAAAGTCGTGATTATTGGCACTTTCTCTCTTCACTTATTAAATACCAGTTCTGTATATAATTTTCGGAATCAGCAGGTAAATTAAGTAGCATTATCATGTTTAAACTATCCAAATTAACCGTCTGTAATAAGAATTTTACTTCGCCTTTAGGGCTTTGAAATTTACACTTTGAGCTTCAGTGTCAAAATTGAAATTTCCTTAAAAATAAAACGCAACCCGTGATGTTTGTAACAACTTGTATCTCGGAAACGATGCGAGGAAATTCTTTATGTTCATATGCGAGGCCTAAATTTCAGTATTTTATTATACCTAAAACACGGTTAATCTAACAAAGGACTGACAAAAATTACTTTTTTTTACCACCGAAGTAAACTGGCTTGCAATGTGCAAATTTGAACAAACATGAGAACAAACGGCCAGAAATTCAATCATAGTTACCAAATTTTGGTAAGGGCCTGGAGTGTCATTTGTAATTTTTTACCTCGTTTTTTACCCATATTTATACGTTTTCTTTTATTATTTTCCAAATTTATAAGGAAATAATCCACTACCACTCAAGTACAAAATTATAATAATAGGTCTCTTTGTCTCGGTCTTTGTGTTTGAGAAAGGATACTAGCAATTTGCTTGCAGTCGACGACGTCATGGTCGATTATCGAATTTTTGACTTCTTCGCGCGATCTTTCATTGTTCCCTTTGTTTAAAGCAACAATGTTCGTTTAAGACTACCTATATAAGTGTGTAATTTGTTTACTAATTTGCTCTCATTAGGCCGATTTTAATCAAAGTTTCTTTATATACTGAGTAACACAAACTCAAGCACAAATTACTAATAAATTACAGTTCAAGAGTTCCGCGATGCTGTAGATTTGCTAAACCCGAGGCTAAACCTCTGTTCTGACTGTAGAAATCTGGAGAGAGAGTATGTTGAGAACAACCTTCTTCTTCAGAAGTTTTAGCGTTATCGTTATGCAATAATTGTTATTAGACATCCGAAATCTCATCAAATTCCTCCCTACATTATCATCATTTTAGCACCACAGAAGTACTGATAATAACGGAAGTAGTGTCTCAGTTGTAGAATGAAAAGAGCTACTGCACATTATGAAGTTGCAGGTCTCGACCTTTATTGAGGTCATTCCTCGGAATTTTTCAGTTTGAAACTTGTTTTACACGAAGAAAAAAACAATATGCGTAATTATGTGTGATTAATTAAACGTGTGAAGTTCAGACCCACCTAGAAAAAATATGCTCTATGTTCCACTAATTTGGCTTCGAGGCAATATGACACTGTGAGTAAAAAACGACAAGCGATTAATTACGTAATTAATTAAACATTTTGTTCAAACATACCTATAGTCCGTTAAAATCCAAGCTTGACTCAAAGTAGGCTACAAAAAAAGCTCTGGAGTTGAAGCTCCAAATTTGACATTTATTACATTGTGTATCTGTCAAAACCTTTCATTTAACATGGTGAATTTAGGTAGCGTCCTTAAGTTTAAGTTGTGTTAGATAGGTAACGGGTGTAGGACACAAGAAGGCAACCTTCTTTTTATTTGGAAATTGCCAACGTTTCGGCCTATATCAAGCCTTTGTCAAGGCTATTCTAGATAGAAGAGCTCCTAATCCATTAGTAAAAAAACTTTTGTTGGCTTGAGTATGGTAGGTAATATGCTTGGTAATATACATACTTAAACAATCAAGTGCAAAACAAATAATTTTAAAATAAGCAATAAAAGACAATTAGGTTTCTGAACGAGCCTTTTATATGAATCTTAACAAGCGCTAAAAACCAAAGTGGAACCCCATCTCAAGAAGCACCGCGAAAACCGATTCAATATTTGCTTAAGTTTCCAATTTGTATGAGGTACACGCGCACACACGAACAATCTTGAAGTGTTTACCTACTTCGTAGATGCACCGATTATACCTGGTATTATACATCGTAGAAAGGCAACACGGTCCATGGCGTGTTAACATAAATATAAATGCAGCAACAGCACGCTGTCCTCCATAAATTATGGCGAAAAGTAGCATCTTTGCTGCGCGGTAATTTTATTTTATATAAGTCACGATGTAGTGTCAACACTGTATCTCGTGATATATCTGACAGGTCGGACCCGTTACAACATGAACCTACTTTTGGTATCAGAATTACCAAGTAATATGTAACGACCGGCTTTGCGAAATTATTCTGTAAAGTTTATGTGATTACCACTCTATGTTGTACGTCAAATTTTGTACGCCCATGGGGAAAACAAATACGCATTTGCATGTTGTGTGACATGCACCCATGGGGGAGGCCTAGTCGCATAAGGCCTGCGACACGACTTACTCGTATATCAGATGCGACATGCATACCTATCAGAACCCCGCTTTCGATAAGGTGGCACTGAAGGGGTTGACCCTTCAAACAATTTCCTATACGGTTTTAACATATTACCGGGCAGGATAAACTAAATGGTAATTCAGTCGTTGACCTTTCGAGTCGTGATCGCATAAATTAATCACTAAACCAGGTAGTTCGTCAACATTAAAATTTCCTCTACTGATAAAACTGAAACCCCAAAGAGTGAATCTAAATCGACCAATATGTACTTTTGGTTTTTGGGGGTCTAAGATAGGCTTTCCATTAGACACGACATGCCGAAAGATGTTGCTCGCTTGAAGAATCCCGGAAAAACCTGTCGGCAAATCTCACGGGATGCCGTAAGACCCGTAAGGGGCGGCTTAACAACCGAATACGAAGGATCGGCTTTTTATAAAAGAAGGGTCACTTACGCGCTCCCTTAAAAAGTCAAAACGCTTTTGTCCGTGATTCAGCATCCGCAGAAGCGTTGCAAACAAAACTCTCTGGGTTTAAGATTATTATTGCACAATGCTCAAACAGATTGGTTATTCCGACCACCGCGCACCAAAAAGTAAAAAATCGATACCTAGGTACCTACATAATCTATTTGAGTTTAGACCCTAAAATAGGAATAAAGCTTGCAGATTATGTGCCGTGTGCCAGAAGTGGCAGGTAATAAATAGCCGGATGCTTTTTTACAACCCCGAGACCGCTTAGAAGGCAATAACACCAAGAGCGCGATCAATAACGCACCCGGTGTGATACGGTCGACTACCTGTGTTTCTGCTCTTAAGAATGTCCGTATTCGGTCAAAAGTGGCCCGATGATTGGAAGGCTATCGGGGATTCAATCTTAAGATTAATGATTATTTTGAGCGAGTTTAAATGAATTAGTCCAAGAAAACTCGAGAAAGAACAGTTAGGAGAACAGATGGAATCGTTTACATCCAAAATTAGGCTTACGAATAACGATAACATCTTTTATCTTCTATAGGTACAAGTCCAAATAAGAAACGAAAGAGGAGTCTAAGATAGTTAAGTGACTTCAGGAGCATGATGTAAAAGGCCTGTCTTGAAAAAACCTTTTCTGTTTTGTTAGCCGGGGATGTAATTCCCTTGTGTTATTTCATGTTGGAGGATAACGGCCATAACGGAAAGATTTGCTGAGGCAGAGAACTGTAGGGCAAAGTTGCTTTTGACATTATGATGTTACCATCAGCAGGCGGCAAGATAATAACAGCGAAGCTAACCGTTTTCCTCTCGCAGTTTTGTACCATTTTATTTATTTTTGTATCTTCCAACTTCTCTCTGGTGTACTGAATTTGAAGTAGAACCTACTTAATCTACAAATTGAAACCCCCTTGATTTTCTGGACATTTAGGAAGAATTGTAAGAACTAAGGATACGTCCGAAGATATATCTAAAAATGCATCTAATAAGTAAACCTTATAGTAAAGTATTAGTATGGTAGATTTGGTGGCAACCAGGGTTTCCTCAAAGGTAACTCTAATAAAGCTTAGCACTCTGCCATAAGTCAAACGCAGTTTAACTGCAGGTGATGTGATATTAGCGAGGAGATTAGAGAACACAATAATAGGACTGGGAAGTTAACAACCGACATTGGAATACTACTGTACCCTCGATTATACCAATCTACCCAAGTCCCTTCCTACACTGTCTAGCCTTTATTCTGGCATTTAGTCATGATCATACTTTTCCAAAACAAATGATTATTATGTTACTAGTAATTAGGTCCCAATACTCTGTCTGAAAAAAAAAAACGAAATACAAGGGTTCCAGTGTCAGGGCTTGACTAAAAGAGAAGTTGCTTCATTCCATTCCTGTCCTAAACCCACGATTCCACTGAAGTTTGCTTTACCAAAGACTTTATCGACACAATAAGTAATTTAATTTTTCTTTGGTATGAACTCCAAGATAAAACAATGAAATTATCCCACCAGATGAGATAATTTAATTTGTTACCCCCAAGGCCTCCAAATTAGAGACTTACACCCCTACTTACACCAACTTGTTTAAAATGAGGGTGGGACCATTGTCTCAAAAACTGCATATCTACACATAGATATGCTCTGAATTTGCATTAGTCTATATGCCTGTATCAAGTTCTATATGTAAAAAAAGACAAAACTATTGATCAATTATTACTAGGTTTTTTTTTAAAACAATACCTGGTGAGGTAACTGCAAATAATAAATGCAATTCAGGTTTCTAATAATTATGCAAGTAATTATATTAATATATTTTCTAAATATAATTAATTAAGTATCCATCCCTTGATCCCACCACGGCTAGACCTGGACTAGAAATCGCTTCAGAACATGAACTAGCAAAGCCACTAAATATCATACATATAATTAGATTTATTATGTTTTTGAAATAATTTGAAACACTCTGGGAAATAAAAGCCTCACCTCCAATCCCACTCATAATTTGCTATAGCTAATTCTCTAATTTGAGGTGAAGCAAATTAGCCCACCATTGGAAATCACTTCATAAGACCTCAAACAATTAGTCTGTTCTCTCTAACCTTTGTATGGAATTACTCTACCAAATCCTTCTTAGACTTCCCGAAATATTTCAAGACAGATACTTGTAAATTATGTTACCAGTAAAAATTTTAAGCAATTTGCAGAGAGTAAAAAGCAATGTCAAATCACTGAATCAAAGAAAATTATAACTAAATAGATGATATGGTATTCACTTACTTAGTTAAATTCAGGTTGGTGGCAACATTACATCAAAGTAACAGCACCTTTATTCAGACAAATGCATTGTGTTTTTATGTATTGTCCTTTGCATTCTTTAGATTATGGGAGGTAGTTAATATTGGGTTGTAAATTTTAAGCCTGTCAGTAAAGGGTCCAATGGAGGGTCCAATGGCCTGGTGATTTACAACATCCCAAAATTTCATGGCTTTCCTTTTTTACCATTGATCCTTTTATAAAAGCCAAGCTTTTGCTTTTTTATCAAGGAAGTGTAACAAAGGTAAATAATTAAATTGGTAAAAATAACCAGGAAAATAACAGTCTGGAACTTATTTCCTAGCAATCCCTTGGTTGCTTAATCATAAAACTAAGTACATTAAATGATCATTAGGAAGGTCAAATAAATATTGATAGAAGGAATGGAAAACTCAATTCAAAACATACTTAATAAAAAATAATAACTTACCTAATATAAACAACAGATCCACTATTTAGCAGTCTTTTCCAGCCATAAGGAACAAATGTATCTTGGGGCTGATTAATCCCAAGAACAGTAGCACCTTGTACCTGCTGTGGTATGGTACCAGATTGGGCTACAACAACTACTCCTCCAGGCCGTACACTAACACTTGGATCATACACAACCATCTCAGGTGATGGGTTCTGCACAACAATCATCCCCTCGTCTGCAGAGCTGAGACTGCTGCAACTTGATTCGGCAGTTTCAGAACGAACAGAATCACACCGGACACTTTGACTGGGTATTTCCGTACCCAATATGTAAGGTTCTGTATACTGTTCTCGATTATCACACTCATCCTGTTTGGTAGTATCCAAGCGACATGGGCCCGCCCGATCGCTAGACACAACTTCACTGGTAGTGCAGTTTTTGATATGAGTCCCATTTTGATAACCAATGTTGTTTAAAGGAAAAGCACTATGGGGCACTATGTTCTCAAAATATCCACCTTGTGTGAAAATTTGTTGTTTCTCACTAAAAGTCTTTGTTGGAGCCATGGAGGCCATGGTATGGTTCGCGTGGGGGTACCCAGAAGGGTGTGCGTTTGTCTGTTGGGGCACATTCTGGTGCTCGACTGCATAGGACTGGGCAAAATTGTCGTTGGAAACGTAAACTACCACATTCTGAACATTGGCTGTTGAATTTAAATCAGGCTTTAATGCCATCGTACATGCATATCAGCAGCCCCCTCGTAGTGCCCCCTTTTAAGCCACAAACGTCCTGAAAGCAATAAAAGCGAAAGTCAATTGCTGCAATTATGAGGTGCCATAAAACTACTTAAAAGGACCATCCATAAATAAATAAGGGTAACTAGGTGTCATAAAATTGAAGAAACTTACCTGCATGTCGTATAATTCTTGCTGAAACTGTGGCTTTTATTAATAATTACCATTACAATCTGTTGTGGACCGAGAGACGTTTTAAATTATCTGTTTTGGTAGTTGACGGCTGCTGGGTTAACCCAACACCTGTCCATAAAACTCGTCGTTATTCATGGCCAAAACGAGGTCCGTAACTCCTTTTCACAGCTAATTTCATCGGAAAAGCCGAAATAATGACGAAAAAACACTATTTCCACATCCATAAACAGTTTATATTTTTTCAGGACTCGTTTAACACCGCTTAAAACTGAACACTGAAAAATGAAAACCATCTACACTCCCAGAAGTCCTTGCGGTACGGCGCCATATTAAAATCTGTCAAAAAGCGAACAAATGAAGGGCACTTGTGGCGCCATCTCTGCGAGGCCTACTGAAGTGAATAGAAATGCAGAGGGACGGTAAATGGTGTGAGACTTGGCTAAATTTAGAGCTCGGATGTGGAACAATGGAACATGCAACAATATTAATGGACTGTGGAGTATGAACTATTGGAGTACGGAGCATAGATGATGCAGAAATAGTTCAAAATCAAAAGATCATTCAAGAAGAGTACAATTTTATATAAATATTTAATAATGTAGATATACACGGGGTGTTTATTATAAAACTTCATCTCTAGCAGGCTATGAAATTTTGACAGAAAAGGATGACATAATCAAAATAAATGGACTTTTGTTTCTCCACCCTTTTCTTCTGACATTTCACAGCCAACTATATGAAGTTTTATAATGAACACAAATCGTCATTAAATCTTATCTTGGCCCTCTTCAAAGCCTAGCTCCCTATAAGCCTTCTTGGAGCCAATAAGTGCCTCCCTTATTGCGCCATATTAATATTGCTGCTGCAACTCAGCAAGGAACTGCAACTTGCCACGCATAGCTCTCAGCTCGTCACCGAACCACCCTGCAGTGCTGAGCTGATGCTCCGCTTTTACCCTATATGCTTTCTCAGAGAACGACTGTATGTACGCACCATGAAGAACGTCCACAAACCTTATTGTGAAGACCGCATCAACATTTTCATTCTCCCGGACAAAGTCCCATGATTTATCTCTAATGACGTTATAAAAGTCATGCAGGCCTCTCCGGGTCATCGGCCTAAATACTCTCACAGACTCCCCGACGTATAGCCATCAGACACCCTTTCAACCATGCACTCTACAATCTGGCACATGTGATCAGACACACCCATATCAGCCACACACGCAGAACGCACACCCACATCATGACTCACAAGAAGATTGTCCAAACACACCTGGTATCTGGTTGGCTCAAATACGGTCTGCCGCACACCAAAGCCCTCAAACATGTCAGTGAGTCTTTTAGTTTCAGCAACCCGGTAATGAATTGTATGTTAAAGTCAACGGCAATAATAAATCTTGCTGAGGCCTCGAATCTGGACAACCAGCCCTCCAAAGCAACCAGAAAGGTGCCAAGATCACCTGTTGAAGAATGATACAATGACAACACGTATACATTGGATAATTTGACAAATACTGAACAACACTATATACACTTTTCTATTAAAAATGTCCTATCAATATCCAATGCACTTACTTCTAAATTATTTTTGACAAAAATTGCAGTAACCCCTCCTATTGTAAACCTCCGGGATGAGTGGGCAGTCATTCTGTAGCCCTCCAGACACGCAAGGCCCACCTCGTCCACATTCAGCCAATGCTCCGTGACACACGACAATATGTCCATTATGTCCACAGGCCTATCCACAAGAAAAGACTCGATCTGACTCAGTTTCTTTCTCAGAGATCTGACGTTTACGTGGAGAACCATCAATAAAGAATAATCTACCGCTGCTTCGGCGATGACTTCTGGTTCACGTGAAGACGTATTAACTCCTCTCGCTAGTGCCATTTGCTTGGGAAAACCTGGTAGCCGTGGCTCTGGTTATGCCCTTGCCTGGCTCTGTAGGTTCAGAATATGGTTACACCATATTTCGCTGGGCCACAGATCACTTGACATAACTTTTTCTGTATTTACTTTTGTGACTCCTATCTTAAACCAAGCATACCTTTTGCTCTTGGTGATCATCTTAAAGTACTGCACCTCCAATAAGACATCATTCTCCATTCAGATATTTATATTATGTCTTTGGCCTCAGTAACCTGCTGGATAAGCTAGTTACAAAAATCCAATTCATCCTCGGAGGAGGGACAAATGTCGTAGCTTGAGTGTTTGACCCTCTGATCGTAGCAGGTCTATTAATCTTTCTCGACTTTCTTTCAACAACCCTCCATTATCTTTCATTTTTTCTGTTATCAGTATCTCTTTTTAACGCAGCATCCTCCTAGGATGTATTGCCAAAGGTATTGGTTATCTGCATTGCTTTCGGCTATTTTTTCTTCAATGGTAACATTGGTGGTTTTCTGGCCCCCATCTAATCTCAAAGGCACATCCACAGGAACGCCACAGATTTCCTGGCAGTTCAGACTCAACGGAACCTATCTCCGGTACATCCTCAATCGGTAGGGCCTCGCTTATATTACCCATTCACTTATTTTTGTCATCTAGTTACCTTTGAAACCTTCATTTTTTTTATACCCATCTTCTTTTAGCCCTTATGTTGAGAAGATACGATAAAAATGTCAAAGTCAAATTTCCAACGCCTACTTGACGACAATAATAAGTGAATGGCTTATAGTTGCAGTCACCTGAGAGGGCGTTACCACAGTATAAAGAATATTACATTATATCAGTTGCGTCAGTCGGTCGAAAAATTGAAACTCCCCTCCCCTTGCCTCGTCCGCCCGGCCGCCGGCCGGTGCACCACCCAACCGGTTTTGTCCGGTTTTGGCAATGCTTTGGCAGTGCATCACATGTGTTTGTCCCCTTGTAACTACTCGAGAAAATTGCCGGGCGCGGCACGCTTTAATTTTGGAAATATCAAAAGTGCCGACGCGAACTGACGATACTGATATAATGTATTATTCTTTATACTGTGGCGTTACTTTATTTTGTTGTTTATGTTTTTGCATCTGATTTTTAGATTTGGTATAGTTGACCCTGACTCTGGGGTTTTGGGAAAACTACGCCCTGCCACAGTCTTCTCAGGGGGCATTGGGCGACTTTCAGAATGCTCCAATCCATTTGCACCCAGCTTTTCATCCACCAGATAGGAGAGTTTGCCCATTTCCTTGAATCCTTGTAGCATATTTTCCAGGTCTGCCTTTGTTATCCCATCATCCTATCATCAACAGGAGCATTCCTACCAGAATCGACCGTCCCTATCTGAATAAGGATCTCGCTCCTGCTCGAATTGCCTGCTTCACTTCTGCATTTATCCTTTTCAACCTCAAGAGTTTCTATTTCATCTTTCATTTGACATTCAAGCTTTTTTTAGCTCATTTAACTCACTTGTTAGTGCTTGGAGTCTAACTGAGTAATCTTCAATTTTTTTCTCATTGGTGATAGTCCGTATATAGCTGTCGGACAACTGCTTCTATAAGTTCTGCATTTCTTTTTTTTGCTCTTCAATGAGCTTTAAATTTTTTTCATCTGATTTAAAGACGTCCGTTTCAAAGTCCTTCGTTCGCAGTTGACTTCATCAGGGCGTCTAATGTTTTGACGTTAGAAGAGGGTCCATTGTCAGAACATATTTAGCACGATGGACACAACATTTGTTATACTGTACGAGACAATATAAACAATTAGGTACATTTTTCTCTTCTTTAAAAAAACAGAACTTTTCAACATATACAGTAAAAGTTTATATCGTGGGATGGGTATGTAGCCTTTCAACTTTTAAACATTTTAAACGATAAATTTTAATTGTATACGTAGAAAAGTTTTGTTTTTTATAGAAGAAAAAAATGTAATTGTCTATTGTCTCATGCAGTGTAACAATATGTTGTGTCCATCGTGTTAAATGTGTTGAAAATGTTCTGTCAATGGACCTTCTTTAATGTCAAAACATTAGACTCTCTGATGAAGACGATAAAAATTGTCGGAAACTTGGTTTCTGACAATCGGAAGTTTTAATACCTAGTCGCCCAGACCGATTACCCAAGAATTTCAGCTTCCCAACAATCCATTCCTTTATATACGGTGTCCCAAATAAAACCAACTACATGGGGATTTTCGGAAACGGCCCAATCAGATGCTTTATCGAAATTAAAAATATCTACAGGGGTTTTCAAAATATCGTGCAAAACCTAAAAATTGTATGTTTCGAAAAATTGAAATATCGTCGCCATCTTATAAATAAATTTTATAAAATCTAGTACTTCTGTATTAGCGACTACAGGCAATCGAACGACGTTAACGAATTTTTTCTAGACCTTTTAGTTTTTTTGCAACCAGAGCCGACTTTATTATTTCTTATATATGGCAGCCATATTAGATTTCTACGTTATCAAATATTGCATTAAAAGAGCTTATCAACTATGCATAACAACCCTATTTTTGAATGACGAAAAATGTAAATGTATTAAAAAACAATTTTTCACTTAGTTGGCTCTGAAGCAAATGCCGTAATTGCGTAGGTACGTTCCGCCGACGGCAGCAGTTTACAACTTTATACAGTGAACGCTGAAAATCGGCACCTGATTGGCCAATTTCAGAGTTGTACGCATTGTGTTTGTATCTGCTAAAACTTTTTTATTTATTTGCTTTTATCTGTTCAGAATTTTATTTTCCAATTTTACTTTGCTTAATTTTCGTCAAAAAATGCAATTTTTTAAAAAAATTATTATGATACTAAAGTTCACAACTAAAACATTATTTAAGTATGATTACACTCTAAACAAAACTAAAAACTAAAAACCGATGACAAAGCGTTGCATTACATTAAATTAAAGTAATGTTCGAAAATTCCACCGTTGTTATTAATACGTATACACGTCCTGCATCGATGTATTAGAGAAATACATTTTATTGTATTATGAGGAGTACAACAAACTTTATCCTTTAAGTATCCCCAAATGCAAAAATCAAGAGGCGTAAGGTCCGGCGAGCGTGCAGGCCAGGCAACCTTGATTTCCTCGATTTCCGTTGTCCAGTTATTTCCATGTTGCTGATTCAAATGGTCAATTATGATTCTCGCATTATGTGGAGGTGCTCCATCTTGCTGGAACCACACATGTTCGCTACATCTTGAAGAGGCAAATAATTATCTAAAGTTTGCTCGACGTGATTTTGCAATATTTCAAGATATCGAGGTCCAATCCAATTATTATGAAAAATTTTAAATAGTATATGTGTCCGTTTATGACTCCTAGCCATACATTAAAACCCCACCTAACTTGATGGTGCACCTCATCACGATTTAAGAACGAATTTTGCTCGCCCCAATACACTTTGTTATATGCCTGTTAAATATTCCACAGTTTGTAAATCTGCTTTCGTCAGACCACAACACCTTAAGCGGAAATTGAAAATTTTCTTGGTATTTTTCTACGAATCAACTGCAAAAACAATATTCTTCTTTCAAAGTCACTATCTCGGAGTCCTTGACTAATATGTGCTTTATATGGACTTTTTCCCTATTTGAAAACCTTTCCATATTAAATTTAATTGGTGGTGTAACTCGAAAACTGTCACAATTATTTGAACAACTGTAAAATTATCAGAAATAAAAAGCCAAAATAAAAGCAAATAAATAACAATGTTTTGACAGCTTGTTATGTAGCTATAACAACTAACACAATCACGGCATTTGTTACACAGTCAAATAAATAAAAATAGTATAATGTTCAACGAGTGACGAAAATAGCATTTTCTCTCGCAAGAGAACAGTTTAACAAACGAGGCGAAGCCGAGTTTGGTACCGATAGAAAATGCTTTTTGACGAGTAGAACACTATACTTTTTCTTCGACCATGCTAACATTAGTTCCTCATTTACTTTAAAAATAATCTCTATAGAGTATTTCTTTCGAAAACTAAGGAACGTCATTGTCAAAATACCCATTAATGGAACGCGCGCCTACTCGATGTCCGATGCGCCGCCGCCATGCTATGTATTCGCCAACTATTCTCGCAATTATTATTGAATACTTGGTTTATTAGTTATATTGCGCAATATAATTGTAAATATACAAAATTTGATATCAAATTACACTTTTAAATTGAATCTTACAAATTCAGTATTTGAAAATTGATGTTGCATCGAACCCCGCGCCATGCGCCTCCGAACAACGGAACGAACAAATAATAAACGCCACCTCGATTGTCACTAAGCTTCGTTTGATCAAATTTTCAACACTTTAATTTGCTTTTCTGAGACCGTGTATGTGTTGTACAGTTGAATCGCATTTAATTGGCGATATACAGGCGAAATTAGAACAACTTACTTTCGTCACAAGAGACGAAAGTTAACGTTATGGGATTTTCTCTCACTAGAGACGAAAGTTACGTTTTCGGCTAGGGCAAGGTATGACGAAAGTTGTTTATTTTTACAAGGTCGTAGAACTGTTTTTAATAAATTTACATTTTCTGTGATTCAAAGATAGGGTTGTACATGGTTGAAAAACTCTTTTTATGTACTATTTAACCTTCCAATAGTCGCGCCCGGTCTTTGAGATCGATCGTACATATTTTTTAGCTCTATTGTTCAGAACAAGGAGGAATGCACTTGCCACTCCATGTATCTTTTCAATAGGTCGTGACGGAAGATGAAGATCAGTACATTGTTGAGTGTTGCTAGTAGTTGTCCAAAATTATTTCGTTCCGCGGTGTGTGAGACCGGCGCGACTATAACCACGTTTCTTTTTATATTGTCCTGTTACCTGATTATAAGGTAAATTTTTCATACTTCTACTCTATATATTTTGTATTAGAAATGTAACATGATTGTGTGTATTAGCCATGGAATCTTGGGAAAAAGAGCAGGAACGCCGGCAACGTATGTTAGAAAAAGTAATGAGCGACGAAGAGAGCCAAGAAAATGCGTTCGACTACCATTCCGATCCAGATCTCTCTGATGAAGATGAACTGAATCATGTAGAATAGCAACTTGACCGGTAGAAAGCCACAGTCACAGCAATACTTTATCGTTCATATAAAGTGACACGTTGGAGAAAATTTGCTCCACAACCAACAACAGTTAAAACACGGCAAAAGAACATCGTCAAACGTTTTCCGGGTTCCCCATTAGCAACCAGAAACTTATTAAAACCACTGGAAATATGGGAGCATTTCTAATATGGAATGCACCAATGAGTATATACATTGAAATTGTTGCTAGCAATTTTGAGATGCAACTATAACTAATCGAATTGAAATTCGTGCTCTCTTTGGTCTTATTTATATAGCTGGTATGTACCATGCAAATCGCCTGAATGGCGAAGATTTGTGGAATACTGTGGGTCTGGTGTAGAAACTTTTCGCTTCACTATGAGCCTGCAAAGGTTTAGATTCCTAATTCGTTGTCTAAGATTTGACAGCAAAAAGACTCGAGTAATCCGAAGGGCAACCGATAAATTGGCCCCCATACGCGATGTTTTTGACCGTTTCGTTTCTAATTGACACAACGGCTATCATCACTCAGAATTTGCGACCGTGGATGATTAGGATTTCGAGGAAAGTGCAACTTTCGTCAATACATCCCATCGAAACCGAACAATTACGGGTTAAAAGTTCTAGCATTGTGTGATGCCGAAATGTTTTACACAAGCAAGATGGAAGTGTACCTGGGAACACAACCTGAAGGGCCATACAGAGTTTCGAATAGTCCTTACGATGTTGTTCCAAGACTCTGGACATGGAATCATTTGACATCAAGTGAAGTCAATTCAAGCGGATATGGAGGTCATTTTTAGGTGATCCACTACTAAAAAAGGGGGCCAAACTCAAACCGCCATATTTCCTTTAAATAGAATATACAGCTATGTACAACTTTCAACATATATTTATTTAAATCCAGAATATCAGTTATCACAATTTAAAATACCTAAAGGTAATAACAGCATAAAACAATCCCTAATAAACTATCTGATCGTGAAGATACTAAAACAGCTATAACTTCTAAATAAATAATTTTTCAAGAAGTTAAGCACCAATTATAGGAAAGCTGCTTATTAATGTTTATAAATCTGTAAACTAATTAAATAATAAGAAGGTAAGTGAAGGTATTATGCATTAGAGGGTCAAGAATAAAAACAAGTCGTCTAACTCATGGTTAAAAATGAGGGAAACCTACTAGCAAGCATTCAAAGAAAAAAAATTTAAATTTACATATGTAACAACTTTCAAGTTTCTTCAAACCAATAAATCAAATCCTCAGAAATGGAGTAATTTTTTGTGTAAAAGAAGAATTGAACAATGTTATATACACCCATACATTGTAGAACAATCAAACAACATTCAGCCACTAGAACAAACCACTTTTGTTATGTGGTCGAAATTTTAGGAACATTCTTCAATTTAGTAGCAGTTTGTGTTAAATTTCTGGAAAGTTCATTCATACTTTTATAGAAACTGGTTATTGCTTTCTTTGTAGGTTTAATATAATATTTCAGGCCAAGTTTTTTCCTCTGGGCAAAATTCTCTGCAGATTGCAGCCTTTTGTAGTAACTTAGAAAAGTTGGATCCAAAGATAAAGGTGGCCTGACTGGTTCCACTTGACCAAAGCCAATTTTTAGAAGTCGCTCTCCAACATTAAGTAAATCTTCCTTCTGCTGTTTCTCCTTTTTTCCATAAAAACATATTCATTTGTAATAAGAATATTACTAATAAATGGAGTAGTAATTACTTACATTTTTTGACTTCTGAACTAACAAAACTTTGCATTGCACAAAATTAGCTTCTTTCGTGACAGGTATAAATTTAATCTGTTGTCCAGCTACAATGGCCTGCAGCCAGTTCAGACCTAATCCCGTCACTGTAACTCCTGATATTTTAACTGGAAGTTGGCCTGATTTTATTAGGGGTATATCCACCAGTGGTTTATGCTCCACCATTAACAGTGCTCCATTTGGGTCTATTCTTCTAACAACACCTGTTAGCTCTCGTTTTTCTTGTATAAAGTGGTTGGGAATGTCACCTGGCCTTTTGAATTTGCTAAACTGAATTTGTTAAACAATTATGTGTCTATTTGGCTGTTGGTAAATGTGTGTTTTTACTACTTACTGGACGGACTTTTCGAATTGCTATTGTTAGGCCAATAAGGGCAACTGAGTAGCAACCAATCTGAAAATGGTTAATATTATTGTAAAGAGAATCCACTGAGTGGCCATGCAGTTTGAGCATTTAAATAATTTACCCATATTGAGTTATACAATGTACTTAGATATGATATGCTGTACTTACATGTACCCCTTTTATGTCTCTCTCAAGGAAGGTGGCAAACCGGTTAAAGGCACCACCGATCTGATCCATTCCTAGTCGTGGTCTGCGTTCATTCATACTAAAACTTCAAACAAACAAAATGTTAGTCCATTAGCTAAAAATATATCAGGGTCGATCAAAAATAAAGATTATCAAATATATGGAAAGGTAAACATGCGTAAACTACTACAAACCTGTTCTGATTTTCATGTATTTAAATGGAGCAAAATAAAAAATTACATCACAGGGAAAAACTGAAAATAGAGTTTAAAAGTCAGAGAACTTTTTGTAAACAAAATTTAAATGAGGTTAGAATATGACATTGTTAGTTGACATTTTGCCCAAGGACGCTAGACTGACAGGACGGCCCAATTCCCTCTTTTCTGTACCCGCGGCGTGACGTCACATTAGTGCTCTGGTGAGATATATCATTAAGAATTTATTCCGCGGACGCATAGTTTTTTTTACATATGCTGTGCTTCTGTTTATCCTCTATTGGTTTAAATAATATTTTAGAAGTGTTGATAAGTATGAAATGGTCTATAAACTAGTAATAATACAAATAGTTATGATTTCAAAGGTAGGTTTATTACTTTGATGCAGACCGGGTTGCAAGCAACAATATTCAATACTTACACTTATACTTAGCATATTATTGATAATACTGCTACAAATACATAATGCCACTAGAAAAGATTTTCTGAATATTTTGAATAATGTTGTTGTCGTGCTTGAAGATCTCAGTGGCTTCATTAGTTAGTGTCGGACACTGCACTTCGTTGAAAAAGATATCGCGACTTTCCGAAAGTGGTCTGCTACTGCTGACTTCTTTGTTTATACCAGCCTGCAAACCTCATGGACCCAGCACAGAAAACACTTGATAACAGAATCTATTCAATTAACAATTTATTTAAATTTTGGTATCTTGCGTCTCTCGAGTCGTCATAATTCAATGTAAAAGCGGCGTGCAATAAATATTGCTCGTGGTGCATTGCTAATTGCTGGTTGCTTTAGAGCAAGAGCCAGCCGCCTAGGTACTTAATATTGAATGTAATACTTACTTATCTAAAAGTTAATTATGAAAGTCTCTTTCATAATCATTTGCAGTAAAATGCAAAGAGCATGGCATATTGCCGAGGTACCTGGATTGAATGTATCAGTTCAGTGGTAAAGGTGAATCCACTTGTTTCTTATTTTAAGTGAAAGAGCATCTTTTCTTTTTGTGAAAAAATGAAAGGATCTTTGTCTGCCTTCTTTCTTCTACTTTAGTTTGTTGCTTTTACATTCAGGAACAGCACAAATCTGACCAGGTATTGTGTACTCGTATGTTTACTGAATCACAACCCAATCGGCACAATCACAACAACAAAGGAAAGATTCAAAAATTAGAATACGATCATAAAAAAAACGAATAACCCGCGCCCGCGAATAATCATCGAGATGTCAAATCAAATATTCACATTCACAGCGTTTTCAGGTGACCCCTCTAGAGCGCCCTGAGACTATTTCCGTCCTTACATTCTTATTCAGAAAACAAATGACGGGAATAGTCTCAGAGCGCACGGGACTCGGGAAATAATGACGTCATTATCGCTCCCAAGTCCGCACTAAGCTGACGTCACGATTTTGGGCTCATGTTGTTTAAATGGCAGTGGACCGTCCTGTACTGTTTACCGTCCTTGAGGATACCCGACCCGATTCCGCGTTTCCCCCCTTTATATACAAGACATTTGTGATTTGAGAGTGTGAGGTTAGGATTTTCACTTTCTTTTTGACAGGTTCTGGGTTTTGATTGATGTTTACATTTTTTAGTTTTTATTTGAATTCTTTATTACAAGCAGAAAGCCTAATAAAATGTATTTAGTTAAGGCTAAAGTTTGATAACTAGTCAACCTGTTTTCTATTACCAAAATAAAGGAGCTGTCTAGCAAAATTTTTTAGTAACTACTTACTGAAAACTTTTTTTCTTATATGTATATTGCATTAACGGTTTTCTGGAGTAGAAAAGTCAAACCATGGACCAATCAACAGCTCAGAGGTTGTTCAGAGAAGGAGCATTCCTAGTTTTCTTGGATGTTCCAGAAGGCACAGAATTTGGTATTGATTTAAAGTCTTGGAATACTGGCCAAAAGTTTCGAGGAGTAAAAATGATACCGCCAGGCCTCCACTTCATATTTTACAGTTCAGTTAGCAATACTGGAGATGTAGCCCCACGATGTGGATTTTTCCACTACTTCAAAAAGAATGAAGTTGTGGTGAGAAAGTGGGATAAATTAAATGATGGAATTCATTTGGAATGTGTCCCTGAGAGTGAGGTGGTAGGACTTAAGGAGAATATTAGAGCTTTAGATCAGTTTCTTGGCCCATATCCATACAACATTTGGGAAAAATGGAAAGCCCTTATTGCAGATATATCAGGTTTGCTTTACAATTAAATAATTAATCATTTCTCTAAAACTTCAAATATCTACTCAGAAGGATTATTGAAAAGGCTTGTCCCACTTAATGGAGAAGTGCGCTCAGCTTTGGAATTACAACCTTGCACAGATGCTGATAGGCCTAGGGGAAGTATAGATAATTCTGAGGCAGAGGCTTCTTCACCAAAAAAATTGAGATCTTCTTCATCTGAAGAAGAACTTTTACCAGATTTAAAACCCAAGAAAGGGACAGAACTAAGGCTGACAGTATTTCCCACACAAGCTTATCCGACAGGATCAACACCCTCTAAAATTACTCAACATTCTTTGGATTCAACATACCTTTTTCAACAATATCTACTTTGTTACAAAGAGTAAGTAAAGTATACAAATCTGTCTTATTACAATGTCTTTTTGTTTGTTTTACAGGCCTAGTGATATTTTAGGGGAGCTTGAGTTTTGTTACATATGCTTCTTAGTGGGCCACAGTTTGGAGGCTTTTGAGCAGTGGAAGAAGATTTTCAGCATCTTTTGTTCCTGTGAAGATGCTATAAAGAGGTATCGCCGGCTATATGATAACTTTCTATCAGTAATTGAATTGCAAGTTCAGGAAACACCTGAGGAATTTTTGGCCGATATAGTTGCCAACAACAATTTTGTGTATGTGAAGTTGAGGGACTTGTTTAGGGCTGTTAGAAGTTCAGATGTGGATGGAAAATTAAAGACTAAGGCTGACAGATTAAAAGCTAACTTGACTAATTTGTACCAGTGGGATTTTGGCCATTTGGATTCTGAAGATGAAGATGATGCACCAGTAGTTGTAGAATTAGAGGATGAAAATGTGTAAGTAATAGATCTGTTAAAAAAGTTTTTGTTTTTTATCTACTATATTAGAGGCCAGTGGTGTAGGTTGGTTAATTGCCTTTCTGAGAAAAACAATACCTGGATTCTTGAAACCAATTTCCATTAGATTAGATTCTCTTAAGTGTTCTTTTAATCAAATGTGAAGTACCTGTTTCTCTTACCACACAAAAATGAGATGTAGGTCTTCAGAGTGTAAATAAGTATAAACAAATTCTGCAAGAATGCATTTTTTTGTGTGACTGATTTCGAAAATATCGCTCGAATATAGTGCATTCCATATGGTGAAACACCCAAGTGTAGACAAATAATGACATAGTGCGTTCCATGTAGTGAGTCATTATACAGGGTATTGGCCCTTATAAGATTTTAAGTTGTCACTCTGTATAACCAGCATGTTCAAGTGCTGCAGCAAGAAAGATTTCCGAAACTATTGCTGCATCCAGTGCCTCAATATACCAAATCAAATCAAATCAGTCTTTATTGCCAGCACAATATAGAAATCTCAGACAATAGCGACGTCAAAAAAATAATATTAGCGCACAAAGCGCATCTTTTTTTTTTAATTTTTAATTTTAATTTTACTGTTATTACATAATAATATACAACATTATTCTTTAAATTTTATACACACATACAGCTACATAATTTTTGTATAAATTTGGTAGCAATGAGTTTTCATTTGTGACATTGCTATGTGAGCCACTGTACCATTTTGTTGGCAATAAAGTATTATTATTACTATTATTATTATTATCTTTAAAATACAGTAAAACAGGAAAAAATTACTCGCCCTATGTTTCAACAGTTTAAAGTTTTAAAAAGTTTAGAAAGAGTTTAAAAATTAGACATTTACATCACAGATTAAAACTAAAGTCAAAATTGTAGATACATTGGTATCTCTCTTAAACTTAATTAAACTCCGTACCTCCCTTAGAGCGAGAGGCAGAAGATTGTAGGCCTTCACTGCCATATAAGTGGGAGCCCTCTCAAAGAATGCGATATTGTGCAAAGGCACACTAAGACCGGCTCCGCTCCTGGTCACCACAGACATGCCCTCCGCGTGGAAATCGGCGTTCGTGCGAAACAAATCGGGATGCTCCCTCACAAAAACGACCAGCGATCTAAGGTATAAAGCCGGCACTGTCAGGAAACCTAGTCGGCCCAAGTACGGCCGACAAGAGGTGCGCGGGCGACGCCCAAGCAGACATCTGACGATGCGTTTTTGAGCCATAAAGACTCGCCGAGCTCCAGCCGAAGATCCCCAGAGCATGACACCATATGTTATAACGGACTGAACACAGAGGCAAAGTAGAACGGCCTAAGTGTGTTCAGCGTGAGAACCCTACGTATCCTCCGCAGTAAAGCACAGAAGCAGTTCAGTCTAGCAATCACTGCATCCGTCTGACAATTCCAACTCAGTGATGAATCCAGGTATACACCAAGGAATTTTATATTGTCTACTTCAGGAATGGATCTGTTGTTGTAAGGAACATACAGAGATTCGACTTTATTTGTATTATTTGTGAACGACAGCAATCCAGTTTTGTCGGCATTCAGCAGCAGGGCGTGGTTACTACACCATTCCTGCATACAAATCACCGCCCGAGCACACCCCTCCGACAGGCCCAAGAGTGCACGGCTCTCTTCGACAGCGCAACCGATGTATCATCCGCGTACTGACAGATCAAAGAACCCGGAATGACATCACAAAGTCCGTTCACGTACAAAAGGAATAGCATAGGTCCCAGTATGGAGCCCTGCGGTACGCCCTGCCCCACCAATGACTTAAGTATGAGTCAATCAAACGCAGACAATTTCCTCTTATTCCATATCCCTGCAGAATGTCAAGCAGCAATGAGTGGTTTATAGTGTCAAAGGCCCTCGAGAAGTCGAAGAAGAGTCCAGCAACCTTTTCTTTCTTATCAAGGTGTTCCACTATATATGATATCACCCTAAAGACAGCCAACTGAGTTGAGCACCCCGGTCGAAAACCAAACTGACTGCCCGGAAGTATATTGTGACTGCAAATAAAGTCCATTATCCTAGTATAGATCACTCTCTCAAAGACCTTAGAAAAAGCCGATAGCAATGAGATTGGCCTATAGGTTGATATGTCAAGCCTATCGCCTTTCTTGTGTGCAGGCACCACCTTTGCTTCCTTCAGTCTTGATGAAAAGACACCCTCGAGGAAGCAGGTGTTTATGACGTGTGTAAGCGGGAGACAGATATGAGGGCAGGCACGCTTGAGCACCATCACTGGTATCCCGTCCAGACCCGCAGAGAGCTTGATAGGCAGACGCGCGATGGAGCCCTGAACCTCCGGCATATCTACCAGGGACAGAAAAATTGTAGGGATTGTATATACCACCACAGTTGTATTGAGCGAAGAGATGATTGGATTGTGGATAAGGGGTACAAGATTATCTGCTCGGTGGAATGCCAAGAGCATAATAACAACAAGAATGAAGAAGTTAAAGGCTTAAAAAAATTAAATTCAGAAATTGGATGCTGTACTTTGGCAGAAGAACAATGTAATAGCCAGATTAAAGAGACCAACGCAGGACTTTGAAATGAACGTCAATGCATCAGATAAAAAAAATTATAGCTCATTGAAGAGCAAAAAAATGAAATACAGAAATTAAACAAGAAGTTGTCCAACAGCTATACACGGACTATCACCGATGAGAAAAAAATTGAAGATTACTCAAATAGACTCCAAGAACAAGTGAGTTAACTGAGCTAAACAAACTTAAATATCAAATGAAGGATGAAATAGAAACTCTTGAAGTTGAAAGGGATAAATGCAGAAGTGAAGCAGGCAATTTGAGGAGGGAGATCCTTCAGATGGGGACGGTCGATTCTGGTAGGAATGCTCTTGTTCATGATATGGGATGGGATAACAAAGGCAGACCTGAAAAATATGCTACACGGATTCAAGGAAATGCAAAAGGAAATGGCCAGACTCTCCTATCTGGTGGATGAAAAGCTGGGTGCAAATCTGAAAGTCGCTCAATACCCCCTGAGAAGACTGTGGCAGGGCGTACAGTTTCCGCAAAACCCCAGAGTCAGGGTCAACCACCAAAACTAACAATCAATCAATCAATCAAATTGTGCTTTATTGTCTGAAGAAACATGTTCTTATTCACAAAGCTAATAGTTAAACCTAGTTACAAAATAAAGTAATATAATCCTTAAACTAGCATCATAAAAACAAAGAAAACATAAACATAGTTTAAAATGAAAACGCTGTTTTCGACCTTTTAAAACGACTGATACCATCATTTCGCAAGCTCTAATTGTGTCCATCCACAGACTAGTTTCGCTGTTTACGGCTCATCAGTGAGGCTTTGACACAATTAGAGCTCCCGAAATATCGAATGGTCAAGACACGCTTCATGGCAGTACCGAGAGAAGGTTCTCGGTGGCGCCATCCGTGTCCGTTTGTTGAACTAACGAGATTGCACCCGTCCAGTTTCAACGTCAATGGTCTAAGGAAAAAATGATGCAGATTACTGTAAAATACAGAAATCGATTTTTTAACCGTCGGTACTATGAAAACTAATGAAATAGTACTATGAACTATGAAAAAGGTCGAAAACAGCGTTTTCATAGTACCGACGGCTAAAAAATCGATTTCTGTATTTTACAGTAATCTGCATCATTTTTTCCTTAGACCGGGCATTGACGTTGAAACTGGACGGGTGCAATCTCGTTAGTTCAACAAACGGACACGGATGGCGCCACCGAGAACCTTCTCTCGGTACTGCCATGAAGCGTGTCTTGACCATGCGATATTTCGGGAGCTCTAATTGTGTCAAAGCCTCACTGATGAGCCGTAAACGGCGAAACTAGTCTGTGGATGGACACAATTAGAGCTTGCGAAATGATGGTATCAGTCGTTTTAAAAGGACGAAAACAGCGTTTTCATAGTACCGACGGCTAAAAAATCGATTTCTGTATTTTACAGTAATCTGCATCATAGTATAAAATTTCTAAAAAGGAATAAAAGCCACATAAAAACAAATACTATAACACGAGGCGTGAAACCCCATACAGTGTTACTGGTCATAAAATTTGCCTGGAAAAATTCTTCCAGACTGTAAAAAGGGTGAGCTAAAAGCAGACTCTTCAGTTTTCTCCTAAATAGGCGCTCACTTGTAATAGCTCTCAGTCCTCTGGGCAGCTTATTGAAAATTGCCTTGCTATCATAAATTATTGATTTTTTTTATTTGGGTAGTCTTGGGGATTGGCAAGGCGACAGTATTTGTCATTCTGGTTGGTCTGGTTGGGGCCCGACAGATATCCTGGCCAAACTTCCGATGGATTAAGCATGCAGTCTCATGAATAAATATGCCCGCGAGAGTAAGTAGTTTGCGGATAGGTCGCGAAACTCCACCAACCACACACGCGTTGCCCCGCCTCCCATGCGGCGTCGCTGCGAATCGTAACATTGCCCTCCAGCTGTTCGTCCCGAACAGATAGAGTTCCATGGTATCGTGCTAATCGATCCAAATGAATGACCTTCATCTTTGACCTGGGGGTCCGCTGGATCCTATACACCACGTCATTAATCTTCTTCATAATTGTATAAGGTCCTTCCCAATTTTGGCTAAGTTTGGGCGACTTCCCCACCTTTCGCCGCGGATTGTATAGCCACACCAAATCACCATCCTGGAAGCCGCGGGAGTTAGCTAGTAAGTCATATCTTGCTTTGGCTCGATCACTGGATATCCGCAGTTTATTCCTGACTTGTTCATGAACATTGTTCAGCTTCGCCTTAAGCTCCTGCACAAAATTCTCAAAGCTGAGCGACTCTTTTTCTGGTGTTCCATACATCAAATCCGCAGGAAGCCTCACTTCCCTTCCGAACATTACTCTCGCCGGAGTATAACCAGTGGCTTCATGCGTAGAGCCCCTATATGCCGTCAACATGAGAGGTAGATGTTGGTCCCAATCACGCTGATGATCTGCCACCATTTTAGACAGGTAATGTTCCATGGTCCGATTAAACCTCTCTACCATCCCATCCGACTGTAGATGCAAAGGAGTTGTCCTGGTCTTGCGAATTCCGAGAAGTTCCATGACCTTCTGGAAAACAGCCGATTCAAAATTTCGGCCCTGATCAGAATGAAGTTCGAGAGGGACCCCAAATCTGCAGAACATTTCATTTACTAGCACCGTTGCCACAGTCATTGCTTCTTTATTAGGCAGGGCATACGCTTCAGGCCATTTAGTGAAATAATCCATGGCGACCAGGATGTATTTGTTGCCCAACTCAGTCTGAGGAAATGGTCCCGCGACATCAATTGCTAACCTCTCGAATGGAGCACCTACAGTGTACTGCACCATTCGGCCGCGTGATCTTGTTCGAGGTCCTTTTGTGGCACAACAAACTTCGCACTTGCGGCACCAAGATTCGACGTCTTCATGATAATTCACCCAGTAGAACCGCTCTTTAATTTTGGCCAAGGTTTTATTGACCCCAAAATGAGCTCCACTTGTTCCGTTGTGCATTTCCTGTAGTACATCTGATTTTCTGCTATCAGGAACAACCAACTGACTGACTACGGACTTGCCATCCGGATTCTCCCACGCTCTCTTCAGTAATCCATTTTCTATTTTAAGAGAGTGCCACTGGGCCCATAGCGCCTTCAGGCTTGGACTTTTACCAGCAATTTCTTGCCACTCTGGTCTCTTGTCATCAGTATTTGCCAAGAGTATGGGTTCAATATCTGGATCATTCATTTGTTCGTCTCGAAGCGTTTGTGTGGTCCGGCCTTCGTTTATTTCTACCGACGTTCTCCTTACAGAAGGATGTACCTCACGTTGGTTAGTTCTCCGACAATGCTGACTATCTTCTTTACATGGCCGTCTAGACAATGCATCGGCATTTCCGTCAGACCTTCCTGGTCGATGTTCAGTTTGGATCTTCTGTTCTTTAATGCGTCCGGTCTCTCTAACACTTTTGCCACCCGAATTATTGACTTGACTTGATTTGTTGACTTGAGTGATCCTGGGGGTCTTAGCGGCCTCGGTCAATTGCCCCCTTACATTGACAGGAATTGGACTTTCCTGAATTCTAGGGCGGTCTTGGTTGCCGCTCGGTCTTCTAAACAACGGTGACGGACTTCTTGCCCTATTACGGCAGTTACTCTTGACGTGACCCAGTTTACCGCAGTTAAAACATTTTATGCCCCGATTGCCTGTTGATCGGGGAGTTCTTTCTAATAGGGCTTGCATATTGACTGCCATATCCTTCATCGCTTTATGTAACTTGGCCATGGATTCAGCCATAGACGTATTCTCGTCTTCATCGCAAGTTGCCAATCTCACACGTGGGGATGAACTAGATGACACTCGTGACGCCTCGAATTCCAGGGCCCGAACTAGTGCCTCGCTGATATTCCTGGGCCTTATTAGACGTAAGTGATATCTCATGTCACTATCACGAACTCCCTCAATGAACCTTTCGGTGGCAACTTGCGTTTGAAAACATTCAGGGGCTGATGGGTATGCCAGGTGAATTAGTCTGTCCACGTCCGCCTCAAATTCTTGTAAGGATTCACTTGACCTTTGCTGTCGCATCCTCAGCTGGGCCTGGAACACGGTTTCTTTGTGCTCATTTCCAAATCGTAGTTGCAGAGAGTGTACCAAAACTCCATAATTACTTTGGTCAGCTGCCGAGAGAGATTGGAGTAATTCAGCAGCTTTCCCACAAAGTGCTACCACTAATGATGTAGCTTTCTGGGGCTCGGACCAACCATTAGCTTTTGCAGCTGCCCCAAACTGGGTTTTATAAATTTCTCATGCCGTAGTACCGTCATAATCGGGAGGCTTAATTTTAGCGTTGGCTGTGCTAAAACTCTCTGTAGACACGTTGTCGTCCTCAAGTTGTTCCTGGAATTTCTTTTCTAGCTCGAGAATCTTCTGGTTGACGGATTGCATTATTCTTTCTTCCAATTGTTGCTCCCTAGCTGCGAGATGGTGCACTAATTCTTCTTTGAACCGTCTCTGTTCTTCCTTCTGTTCTAGATAACGTCTTTCCTGCTCTTCCTTCTGTTCTAGATAACGTTGCTCCTGTACTTGATCACGCCTTTGCAAACCAAGCGAGAGCCTTACCTCCAAATCCGTAACCCTCCAATTTGTAGAGCAGAATCTCGTGACTGACGCAATCAAAGGCCTTAGATAAGTCACAAAATACGGCCAATGCATCAGACTCACTATTATTGAGTGTAAGAAACAATGATTCCAAAAACGAGAACATTGCATCATTTGTGTTCTTTGATGGCAAAAATCCAAATTGTGTGCTGCCCAAAATACTGTGCCTTTCCAAAAAGCTCAGCATGCAGCTTTTTACTAGTCGTTCTATTATTTTTGATAAGGTCGGCAGCAAAGCAATTGGTTGGAAGTTCGATGGAAGGTCCCTTCCCCCCCCCCCCCTCCCCCCCCCCCCTTTATAGAGTGGCTTGACAGAAGCCATCTTGAGGATGGATCGTATGGAATTGACCTGATGAAAAGGAGAGGTTAATAGACTCGGTCGAAACCTCCAGCGCACCATCAGGGAGCACACCATATATTTGAGCCGCCAGACCGTCATATCCTGATGATTTCACCTTTTGAAGCGATGCGATGGTTCCTTTAAGCTCAGCATTGTCCACTGGGTAGAGAAAAAAAGACTCGTTTCCCATGTTACCAAAATAATCTCTGTAGGATAAGCCCTGATGCAGGATTGTTGAAAGTTGCGGTGCAAGGCTACAATAATAATCGTTGAGGTCATCACACGTAAGACTAGTCGCACAGGCGCGCAAGCCGAGTACCCCCGAAACTAGTTCACCATTTTCACCCCTGACTCCCAAACTTTTGTATAGTTATTAAAATAAGTAATAAATTGTACGTTAGCAGAATAGAATTACCTAAAGTAGTGCAGACAGCGCATATTTCGCGCAGAGACCTTTAAGCCCTTCGTTATCCACGGTTTGCGATCTCTTGATCTGACCAGAGTCAAGGGAAAAGCCCGCTCGAAGACCCCAGTGAGCAGCAGTTGAAAGGATTCAAGCGGGTAATTGGAACTATACACACCCTGCCAATCTGTGCTAATGCAATTATCTACAAAGTTTCTGTAATTTTTCTTACTGAAGAGTCTACTTTTTTTGCATGGTCTAATGACCTTTCAAAACTAAGCCTACAGAAAATAGCCTCATGATCGGATATGCCCGCACCTGTTACAGTGGCGTAAATCTGGTCAACATTTAAATTTGAACATAGATAGTCTATTGTTTTTTCTGAATGTTCTGTGATTCTGGTAGGGCTGTTTATATGCATTGACATCCCAAAGCTGCTAAGTAAGTTTTTGAGGTGGTGAACATCGACATTTGTACTGCCAAGAAAATTAATATTAAAATCACCATATAATATTACTTTCGCGCTGCCGGGCAAATCCGATAGGAGCAATTCTAACTTGTTTAAAAATATATGGATGTCACTTAAAGGTGATCTGTATAAACATACAATATATAACTTATGGTTTGCAAATATTAAATTATTATGTCTGGTTTTTAGCTTGTTAGTGCATGTCGATAATGTCGAGTATATCAGCTGCCACTCGGCGGAATGCGAACCCTGTCCTATTCGTAAAGTATTTATTCACATCCAAATAGTGAATTGGAGTCTCCGAGAACATGTTACACCTCTTCACATAAGATTCAGTTCTGCGATTAAAATTAAATATTTTTACACAACTAACTTTTAACAAAACTAAAAAAAATGCAAAAACATAAACAAAAAAATAAAGTAACGCTCTGTCAGGTGACTGCAGTTATATATAAGTGAGGCTCTACCAATTGAGGATGTGCCGGAGATAGGTTCCGTTGAGCCTGAACTGCCGGAAATCTGTGGCGTTCCTGTGGATGTGCCTCTGAGAATAGGTCGGGGTCAGAAAACCACCAATGTTACCATTAAGGAAAAAATAGCTGTAAGCAATGCAGATAATCAGTATGGCAATAAATCCCAGGAGGATGCTGCGTTAAAGAGAGATACTGTTTACAGAAAAAATTAAATTGAATGGAGGCTTGTTGAAAGAAAGTCGAGAAATGTGAATAGACCTGCTCCGATCAGAGGGTCAAACATTCAAGCTATGACACTGAGGCCTGCTGGATTTATCTCTCCTCCGAGGCTGGATTGGATTTTTGTATCTAACTTCTAGCAGAATACTGAGGCCAAAGACATAGTAGATTTCTTAATGGAGAATGATGTCTTGGAGGTGCAGTGCTTTAAGATGAATGCTTCGTTTAAGATAGGAGTTACAAAAGTAAATACAGAAAAAGTTATGTCAAGTGATCTGTAGTCCAGCGAAATATGGTTTAACCATTTTCTGAACCTACAGAGTCAGGCAAAGGCATAACCAGAGCCACGGCTACCAGGTTTTCCCAAGCAAATGGCACTAGCGAGAGGAGTAAAACTGAACACTGGTTAAAAAATAAGAACCTTGAAGCGGTATGTCTTGGTGAGTACAGAGTATAGGGCTATTCCTCCAGATTGGAGCTTAGAGGAGGTGGTACTGCAATTTTTTCAAAGAAAGACTCACACATAACGCCAGTCACATCCTTTTTAAATACTTTAGAAAGAGATTTTGAATTTTGTATTACCCAGTCAAATCTCTTAAACAATACAAATGTTGTTTTTATATGTATTTATAGGTCTCCTTCTGGGGACGTCAACACCTTCCTGACTGAGCTTGAAAATCTCATGCACGAGTGGTATCAAAAAGCAGACTTTATGGTAGTCATGGGCGACTTTAACAGAGATTTTGCACGCAACTAAGACCACTCACTGGTTGTGGTTCGTCTATTTAGCACTTACAGGAGACTGTAAGGTATGAGGAGACAAAAGGTATGAGAATACCTTTGTGAAAGGTTACACAAGAGTTACTGATACAAGTGCGTCTCGAATCGATAATGTGTTTACAAACCTCCCCACAGAAGATGTAAATTGCTAAATAATTAAAACTTTTCTATCCGATCATTATGCTTAAAAAATTATAATTAAACAGAATATACCCGTAAATACAAACCCATCTTTGTAAAAAAAAGATATCTTGATCAACAAAATCATAAACGTTTTACTGACTGCCTAGCCAACGAGGCATGGCAGGACGTCTACACTTCTGTCGGAGTAAATGACATGTACAGCGCTTTTGCTTATACTCTTTTATACTGGTTCGACTACAGTTTTCCTTTAGTTAGTTCTAAAGTCATCACCTCTCATAAAACTTGGATTAATAAAGATATACGAGAACAGGTTAAGGATATATACGTGTGGTATCAGGTGACAGGTAGTCCCGAAGTCTACGCTCATTACAAACAAGTTAGAACGGAACAGACTTTTCCTTAAAAGTTACACATTTGCGATAAATGACAATAAAATTATAAACTCCAAGAACAAATCAAAAACTGCTTGGGGCATATTCAATAGTTTAGCAAACAAAACAAAATCGCGGAAAAATATTCAGTTGCAGATAGAAAATAGAAGCGTATAGCAAAACCCAGTTGCTATTGCTGAAATCTTTGCAGACCATTTTGAATTTACAGCTTTACATTCACAAATAGATTTCTTCCACCCTCAGGATACAAATCCGACACGTATTTTTATACCCTACCGATCCAACTGAAATTAATAATATTATAAATGCACTTCCCACCAAATACTCATCGGGACTTGATGAGATTCCTGTAGCACTAATAAAGAAGGTTGCGCATCTCATCAGCGAACCCTTATCTGACATTTTTAATGAAAGTTTTATCTCTGGCCGATTACCAGATACACTTAAGGTGGTTAAAGTTATTCCGGTTTATAAAAAAGGAAGTCCCTCAGATCCATCAAACTACAGACCAGTCTCTATTTTACAATCATGTTCCAAAGTATTTGAAAGAGCTATTTGTAATAGGATCTTCAATTTTATAAATACTAATAAGATTTTGTCCGACCACCATTTTGGTTTCATCCCTCAAAAGTCTACAGAATTAGCAATTTTCAATTCTCTAAAATTTATTCTAGAACATCTCGACAAAAATAATAAAGTTTTCGGCCTGTTTTTTAATCTTTCAAAAGCGTTTGATAATATTGATCATCGCCTACTACTAGAAAAGTTGAAAGTCTATGGGATCAGATGCCTCTGTGGTGCACTCGCTGAGTCATATCTGGAAAATCGAAGCCAGACACTATGCGTGGTACAGAATGGATCTGCAAGTTTTTCATCTACTAGACAGCTACAAAAGGGAGTACCGCAAGGCTCAATTCTAGGTCCACTCCTATTTATCTTATATGCAAACGACCTCCCTCAAGTGTTTAATAATGGTATGATTTGCCAGTATGCCGATGATACATCAGTTTTGTTGAGTCAACAATCTCTTCATGAATTATCAAATGACGCTTGAAAGATAACGACACAAATGTGCTGTTGGTGTAAAGAGAACATGCTATCCCTGAATACTGGTAAAACTGACCTTCTATATTTTACAAAGTCCAAAACAAATGAATCCTTGCTTGTTAAAATGGAAAACCAATCAGTTCCACTTGCCGGACGAGTTAAATTTTTGGGAATGTATATGGACCCAGGCCTAAATTGGACGGAGCATGTTATTCGACTGGTCTCTAGGCTAAATAGCACTTATCCGTAGACTTCGAGATGTCCTGTCGGTTGATATCGTACGGCGTTATTTTTTGGGGATCTTCTAGCTGTGCTCAAGACGTATTTATTGCACAAAAGAAATTAATAAGATGTATCTTAAATCTGCATTCTAAAGTCAGCTGCAGAAAATTCTTTGCAGACCTAAAGGTGCTCACTGTTCCATCTCTTTGTGTTTTAAATTTGGTGATGTTTGTAAGAAAAATCCTCACTATTTTGCAAAAAATATTAACAACCACAATAAAGAAATGTCAGTTTTAACAAGGGTTGCCAATGATCTCGCAGTGCCATGCCATAGACCTGCTTTTTTTGAAAAAGGTTGCTACTACCGTGCAATCAAGGCTTATTCATGGTTACCTGAGAGTTTGCAAAAACTCACGAGTTGAGCTCAGTTTAGGCAAGATGTCAAGGCGTATCTAATGGAGAAGTGTTTATATACTCCTTTGAATTGTAATCAAAGGAGTTAAAAACGGTTAGGTTAGTTAAGCTAAAAGAAATTGTATGTATTTGTCTAGACGTTGCTTTGTGGTCCTGGAACCATTTGGTTGGCAATAAAACGTTTATTTATTTATTTATTTGTTTGTAATACGTCTTCACGTGAACCAGAGCCGCTTTGCAGCTGTAATAAAGGATTTGAGCGTGAAACTCCCGGAGCGTTAAGTCCATACGTAATTTAAAGACTTGAGCTGGAACAGCTTTTCATAGTTGTCAAAAGTACTTCAAACACCAAAATATCGGTAGGTATTCGAAGGGCAAGGGGTGCGGAAGATTGTAGCGCTTCAAGTGCATGAAGTACCAAGGTGCTGGAATGCTAGAAAAACGAACTTCACGCTTCGGAATTACTCCGAACTACTCCCATGGCAAGATGGAAAGCGGCTCAGGAGTCATCGCCGAAGCATCGGTAGATTATTCTTTATTGATGGTTCTCCACGTAAACTTCAGACCTCTGAGATCGAGTCCTTTCTTGTGGACATACTGTGTGTCACGGAGCATTGGCTGAATAAGGACAATGTTCTTGTGAGTCATGATGTGGGTGTGCGCTCTGTGAGTGTGTGGCTGATATGGGTGTGTCTCTGTAGAGTGTATGGTTGAGAGGGTGTCTGATGGCGACGTCGGGGAGTCTGTGAGGGTATTTAGGTCGATGACCCGGAGAGGCCTGCATGACTTTTATAACATCCTTAGAGATAAATCATGGGACCTTGTCTGAGAAAATAAAAATGTTGATGCGGTCTTCACAAGGTTTGTGGACGTTCTTCATGGTGCGAACATACAGTCGTTCTCTGAGAAAGCATATAGAGTAAAAGCGAAGCAGCTTAGCACTGTTAAGTGGTTCGGTGGTTTCCAGGCTTTGAAGAGGGCCAAGATAAGATTTAATGATGATCTAATACGGTCAGCGTCGAACCCCGTAAGGACAACATGGCAGATCATCAATAAACACAGATGCAACAGAACGGGAACGGAGCCAGTTGAGAATATTGATATAACACCTGACCAATTCAACGAATTTTTTGCCCAGATTTCTCATAAAATAGCAGCGGGATACCTTGAGCGTTGAGGGTCCCCGGGTGTGTCGGTTTGTTTCAAACAGGTGAGTTTTAATGAAGTCAGGGACATTATTGATGCATTAAAAAATAAAGCAAGCCGTGATATGTACGGATTTAATGTCAAATGAATAAAAACGGCGAGGGGATGTGTTGTGGTTCCACTGACTAAACTAATTAACCTTTACATTGGGTCGTCGGATTTTCCCGGCTGTCTCAAACAGCCATCGTGAAATCAATATTCAAGAAGGGAGATCCCTCAGATCCCAAATAATTACATACCAGTGTCACTGCTGCCAATCATATCCAAGATGATGGAGAAATGTTTGGCAAACCAAACAGCCGAGCTCTTCGAGAGAAACAGCTTGTTCTCGGAGAGCCAATGGGGTTTCCCAAAGGGCACAAGTACCACTGACTCAGTCTCGGGCCTGGTGTCGGAGATACTGAATGCAGTATGAAACGGTTCTGTTCTGTAATCTGAACAAGCCTTTGACTGTGGCAGCCATGATATCCTCCTACAGAAACTGGAGCACTACAGGTTTCCGAACGACAGTGTTCGGCTGATGAGGTCATACTTGGAGTCAAGAAGCCAGATGGTGGAGGTGGGAGGGGTGTCGTCAGCGAGGAGAGAATTCAATATAGGTATGCCACAAGGGTCTGTGCGGGACCAATTCTATTTCTCATATACTGTAACCGTGTTACTTTGGAGATGTTATATTTTGCCGCCCTATGCAATTTCCAAATATATCTCGGGCGCCACCCCCTATAGGTTTTAAGTGGTAGAGGGGCCACAAATGCCTTTCGGGTATGCTTTTAGACAGTGGAGAAATAATGTCCAGAATTCGGGGTTCCGCTATTGAGTTTAGAGCCCAAAAGAATAATGCAACTAGTGGTACGTAATAATTACCAATTTAATAAAAATCACCAAATACAGTGAGTACGGTAATATGAAACTAAACTTTTAAAACAGCGAAGTAATTTATAGATCCACTACTGGCGGTTCATGAAACGAAATTTACGGGCACATCTACGGTTTATCGAAAGGTTCAGATTTGGGGTTCAGTAAAATATGAGATGATATTTAGCAGGCGGTAAGTGTTATGTGAGGTTAATGTACGTATAAAATGGGGCTCGATAATCACCAGGGCTTGAAAGACTATAGGAAGAGGTCCAGTAAACACCTAGACCAAAGAATAGAGGGGCCCAGTAAGCACCAGGGCATAGAAACTAAAAGGGGCTCAGTAAACACCAAAGCCAGAAAGAGAAAAAGGGGCCCAGTAAACACCAAAGCCAGAAAGAGAAAAGGGGGCCCAGTAAACACCAAAGCCAGAAAGAGAAAAAGGGGCCCAGTAAACACCAAAGCCAGAAAGAGAAAAAGGGGCCCAGTAAACACCAAAGCCAGAAAGAGAAAAAGGGGCCCAGTGAGTACCAAGGCACAGAGTAGTGAACGAAGGTGAGTGTATACAGTATTATTTGGCTTACAATTTCGGATCTCAAATTGGGGCTCTTTTGTTATCGGTTTGGTAGTTTTCCAGATGTTGATTCGAGGACTGCTGGCGATCGAACCCTTCTACGGTTTTTTAAATTTAGATCTTGACTCTTTAAGAGTCGGAGCCAGAATATATGAAAACTGTCATGCGGCCGTCTTTTATAGCTGAACAACAATGCCCTTCGATTCTCCCCTGGGATCCAAGTGCAGGTCCCGAGATCAAAGGTGTTAGTTTCATACGAGGTTCACAGAAAATACTTTACGTTAGATATTGGCATCTCCTATTAACCAAAAACTGTTAACCTCGTATGTTTAACTTGAGACCGGATTATTTACGTTCCGAAATACAGTCCACGTTTAGTTTTATCTCACAATTAATTTGTCATCCCCTAGAACTGATAAAGAAAATTAGTAACTTCGTTACAATACATTATCGATATGCCTATGAAGATGCCTTGCGAGGAAAAATTCACACTCTTTGCTGACGACACCACCATCTCTTTTGCTTCTGCTTCCCTGGGGGACGCGATGGCGGGGGTTGTGGTTGCGCGGGAGAATGCTGAGGAGTGGTTTCGATCTAATGGGCATTCTTAACATGAGTACAACAAACCCGGTTACTTTTGCCGTAAGAGATTTTCTGGTGACAGACTTGACGGAACTGAAGTTTTTGGGCGTTGTTCTTGACATGAGGATGCAGTGGCGAAGACATATTGACATGATTGCTGCTAAACTTAACAGAATTTTGTACGTGCTTCGCATGCTGTCCCACTGTGTTTCGGCCGGGGCATTGAGAACTTTGCTATATTTCATGTTCACATAGCATATGCAGTTCTACTGTGGGGGCACTCGCCAGAAGCGAAAAGGGTTTTTGGCCTGCAGAAGAAGGCTGTGAGAGTATTGGGTAGAGTTACATATAGGGATGATTGTCGTGAGGAGTATGTTAGGATGGGGATATTGACAGTGCCATGTGTCTATATACTTGAGTGCTCAGTCTACATCAAAAGTGGGAAGGCCCGTTGTAGAACCCATGAGGAGCAACATAGTGATGCCACTATAGAAATGGACATAGATTCGTTCCTCCATACAGGCGGCTGGAAAGGTGTATGGGGGGGTGGGGCGGGGGGAATGCGGTTAAGCTATACAATAAATTGCCTGCAGAAATTAGAAATTTGCCCTTGAACTCCTTCAGAGCGAAGTTAAAGGCTTACCTTGTGGAGTCTTGATTCTATACATTGGATTATTACTTTGACTCTGATTTCAATTTTGATCGATACGATGATTGCGTGTTTGTATTGTGTAAGTAATTGTGAGGATTTCTTTTTTTAAATATGTTTAGCTATAAGATAAGACTACAGGTTCTTACTTTTGACGTGTGTGACACTTTGTGACTGATGACATCAATTGATTGATTTGATTTGAAATGTGTTGTCCAAGAATGCTCTGTGTTCTTCAAGACGTTTATCTTACTAGAAAATATTGGACTGAACTGTATGCTCTCTCCAAAGAAAGAAATGTCATTGGCTTCATTCAGACTATAGTATGAACCCCAATAGTATCTGTGATGTACCGGGTGTCCAGCACAACCCTGGACATAGGAGATTAACATGGGAAATCGGTTTTTATTTTTTTGCGCCTGTACGGTTGAATTGATTGAAACTTTTAAGAGTAAAGTTGTAGAGCGTATGGTCAGCTATCATCCTGTAATTTTTTCAATACCCCAGTTTTGGCCGTTTTTTGAAAAAACGCCTCGAAAAGTGCAAACATTTGAATTTGGCGCGTCACCCCCGCCATGCATGTGCAGTGTCGCCAACATATTTTCACTGCATAATCACATTAATAAATAGTCCCTCAAAATAAATAAGAAAGGAGAATCGGCTCTGACTCTGACATAAGAAATTATTATGTTGGCGACACTGCACATGCACGGCGGGGGTGACGCGCCAAATTCAAATTCTTGCACTTTTCGAGGCGTTTTTCCAAAAAAACAGCCAAAACTGAGGTATTGAAAAAATTACAGGATGATAGCTGACCATAAGCTCTACAACTTTACTCTTAAAAGTTTTTCAATCAAATCAACCGTATAGGCGCAAAAAAATAAAAACCGACCGGACACCCGGTATAAATAATATTATTTTTGGTAGTTGTTATCGATCCTCAAGTTCAAAAATATGATGGGTTATGCGGGAACAGGATCACCAAATGACGAAGAGAACTATTTGAATTAGTCTATTTTTCGCAGATATATTTCTGCAACCTCAGGACTCGCTAAAATTATAGGTGAGCATTTTACAAAAAGGGGCTCCTAAATAGCTCTATAACAGTAAATATTGTTATTGAATTTACAAATCGGTTTTGCCTTCCTTGTTCCTAAATTTACACAGCACAATCTGGAGTAACCATATCTTGGAGTATGTAAATGAGCATTACAAGTGACATTAACACTTTAAAGTTGGGTTTAAAATAGTGGGACCACACAGTTAAATCCACACACAAACAGACAGACAACCCTAACAATATGGGTTTTGCGTTTTGGATGTCGATCGATCCTCGAAATTAGCACCAAATACCAATTGTTATCAGCAGGAGCGACAAAAAAAAGGGTCCACACATGGATAGGTATATCGGCTTCCTTTAAAATGGGAGGTCTTTTTGCAATTTTTTTGGGGTATGTATAAGTTATGTTTGAGTTTAGCTGATCTTAAGGGTTTTACACTATCAAAAAAAAAAACACAAAACCTTGAAACGGAATTCGTCATCAGGCATTCTGTTAGTGTTCAACTTCTAATTTGCTAATTATGTTGAAATATGCCGTGTGCAGATTGTCAGTATCTGTTTAAAGGTGGTAGACAATGATTTACTATTAAGCGAAACATCTTGGACTTCCATTGTCTTTATTGAGTTTTTTAACAAGACTTTTCGAGTCGTGGAATCTCTGCTCGGTTTCAAGTGAAGCATTAAGCTCGAGGCTACTTGCCGTGTTCCGGTATGTACCAACACAACTAACCACGCCCACCATTCCTATTGGCCGGATCGTCGCCACCGTACCGTCGCGCGACCAGTACTCGTCCGGCGTGTCAACGAATGCCATACCGAAGAGACGTCGCAACTTGGTTTACTAAAGACGGCCACATTGCCGCTGGCTTTGCTAGTTAGGTTGAGTGTCCAGTATTTTAACATTTTCGTAGTTAAATTTGTGTCCTATATCAATTTTATGTTCCACTAGAGCGGTCGGGTTGTTTTTAGTGAGATAATTTTTTTCATCATAGTATTGGTGTTCCTTAACTCTTTCTTTACGTCATCTGGATGTCTGACATTTATAACCCACTCGTGACAATCATTAGACGGAATATTATAAATTACGTTCGATTTAAGTTCTTTTTCAGTTTTTGGCTTTTAACCTCTAGAAAATTTTTTTGTTTTGATTGTATTTTGACTTTATTAAGTAATTTTTATTTTTTTATTTTCTTGTGTGGTATAACTTTGTAAAATTGGGCTGTTTCCTTACTGTACTTCTCCACTATGTAGGAGGTATGGATAGATCAAACAATTATTACTGGCCTAAAATTGCTGAAGAGCAGAATTGAAACCCAGAGTGGTAAAATTACACATTGACATAACAGGCAAGCTGCTATCACTTAAAACAAATTTGCCCAATTTTCATTACCTCACTTTGCTGCCTCACTTTTTGTTAGAAAATAAAACACAAGATGAACATGTAATAGTCGCTTTATATAGAACACGTTCAACGTAACTATTAATGAATAGAATGAAAATACTGTCTGTTTCAAAATTACTGAATAACAACATAGCCCTTCTGAAAAGCTGATTAACTTACTAATTGAAAATAATACTCTTAAAAACTCAATATTACAAAATCCGAATAAATTATCTCTTATAATACTTCGCGCGAGCCAAACTGGCAAACACAAGAGAGATATTTGAAAGGGTTTTTGAAAGCTCCCTAGGTGCTCTCTCACGTTTTCTTTACACTAACATCACAATATATTCAACAATTGAAAACGTAATCTAATTAATAATTGTTCGCGGAATAAATTAAACAAACATTATCTATAAAACGACCAAATCACTTAAGCTTATGCTTTTAACTTAGTAGGATCCATGGGCCTGGTTTTGATGTAAGGTGCCTTGGGCCAAGGCCACAAATTGGGCAAAGAGGGCTCATAATTGTAATTGTACTGTTGTTCCTCGACGTATCTCCTCAAATCCTTAGGTTTAGGGTAAATGGTGGCAATTCCTGCGCAAAAAAAAAGGTTTTTGTATGACCGCTCGGCGTAAAATACAATTTTACATATTAAAATCTAAAAAACAACTGGCAATTACATGGTTTTGGTTGCATCGAACATTTTTTTGGTTAAGGTACAATTAGTTGTTCAGGGCTACATGTTTCGCCTAAAAAGGCATCATTAGGCGTAAACTATCAATTACACAACATAGTTGTGCAACAATAACATTTCTCACCGCAACCAACACATGCTAAATTTTCTTTTTTCTGCAATCGTCAAAATATGACAAGGTTTGCGCATTATTGTCGGTATGCAAACTGACACATATTTTCATGTTCACCTTTTTTTTAACGTCGCCTATGTCAGCGTGCAAAAAAGTAACTAGTTGCCATGGGAAACGTGAAAAAATAGTTATTTTCCTAACAAGTGCGTAAAGTAACACTTTCGCGCACGCGACTGCCGTAACCCGAACGACGCGAAGCGGAGTTCGGACAGCAGTGAAGCGCGCGAAAGACACTTTGCCCAAGAATTAGGAAGAACATTTTTTCTACTACCGTATAAAAAAAAGCACTAGGACAGTCTAAGTGTGATCCTTAGGCTATAAAACTTTGCAAGGGAATGCAATTTAAAAATAAGTCCATCCGTCAGTAATATGGGACATCTTTAACGATTTTATAAATGATTAAGCTTCACAGTTCTTTTCTGCTAGCCCTGAATAGAAGGCGTGCGCAAAAGACTTTTTTCTATAACCGTCAAAATATGACACGGTTTGCGCATTACTGACGGTATGCAAACTGACACATGTTTTCATGGTTATCATTTTCGCACGTCGCTCACAGCAGCGTAAAAAAAAGTTACTGGTTGCCATAGGAGACGTGAAACAGTTATTTTCCTAACAAGTGCGGAAAGTGATACTTTTCCGCACGCGACTGCAGTTGGCCGAACGACGAGTAGCGGAGTTCGGCCATGAAGTCGATTGCGAAAAAGATACTATCCGCAAGTGTTAGGAACAATATTTTTGAACAACACCAGACATGGATTTGTTTATCTGTCAGGTATATCATATCAGGTACGTCATATCTGGTATTTTAACTTCAAACTGAAGTTTTACTGATAGCTGTCGTCCTAAAACTCTGTCAATATATTGGTATTTATTGCCTCAGCTGCGCGATGAATGATGTTTGCTTACTTTTATCGCGCATAGCAATTTCATTTAAAAAATGTTGAGATCGATATCCTGCTTTTTTTGCAAAACTAAATTAAAGGTGCAGTACAGGTATAAGTAAGAGTGGTAGATGGCAGTAAGATGGTATACCAGGCACCTAATACCACCATTCCTGACAACTATAAATCATGGTAGTTTTACTGGTTCTTATTACGTTCTTTCATACCAACCATAGTTACAAAGATTATTTAAAGCAAGATAGAAGCCATTTGAGGTCTCGCCAGAACTCGGCTTTGCGTCGTTCGGGTTACGGAAGTCGCGTGCGCGAAAGTGTTACTTTGCGAACTTGTTAAGAAAATAACAATTTTTTCACGTTTCCCATGGTAACTAGTTATGTTTTTCCACTCTGCCATGGGCGACGTTAAAAAAAGGTGAACATGAAAATATGTGTCAGTTTTGCATACCAACAATAATGCGCAAACCTTGTAATATTTTGACGGTTGTAAAAAAAATTTTTGGTCGGAGTTGGTTTGGTTTGGTGAACTGGTGGGGGCACATTCGTGAAGAATTTTGAGGTTACCCGGAAGTGAGGACTGATGACGATTCTCCAATAAATGATTGGCAAACGTCGAATTAGTATTGGAGATGTCAGAATGTTTATATTTATTATACAGCTTGAGATGTTCGTTAGCTCTGATCATGAATTTTCTTCCCGTCTGGCCTATAATGACGGATTAGGCCCACATTAGTTCAGGTTAAATCAAGTCAGTTCAGGTTAGTTTAATTCAGGTTAGCCAAATATAGTTTAGATTAGGTGAAGTTGGTTAAGATTAGTTTAGGTTAACTCATGGTTTTTTTTATGTACTATTTTACACCAGCGGCCCATTGATACTACCCATCGAAGACAACTCAAGTGGTAATGACAAACAAACAAGAGGAGAACGCGGACACACAAATTTAAGAACTTTGAATTTTTTATCGTGAGATACACTTAAGTGACATTTAATAGAGTATTTTAAAAGAAAATACGGATACTAAATAGTAAAAAAGCACCCAGTATTATACTCTATGCAAGGCCGCTTGTATGTATCGTTATCTTAGGGGTTGTTTGACTGGTACTATCGATGGACCGCTAGTGTAAAATAGTAAATAAAAACCCTGAACAATTTTTTTTATAGAGAGTTTAGGAAATGCACTTATGCTCTCCACGCCGTTGATGGGGTGATCTTGGTCGGCCTGGAAGTGAGGGACTCAGCGGCGACTTATTGCGCAACCCCTGCTAAAACCCTTTCTCTTTCTTCACTCTGGATCTCCCCGGAACATCCAACCGTCAGCCATAACTTCAAGAGACCATATCTAGAGATTTCGTCTAGTACTTCGATTAATACGAAGGCTTTCGAGCTCTCTTATTCTAGATTGGTTCATTTAAGGTGAAGGAAGAGGTATCCCATAATTTGTTAAAGAATCGTCATCACGCCTCAATTCCAGGTCAAAATTCTTCACGAATGTCATAAATCTACCAAACTTAGCTTTTTGAAAAAAATAGATATAACAAAAGCCAAAAAGAGGCTAATAGTAGAGTGCGTCAATAAGGTTGCTTAGAGTGCGTCAATTTTGACCTTATTTTTTCCAATAAATCTAAAATGATCTTCGTCCGATGTCTCTGCCTCACCAGTGTTTTCGTATTTCGCTCGACGACAGTCAATATTTGCACCTATTTTAATTAGAAAGGTGTTGGATCGCATGTGTAGAACAAATAGCCATTTCACTTTCTCGAAATCGCCAACATGTAACAAAAAACAATAGGAACAATGAATTTTACATATACAGGAAAATTAACAGGAGAAAAGCATCACTCAATTGGTGCATCTTATATATTTTTTTCCCCTCCATAAAAACTGTGCCTTATAATACAAAAATAAATAAATAAGTATGATTAGCAATAAAAATAAAAATGACATGGACAATTTCCACAAGCAACCGACAAAAAAGAAAACGCTATCTGAGGTGGTAATAAATTATTATAAAACATATTTTAAGAACCAATAATTACCCTTCTAACCTCATAAATAGGGTGTGGAATGAATACCAGCATCAACTTGCGCCTCAATCTCGCGTTTTACGTTCCCATGATCTTACTTACTGCCGATTCCCATGTCAATCGATTGTCAGAAAGGATCCAATACAGACTATCACGTGTTAATCCTAGTATTAAACTGGCGTATTATAACACTAGAACTTTGAGCCAAATTTATTCGAGGTTGAAGCATCCTGTCCCCACTTCTCTTTTATCTGAATTAATTTATAAAACACCTTGTGGAACATGTGATAAGTGCTATGTGGGGATGACTCGGCAGTACCTCAGGAACAAATTTACCAGCATGAATATGACTGTCGTGAGATCAATAGGGGAAAGAGGGAGAAGACTGCTTTGGCACAGCACCATTTTACTTTGGGTCATAATTTTGATTTTCAGAACACCGCCATACTTGACCGAGAGAATAATTATCATAGGCGAGTTATCAGTGAAATGATACACATCCATATTAACAGTACTGTTAATGTTAGGACTGACACCCAGAATTTAAGTGTGCTGTATTGCAATCTTTTAGAACATATTAAAAATACATACATAATCGAGATAAACGTCTTCTTCTTTCTTCTCCTTTGTGGTCCGCATCTGGCTTAGCATAGATAATGTGCGAAATGTAAATGGTAAAAAAAATAAATAAAAAATTGGGTAAAACATTGTACTTCGTACAGGTCGAATCTCGCTTTACCGTTTTGGACTCCTGGTTTTATTTCTCTGTTTTGTTTAGTTGGCCCGTGTGTTTGTTGCTTGACTTACGTGCACCTTCTGGATTTTAACGACAATTTTGATTTTATGTACTGCCATGACGGTCTGTATATACTTTGATGACGTTCTTCACTGACTGAAAAAGGTAAGCTGTGTTCCCTCCCGTGGCAAAATACATTCTAATACGGGGTCTTCAATATAAAACTTCATCTAGGAGGCTATGAAATTTTGACAGAAAAGGATGACATAATCAAAATAAATGGGCTTTCGTTTCTTCATCCTTTTCTTTTGACATTTCACAGCCAACTAGATGACGTTTTATAATGAACACCCCGTATGTAACTGCCTTTACTTGTATGGCCATCAAATTAAAAGTTCATTCATTTTTGTTGTTTTGTTAATAATTATAATTAATTACCACCTCAGATAGCGTTTCCTTTTTTGTCGGTTGCTTGTGGAAATTGTCCATGTCATTTTTATTTTTATTGCTAATCATACTTATTTATTTATTTTTGTATTATAAGGCACAGTTTTTATGGAGGGAGAAAAAATGTATAAGATGCTCCAATTGGGTGATGCTTTTCTCCTGTTAATTTTCCTGTATATTTAAAATTCATTGTGCCTATTGTTTTTTGTCATACGTACGTTGTTATTGTAGTGCTGAGGAAGACTTAAAAATAAAGGTCGAAACGTTGGCGATTTCGAGAAAGTGAAGTGGCTATTTGTCCTACACCTGCGATCCAACACCTTTCTAATTATTGATAGGACGCAAAGCGCAATATGATGACCTATTTTAATAGGTACGTTTCGCCGACGGCAGCAGCTGAGAAGTTTAGTCAGCGAACGCTGAAAATCGGCACCTGATTGGCCAATTTCAGGGTTCGCTGACTAAACTTCTCAGCTGCTGCCGTCGGCGGAACATACGCATTGTGTTGGTTGCGGTGAGTTGACTCTAAAATGTTCTTGTTTTGCAACTGTGTTATGTATTTGATATTTCAGGCCTGATGATGCATTTTTAGGCAAAACTTGTAGCCCTGAACACTAATTATAATTTATTTGAGACTTCTGACTTTCTATTGTTTTCAATCTTAGGTAAGTGGAAAAGTCAACATCGTATATGCATGACACAATTTACTAGGAGTTAAATGCAGAGAAACAGGGTGAGTACTATACTACAAAACTATTTGAGAACTGTTGCCATCTTTACATTCTTATTGACTCCCCATATCTTGTATGCTTGAAAAAAAATAGTATATTGTTACGCCCCACCGTCGGTCCACAGAGATTCGGGCCGAATCGGCAACGCAGAGCGCCGACCGCGGCCCCGGGAACCCATCTAGACTAAACGAGAACCGGGAACAGTCGCCTCCGTTCTCGAAAGTACGAAAGTTTGTTCAGGCCGGGTATATAAACCGGCGAGCCGCGCGAGATGGGAATGAATAGATAGTGCAGTGTAGTAAATAAGCGAAATAAGCGGACAAGCGAACAGTGCGAATTGCTAGAAGGGAGTAATTTGTTTTAATCGTGTTCTAATAGTTAAAAGTAAATAAAAGTGTGTAGTTAATTGACGATAAATTATTGGAAGCAGTATCCCGTAACCACTGGTGTCAGAATTGGGATAATTTTGTCAAATTTGTGACTGTACGGACAAAGGAGTCGTCGCGCGCGTAGAACTTCGCGTGGTAAGGACAGTGCAAGAACTTTGGTTTTTTCTACATGCCATATACTCGATCTACGATAAAAATCATTAATGAACAACTGGCAGCACTTATGGAAATGCTGAAGAAGGACAAAGAGAAACAAAGGAATTTTCTGAAAGAACAAGAAAAACAAAGGCAACTTGAAAAAAAGGAACAAGAAAAACAAAGGCAGCTCGACAAAGAGGAAACAAAGATATTTTCTTGAGGAGCACGAAAAACCTTGAGAAAAAGGAACAAGAAAAACAAAGACAACTTGAGATAAAGGAACAAAGAAACAATAAAGCTGCTCTGTTTCAAGCATTAACGGATGGTCTCGCGAGCTGCAAGAGCTTGTCTTAACCAAAATGACTGAAGTCAAACGAGACGTAGATCAAGTCAAACAAGACGTGGATCAAGTCAAACATGAAGTAGAGATAAAAATGACGGAATTAGAAGAACCGTGGCGGATCTGGGAAACACGTCGCAGTGGGCCAAATTCAACCGCTGAGCGACTAAACATTACTAGGCTCCAGTTCTCGAAAGAACTACTTCTTGGAACATTTATAAAGACCAATTTGAGGCGGCACCAGTTAAAAATGGATGGATAGGTTCGGACAAGGCTACCGAACTTTTGGTAGCTTTGAGAAGAAAGGCTGCAGACATCATGCCTGCATTGTCGACCACTGAAAAGTGTAATTACAACGCAATTGCCGCAGCGTTAGAGCGGAAGTTTGGTAATGCTCATCGCGAAATAATCTACTAGACAGAATTACGGATGAGGCAGCAGAAGCCAGGAGAAAACCAACAGGAATTTGCAGCAAACATTAAGCGTGTGTCAAGATTAGCGTATCCTGCGGCTTCCTCTAATTCCTTTAACCAGCTATCAGTCCAGCAGTTTATCGAAGGAGTTCGCGACAGTGAAATGAATGAAAGGAGTCAGGCTCCACCACGACGACAATCTGGCGGACTGACACATCAGCCGGAAAACTAAGACCAGTCAGTGTGAAGGGGCGAACGTTGACTGGCCTCACAGCACTCCCAGGATCATTAGGATTGGACAGCTTGGAAGAAGATCCAAATCATCATCCGCCAAATCAAAGCCATCATCATCAGCGGAGGCTTGACTTTCAATTGCGGTTAAAAGGTTACACACCAACAAGGAGGTCACGGTTCTCAAAATTAATTAATATAAACACACAACGTAAATCCTCCTCGGACCTGGAAGTTTTTAAGGTTTTAAACATTTTAACATGTTTTAAGTTTTCGTGCCTGTTAGTGTCTTTTCATTTTTTGTTGACGTTCCCAATTGCTAAGTTTTAAGTTTTAAATTAACTGCCTGTGATTATTGATGAGGTACCGTGGCGCGATGACGCCTCGCCCTTGGCTTCCCTTCTTTTGACGAATTTTTGGGCGCTGATGATGGCCTTTGTGCCGAAACCGGTCCGCCAATAAAGCATTTTAAAGAAAATTGCACGAAGTATACACTCTACCACACCTACCTACTAGCTTGGAAGAAGCCACACCATCCCTGGCAAAATTGAACATCGTCCAGGCAGATCTCATGGTAACGCACTGCCAACGAGTAGAACAACGAGGTCGAACAAACAAACGAAACGAAAACAAATGAAGGTCGAACAAACAACCAATAATGCTGTGGGGTTAATACGTCAATGGAAGTTGGAAAATCAAAGACCTGATTGGAAGGACATAGCGGATAAGAGCCTGGAAGTAAAAGCTATGTGGGCTCAATGGGATTCCTTGGTGATTCAGAATGGTTTACTGAAGAGGACTTGGAGAAGCCCCGACGGGAAAAGTGCCACGCTCCAGCTTGTCGTACCAGAAAGTAGAAGGAAAGATGTCTTGCGTGAAATGAAAAATGGAGTGTCTGGAGGCCATTTTGGAGTGAATAAGACCCTTGATAGAATTCGGGAAAGGCACTACTGGATGAATTTACCGAGATGACGTCGAAGAGTGGTGCAGAAATTGTGATTACTGCTGCTTCGTAAAGACCCCAAAAAAAGACTAGAGGGCAAATGAAACAATACAATGTTGGCGCCGTATTTGAAAGAATTGCGATCGATGTGGCAGGTCCTTTTCCAGAAACGGACGATGGCAACAAATCCATCTTAGTTGCCATGGATTATAGTAAATGGCCTGAAGCTTACGCACTACCAAATCATGAAACTACCACCGTGGCAAGGGTCTTGGTTGACGAATCCTTCAGTAGATTCGGCGTACCATTACAGCTTCATTCGGACCAGAGACGGAATTTTTAATCGCAACTTTTCAAGATCATGGAACTTTTGGGAATCCGCAAAATAAGGACAACTCCGCTCCACAATCAGCGAGCGTTTCAATCGAACCATGGAACAATACCTCTGCAAAATGGTAGCGGACCACCAGAAAGATTGGGACAAATTTCTGCCTCTTCTAATGATGGCTTACAGAGGTGCAGTGCATAACACGACAGAACATACCCCTGCCAAGGTTATATTTGGTAAAGAACTTCGTCTTCCGGTAGATTTGGTGTGCTGATCACCAGAGAGGCACCAGAAGAACCGGTGCAAGATGTCCAGAACTATGCTGATGAACTTCGAGAAAGATTAAAGGAAATCCATCGAAACGTGAGGGCAAAGATAAAAATTGGTAAAGTCGAATTCTGCAGGATTTAAGGCAGGTGACTTGGTGTGGCTGTATAATCCACAGAGGGAGAAAGGAAAGTCTCCCAAGTTGTTTCCAAGTTGGGAGGGTTCATATACAGTCATCAGACGGATCAACGACGTGGTATACAGGAGCCAACGTACCCCTAGAGCAAAGATGAAAGTGGTTCATCTCGAACGGTTAAAGACTTACAGTCTTTCACCGTTACAGTCGGGGAAATTTTCCTGATCTCTGATGACGATCAGAACTAAGATGAAAGCAATGTTACGCCCGACCGTCGCTTTACAGAGATTCGGGCCGAAGCGGCAACGCCGAGCGCCGACCGCGACCCCGGAACCCATCTAGAATAAACGAGAACCGGGAACAGTCGCCTCCGTTCTCGAAAGTACGAGAGTGTGTTCAGGCCGGGTATATAAACGCCGCGCGAGATGGGATGGTATAGATAGTGCAGTGTAGTAAATAGGCGGACAAGTGAACAGTGCGAATAGGGTCGTTCGGTACAAAACAATTCACGACTAATTTACTTATATTCTAAAAGTACTTAGTAAAATAGAACTATTTTAAAAATCCTACACGTCTAAGTTCAATAGTTTTTAAACCAGAGAGATTTAAACTTTACGGCGCGGGAAAACGTCGCGACATTATGCGGTGACGTCACAACACGGAAGAGGCGACGACTGCCAGATTTGTTTAGACGGGCAAGCAAGTCGTTTCTCGGTTATTTAAATTATTTGGTAGAGTTTAATGTGTATCTGTACTCTTGTAATTTAAGCTGACATATAATAGATAAAGTGTAAGCGTATAAATAAATATGGCACATTTGAGGACACATTTGAAACAAGGATTTTCTAAAGGAGACTCGAATAACCTTCCAGAAGTGAATATGTTTATGGTCATGGACTATTTCAATAAGAATAATGACTATATAAGTAGTGAAATGAGAGGTGTTAAACTTCAAAGGTATGTATGTAAGCACTTCATTAAGTTACAAACCAAACCCAAACAAGGACATTGCTGATACATAAAAAAATAATAACTTTATATTAATTTTGGAGGGCCCAATTAATGAAAGCTTTGCCTTATCTAATTTACGAGCTGCTTAATGGCGCTGTTGGTTTTCTAATTTACAAGATTTATAGGAAGCCCTGTTGGATTATTTTCTTAGCTTATAGGAAATATGATATTTTGTGTTATGGTTAAGGATTTTTTAATAGGTGATGGGAATGTAAGCAACTCGAATGGGACACTTCTCAGCTTGTATTAACGAAATCGATAAGACTAGTTACGAGATAATTAGTTTTTATTTTCTTGCATATATTTTAGATAAAGGGTATCAACGGAGAACCTAGCAGGGCTTTGATAATTACTACATTGTTCTAGATCGTTAAAACAATTAGACAGATATAAAGTAAAATTGTTATTGAGGTTTCTAATTTTTTCAAATCTTCAAGACTTAGTTATGGGGACAATGCTATTGGTTACGTGCAAGTAATGCAACAACAATCAATTTGTATCGTAGAAGCAAGAGTTACCCCTGAACACAAAATAAAAAATAAAAACTACGCTGTCTCTTGCAAGATTAACACAACTGAAAATATTGTGTTAGAAGTGCAATGTCACGACTGCCCCGCATCCGAGAGGGGGTGTAAGCATGCAGTAGCTTTGCTAATGTGGCTTCATCGTCGAAGTGAAAATCCGTCTCCTACGGAGTCAATATGCTATTGGAAAAAGTCTCTTCTTTCCGAGGCCTCCATCAGTGGAAAATTTTTAACCCTCATGGATTTTGGAAAAAACGAAATTACTTATGAAAAAGATGATTCCTTTCTAGAAGCTTACATCCAGAGAGCAAAAACATTTCAACTGGAAAATACACTTCTTCGATATTATGTTCCTCAGAAATTTGATCGCCTTTCCATTCATCAACTTTCAATGAATTTTAATAAAAGTGACGAAGATAAAACTCCAGAAAATTTTATAAAATTTTGCAAGTCACAAATGGATGATACATTGATCGCTGACGCAGAAAATGATACAAGAAGTCAGAGTCATAGTACATTATGGCAAGAAATGCGATTTGGTAGGGTCACTGCATCAAAAGCATATGAAGTTGTGCGATGCAAAACTCAAGGCGGGTCCCTCGTAGAAAGCATTTTAGGTGGAAAAGTTTTTCAGACCTCTGCAATGAGACGAGGACTGAAATTAGAGGAAGATATTTTAAATATTATATCAAAAGACAGATCTACCCGATTTGATAAGTGTGGGATTTACCTCTCAAGAGAGTTTCCGGCAATGGGTGCTTCGCCAGATACTATTAATAATGATTTCGTGATTGAAATTAAAAGCCCTTCGTCTGAAAATACATTTTTAAACTACCTAGGAGCAGATGGAAAAATTAAACCAAAATTCATTTATCAGATGCAAACTCAAATGTATTTCGCTAAAAAGAAACAAGCTTTGTTCGTTGTAGCAGATCCGACCTTTGAAATCTCAAAGAAAATTACTGTAAAAGAGTGTTTATATGATCAACATCTATTTAATGACATGACGCTTAACATAAAGAATTTTTGGAATAGGCAGATATATAATAAAATTATGTAAGCTAAGCTTAATATTTTATTAAATAGGCTTGAATATTAATTAAAACACACACAATTGTGATACGTACTATTGTACGTAATATTTGTACAATAAAATCCAAATATTTAATTAAACTTGGATGAATATGAGCATGTGGCTGAAGAATCGAATACTCCCGAATCCTGGATATTACGCGCTCCACATGTATTCTTAAGCTTGCGATCCTTTTAGTTTCCTTTACTTCTCGCTTAGTATTCTTTTGTCCTGTTATTACCGAAGGCGGCCTTACCAGTTGAGCGTTTTTGGCGGCTAATTCCTGCTCTAAAGCTTTAAAGCCCCTGTCAGACATTACTTGTACTTCACATTCCAACAGCTCCAGAAAATTTGACTCTTTTACCACAATTATATCGCTGGCTCTCCCTCCAAATCCGTTTGATATAAAAGAAATGGTCCCATCCGGTGTACAGCTGATCAAATATTTTATAGTATTGCAACTCCCAATATAATGGGACCATGTGAGTGATTGCAATATAGGATTACTAGGTTTTTGTATTGAAATTTCAAAACAGTCAATAATGCATTGTACATTCTTATATCTGTGTCGAAAGGAAATGGGAAGGTATTTTTTAATTTCTTCCATCGATTTCCACTGAATAAATGGTTTTAAATATCGCGCCATCTTGGGCATTGTTTTCTGGATAATGGTACATTTTCTGGATGTGGTCGTTGAAAGTGAAAAATCATCAGCTAAAATTCTATAGGGTAAATCGAGCTTGATTTTCTTTAAGACTACATAAATATCAAGGTTTGGTACTGCGCATTTTTCAGCCAACATTTCAACAATAAATAAAGATTCGAATGGAATACCCAGATAGAGCTTAGGTTTCTTCTCAATAACGTATATAGTTTTTTCAAGTACGTTTATAATTTCCTTATTACCTGTCTGCAAATCAACTGTCCAACTAGATGTTGAAAAATTTGACGTTGAACCGCTACAAGAAACCGACAAACTCGAGGAATTATTAGATTTTTCATTATCTTCATTTTTGAACAGTTTGCTTTTTTTCGAAATTTGTTGATCCGATGAACCTGATGGCACACCCAAAGTAAAATGTTTTCTTTTTGCAGCGGGTTTGCCTACTGTCGCATTTTCAAGTAGCAAACACTGGGTAGCTTTTGACCTTACAGTGGCAGATTTTAAATTCACCTGAATCCCCTTGTTTTGGTATTTTTCATAAACGGGTTCCTCTTCTTGTATAAAATGGTCTTCTATTTTGCTGATTATTCGCTTTTGTTTCATTTTTTCAACAAGCTTCCTAGGTGTTGAACTATGCTTAGATGTTCGGTTTTTCTGACAATCAAAAATATGTGGTATGATTCCAGGTTTTACCCTAATTTTTCCTTCGCCCATCATTTTAAGATACAAGTAATTTTCGATATCTTTCTCTGCCTAAAGAAAGACAAAATGCTTTTGTGTAAATACAATCTCAACAATCACAAAATAATATATCTCACTTACATCAAAATGATCCTGACAGCAATATCTTGTACCTTTATCCGATACAAAAGTAGCACGACGCATAGCGATTTGCCATTGCTTTCTTAATTTTACATCAGCCGGTAAAGAAATAAAAAGCTTATCTGGTGCACTATTCGATGTGTTTTTGCAATTTGGTACTACACATGTTTTGAAAATTGGTTTCCTCTTAGAACTCATTGCGAAATTGGAGTTAAATTAGGTTTCTTAGCAGTCAAGATACCTTTGAAACTAAGAGGTGAATACTAAACAACGCGTAAGCCCATGCATTACCGGCCGGGCGCCAGGACCGTTCCATGGTGTTACGTCACGCATAGACACGCCCACTTTCTCCATGCTACCGCTTTCAATGACGAATTTAAACTACTATAACACGACGGAATTTTTTTTTTTTTTGGAAATTAGGTCTGTTTTATTAAAACTTTTCAATTATAAAATTTTAAAAAAAATCTGAACGACCCTATTGTTAGTAGGGAGTAATTGTGCTTTAATCGTGTTGTAATAGTTAAAAGTAAATAGAAGTGTATAGTTAACTGATGATAAATTATTGGAACCCGAATCTCGTAACAATATCAACATTTTGTAATATTCCAGACATAAGAAATTTAATTTTGATATTTTAGATTATTCATCTTAAATGTGTTAGGCGAGACGGCTACATTACAATGGTTTTTTATTTATCTACTCGAAAATGGTCAAATCAGTATTATTGTGGCATCAAGAATCTCCTGTTTAAGTTTGGCCACCTAATTTCGGGACAACGTGTATATAGAAAATTCCATTTGAAATTATAACAATTGACGAACTCATAGCGTTTTCGGAATGCCCCTAATAAATTGAATTTCAAACTACATGTATAAACCTTGCTTTAGTTTTGCCAAAACTTACTTTCTTTGTAGGCGTACTCCAAAATCTTTACAGCGATTTTAATCGACACCTCCTGGATCTCGCTAAGCGGCGGATAAATCCGTCCCAGGGCCAGGTCTTCTTCTTGCACATGGTCCGCCACTGTTTCGCTGGCAATGAGGAATACATCTTCGCTAATGTGATGGATACCAGACGTGAGAATGCCCAGGGCCACACCCGGGAAAATGTACGCGTTGTTGCCCTGTCCGGGATTGAACGTGTGTCCGTTTATCGTTACGGGTGGAAAAGGTGAGCCGCTGGCGAAGATACAACGACCCTAAAAATTCATTTTTTTTATTTAACTGTTTAAACGGAGAGAGAGACTGACAGAGAAACGCATTGATTCAATAAATTTTGAGCATGACATGCTTATAATTATTCTCACCTCGGTGCTAGTGTAAGCCTGCTCAGCAGTACACTCAGCTTTATCCGTTGGGTTGCTGAGAGCAAAAATGACTGGCTTGTCGTTAAACTTGCCCATTGCTGTCAATATGTCAGATGTAAAGGCGCCTCCTTGGGCGGATGCTCCTGTAAAGGCAAAAACCAAGAAATACTAACACAAAATCAAAATTTTACTCAAGATGGCCGTAGAAGTACCATACATAAAAATATGTCACTCGTTATGGGGCTCTCATCGATCACTCCAACGAAGTCGAGAGAATCCAAACAGTTTTCATCAGGTTAACGTTCAAATCAGTAAGTAACGCAACATACGGAATGTTCATTATAAAACTTCATCTAGTTGGCTGTGAAATGTCAAAAAAAAAGATGGAGAAACAAAAGTCCATTTACTTTGATTATTCCATCCTTTTCTGACAAAATTTCATAGCCTGCTAGATGAAGTTTTATAATGAACACCCCGTATTTATAAACTGGAGGATTCCCGAAGCGCTGCATCTAAAGATGTTATAAAATTAAGTCCCTTTATACTTCCCGTTCTATAAATGATGCCGATTAACACAAGGGCCTAACTTTAAGATCCTTAAAACCGGCTCCCCACTCTTCATCAGGACTCTGGACAACTGAGGTAAACGCACCACATATATAAAACACAAATCTAATTACCTATCAGAATTGTAGGTTTAATTTCCTTGACCAAAGCAGCAAAGTCCTTGCTGGGGGCGTGGTCTTTGGCATAATACTTCTTGTGACCTTCAAGGTTCCCTTCCGGGCGTTCGTTCGCTAGCAGACCGTCAATGTCAAACATCCAGATTTTCTTTCTTGCATCTTCTATTGATGTCCCTTCTAATACCATTGCTGCACAGAGAAAATCTCTTTAGTTTATTTACAAAAACGTGTTGTTGCAAATCTATATGCCAGGTTACCTCGAACGGCGAGATCAGCAATACCCAGACAGGCCCCACCGGCCCCCAGAAAACAAATCGTATTGTCAGAGAATTTCTTTCCAGTAATTCTCTTGCAGGCCATCAGCCCAGACACTGCTACGCTGGCTGTTCCCTGGATATCGTCATTAAACGTGCAATAGTGATCTCTGTATTTCTTTAGTAACCTGTAGGTCCCAATCGGGTGGTGTTATCTTGTGGTTTTGAACAAAGGAACTTAATACCTGAACGCATTGTGGTTGCCAAAATCTTCAAATTGTATAAGAGTATTCTGACCATAACGTTTGATCACGCCTTCCATAAATTCGTCTAAGAAGTCGTCATATAATTTTCCAGTTACGCGTTTTTGACGCAAACCCACGTATAACGGGTCCTCCAACAGGTTCTAAAATTTGTTCTTGTATGTTAAACACAAGTGTGGATAGTGAGTGAAGGGACAAAAAATACAAATTTTTGTTTTACAGAAAACATTGTCGACGTTCCAGTTTTACTCCAGGAGTCTCAAAACAGTTGAAGCATATTATCATGCGACAACTCAAGTAAACTGCTCAACTTAAAATTCGGCACAAGTAATTTTTCGTGTCATTTTCAATCAGCTGTAACTTTTTAAGCAATGAATTGTTATAAATACAATTTGCACGGTTTGAAACCTCATTTCTTATATTCTCTCTATCCCTAAAAGGATTATGCAGACATGCAGAAAGAAAAGATTTCTTTTCTTTAAAATTTAAGCGTATCTGCGTGTCTGGCTGCTGGCCAAGGCATTACTGCTTGTCATCCGCCGTTTTTTGCGGCGCACACTGGGGCATTTTCAATATTTCGTGGTCAATATTACTTAGTTAGTGAGAAAGCTAATTTCGATAATGAAACAAGGTGTAAAAGATATATCGATGTTTAGTAATACTAAGTTTAATGTAACTGTAAGTTATAAACAATTATAGAACAATTTCTACAGGGTGTTATGGTATAATTAATACTTACCAGGAGTTCCACTTTAATAATGTATCAAATTATATCCAGTATTAAGACAGATATAAGGAAAGTCCAAATGGAATCGTTTTTTAATTTCTTTTGAGAAGTCCAGTTCAATAGTCAAAAAAAAATTCAGACACGAAATTTTTTAATCCCTTACAGAGTAATTCAAATTTACCGTTCATTAATGGAATCTCGTAAACCGAAAAAGAGATACAGATTCAGTTAAATTAGGGCAAAATTGCGCATTTGCGTGCCTATCACAATGATATTTTAAAGTTTCCAAAGTTTTGACTACCTCCGAAGAATTCGAAAACTTCTGAACACTATTGGAAAAAAACCGAAATTTACAAAAATGATTTTGTTTTCATGAACTTTATTGAAGCGATATTCTGAAATAAATTGAACATTTTCGTGGTCACTTTTTGTGATCTACATTACAGTATTGTTTATTTTTTAGTCAGACGTTTCGACTTTTCTGGAGCATTCTCAAGGTAATTTTTTTTGAAATTTGGCTGTTACATTTGAAAATTGAAAGCTCTTTTGATTACAAATTTAATGATGTGTAGCACTTCATGCTTTCGTTACAGTTTATGTTGTTTTTAACGATTTACTTACTTTTACACAGAATATTCAGGTTACTGAAATTCCTTGCTCATTATTGGAATCTCGTAAATCGTAAAAGATGCGAACTAGATCACTTAGATAAATAATAAAAAATTGTAGTAAAAAATCGTACTTTTTCCGGAAATAATGGAATAAAATCGAAATTTGTTACAATTGGTCTCATTTTGACCTGAACTTATAAGTTTTGAAAAATGATTTTTATTTTCCTATTGGCACTTTTCTACAGATCAAATTTCTAATATAACGTTTTGAATTTTAGTAAACTAACACCAACAACTTTTTAATAGGGTCATTACTATTATATATTGTTAGAACTTTTTATTTTTCTTGCCCGACACACAATCTTGTAGATTTTTTTTTTTAATATCTTTAAATACAACCTAAAATGTTTTCCGGGCTTTTTCCGGGTTTTTCTTTAAATAAGTTCAAAAAAGCAATAAAACAATTCGAAATCGTTAGATTTTTGTAAGTTTAAAAACAACATCTTGTTGAGTATTAAAATTTGCCTGTTTGTCTCAATTTAACTAAGTTGACGAATTTGTTTAACCCATATACCTCGCTATAAATAAATCGTTAAAAATGCCATAAACTTTAACAAAATAATATTAGAAAAATATGTAAAAATAGGTTACATATCATTGTTTTTGTAAACTTACTTGAAAACTTAAAATTGATGATTCCCCCAGACAAGTCGAAATGTCGGACCACAGACTGAATAATACCGTCTTATAGATGTTAAAAAGTACCCAGGATGTTCAATTTATTTTAAAATAATGTCCCAACTAAATACAGGAAAAAAATAAGACTAATTTCGTATATTTCAGTTTTTTTCGAATATTTTCGGAAGCAGTCAAAATTTTGGAAATTTTGAAATGTCATTACGATCTTGACCCAAATGCGCAACTTTGCTCAATTCAATCGAATCTGTATCTCGTACGGTTTACGAGGTCTCAATGATGAGCGGCGAACGTATGAAAGGTAAATAGGTACATATGAAAAAAAAAGTTTTTAAGGCTAACGAGACGCATTTCATTGTGGAAATATACCATGTATATAGGGAATGTTCATTTGAAGACAGCACCTAGTTGGCTGTGATATGCCAAAAGTAAAGAATGGACACAAAAAAAGTCTATTTATTTTGATTATGTATTCTATTCCGTTCAAAAAATTCATAGCTTTCTAGATGATGTTTTCTAATGAACACGGTGTGTATACTTGGGCGTTCTCTGGTTCAAAAGGAAACAGTATGACAAACAAACTTTCATTAAGAAGATATTCTGGTTTCGAAGCTATTTGTTGAAAAAATGTGTGAAAGCAACCGGAAACTTTTTCTTAATAAAAGTTTGTTCAAATCATTTTCTTTTGAACTAGAGAATGTCGCAATACACTTTCGATTACCTGTATACGGAGTTTTAATTAGAAAAGGTCATCTAGAAGGCTATGAATTTTTGAGAGAAAGTATGTCACAACCATAGTAAATGGACTTTTGTTCTTTCATCCTTGTTCTTTGACATTTCACAGTCAACTAGATGATGATTTTTAAATGAACACCACCTACTTTCTTTTTTGACTTTTCCAAATGTAATTAGGTGGATTCTTAGGTATAAGTTTTGGTTATTATTAAATCAAAAATTATGGAGCCTTGATAGAAATGCATCGTAAATTTTCCTAACTTGTCGCGAACAAATATTTGCTCATGTACATGTACTTTAAGAAGTCTACAACCCCATTCTCACAGTTTTGCAGAAAATAGGATTTTTTTCTAGTCTAATATGTGAGTTCGAAGGAAAGTGGAAGGTGTTTAATAAACACCCTGTATAAAAATTCTGGATGAGGATTTTACCTTGTATATGACGAATAAAAAGACGTAAAAAATACCAAAATACTAATTCAGAAATACAATATTTCCAAAGTTTCTTCGCTCCTACTGATATTATAAACATTTAAATGGTTAGATAGTGTTCTTCTTCCCATTCACATTTACATTACAATTCTAGGAAAAGTCGCAAGTGGTCGCACAAAATTTTAATAGAAAATCTTACAAGACATCTGTTTTATAAGTTCTTACTTTATTACAGATAAACTGTTTTAAACAAAAAATATATTTCCTAGAGAAAGGAGCAAACAATTTCTTTTTATACTTCGACACGGTGATACAAATGCCTCTGATATCAAAATTTGTTAATACGTTTTTCGTATTTGACGGAACTAGGATAAAGCAAATACATTCAGCAATACGATCTATGACAAATATCGTGTCATTAGGGTGCAGTTTTGATAAGATTTATTTCTAAAATATGCGCCTTTAAGATTATCACATACCGTAAGTTGAAAGGATATTCAAGGGGCCAACTTTGAAGTAACATACTGTCTATTTACAGTATTTATCTTTAGAGAAATAGATCGATTGTTAAAGGGGAATAATTAGTCAGAAAAAATTAAATAATTACTTACGAAAGTAATGAATTTTATTTTTTTCCTTAATGACCAAGAAATTGTGAAAATGCGCCAGTGTGCGGCGGGAACCTGGCATGTAGCTCAAACTTCACCATCACATTTCCACAAAAACCGGAAAACAACACGGTGATCAATAGTAAGGTGGCTCGTAACGTCTTTCTGAAGCACTTCAGATGTTGGTTGCCATAACTTGATGCCAAAACTGAACCACGCGAGTAACCCATTTTCACCAAACTATTGAGAAAAATATCATCACAAGAAAGGAAGGAAAGTCCATCACCCACGTCTCCCGTGTGAGAGTGTTTTGTGTATACTGATGAAGATGCCATAGGGCATCGAAACGTTTAGCACAATAGAAGTTTGAGGAAAAGAAAAAACACTGTGTTTTTTTTGTTTCCCATCACCAATGACCTCATCCCAAGATCACCCCCCGTATATACAACAAGGTCCAAGAACGACGCACGTTTATAGGTTACAACTATATATTATAAACTTAATTATAACGTAATGATAAGTATCGATTTCTACAATTAATCCTACAAGGCAAGATTGTGGGCAAGCGAGGCCCTCTACGCAGGCGTATATCCTGGCTGGCCAACCTTAGAAATGAACTGCTGCACCTCATCAACCGACTTATTCCGAGTTGCAGTGAATAGGACAAGATGGGCCAACGTGGTCGCCAACATAATAAGAAGATAGGCACCTTTAGAAGAAGAAACAACGCAAAATTTCTCAACAAAGCCTGAGAAACGGACTGACAATCTAGACAACGGTATTTGGCAAAGAAAAGATTATGAGAATTGGAACATGGAACATTCAAGGGATTTCAACAAAAAAAGACGAAGTTTTCAGAGAAATCAACAAACATAAAATGGACATAGTAGCGTTGACCGAGACTAAGAAGAAGGGCTAAGGTACAGAAGAAAAACAAGGGTATTTCCATATACACTCAGGTGTACCAAAAGAAGAGAGAGGTCGCAGCGGAGTAGCGTTGGTGATAAACAAGAAGTACAGAAAACACATAAAATCCTGGAATCAAATATCAAATGACCGAACATTGCAGGTTGAAACGGAATTTTATAATTATAATGTAGTCGTGTTTGCTACTAACGATGATGCCATTGCAACAAAGAAGGACGAGTTCTACAACGATTTGACAAGGCTGCTGGAAAAAATTGGCAACCGCAGATAAGTCATATTATTAGGAGACTTAAATAGCACTTCCGGTGGCGTGAAAATGATGCGGTAGTTGGACCATACGGCGAGAATACGGTCAATAATAATGGAGAACGGATTGTTGAATTGTGCCAGCAAAATGCGTTAAGGATCTCAAATGGATAGTTCAAACATAAAGATATATACCGCTTTACATGGGTACAATCAACAAAAAACTTAAAATCTATTATTGACTACATCATTATAAAACAACAACAAAAAAAATAAAAGTCAATGATGTACGCGTCATGAGGGGACCAGAATGTGGCACTGACCACTACTTCTTACGGTCCAAAAATATACTTCCCTTTTAAGAATCATGCTCAGCAAACAAATGCTCAAGAGGAAAGCGATGAAAGAGAACATAAAACCGTAAGATACAACCTTGAAGGACTCGAAGATGACTACTAAAATCTTATACCAAATCCGCCTAGTAAGCAAGGTTGCGACTATAGAAGCTGGGTCACCGTATACTATATAAGAAGCTTAGCTTTGAAAAGCTGCATCCACCAAGCAGCTAAAGAAGCCTTAGGAGAATTGGATAAATATAAGAATTCTAAGTGTGAACCCTGGTGGATAAAAGAGAAAAAAAAAAGCTCATAGAGTGTGGTAAATAACAAAAAGTTACCAAGATAAACTTATTGTCATCTTAATCTAATTTATTAATCTTAATTTATCGATCTAAGAACAAAAAAAAACGCAAACAGAAGTCATTCAAGCAAAAAATGAATACTGGGAGAAAACATGCGAAGATGTAGAGCAAATAAAGCTTGGAAAATATTGAAAGGAATGAAGACCAATAGCAAAGATAAGTCAGGAATAAATATCATTAACATGCGAAAATGTGTAACCCAACACAAACCACTGTTAACTCAAGACCGAATAAAATTCATTCAACAAAACCAACAAATAGAAGGGGACCTCATTAATGAAACTTAACACCCACAACACCAGAAGAAATAAGAACAATATTAACTCAGATGAAAAACAAAAATGCCCCCGGCCCAGGCAATATCAACATTCAATTACTGAAGGCAGCGCCAAATGTGATTTTGGACATCTTAGCAGTCGTCTTCGAGCAATGTATAGACGGCAACGAACCTCCAAATGAACGAAAAAAAGCGGTCATTACCTCGATCTTCAAAAAAGGAGACAGACGAGATTGCAGGAATAATCGGGGGATAAGTGTTATGTGTTGAGCGGCATTTATGATAGGGTCTTATAACGCAGGATTGAGCAACAATTTGCAGAATCTGAGGAGCAGAATGGGTTCAGGGCAGGAAAATCATGTATTGATGGTGCTTTCACATTAAAAAATTTGATAGAAAAACGTGTCGAAAGAGAGGTTATTCATTTGATATTCGTTGACCTACAGAAGGCATACGATATAGTGTCATTATACAAGTTGTGGCTTTGCATGAGGAACAGTGGTATCGATAATGCCTATATTAACGCCGTTAATGCATTATATGCAAAAAATTCAAGTTCAGTGAAGCGACTGTCCCAGGAATTCCAAGTCACCAAAGTCCTAAGACAAAGCTGCTCTTTAGCTCCCTTATTGTTCAAAATATATCTGGAAGAACCCCTTAGATCATGGAAGCGGAAATATTGCAAGATGGGCGTGTGTATTAATGGGGATACCTTGTATACCCTACTATTCGCGGATGACCAAGTTAATGTAGCGGAAGACGAGGACGACGCCAACTACATGTTCTGCAAACTTGAAGAGTGCTATGAAGACTGGAGCCTCACCATAAACATCAAAAGGACTGAATATATGGTAGTAGGAGAAGAACAAGATTTGGTAGTGGGGCACGATAAGATCAAGAGTTGCCCAACATTTAAGTACCTTGCTTAGATACAACAAGATAGGTCAAGGAAAGAAAGTAATTCGACAACTAAACTCACTACTTTGGAGCTCAACAATTAACAAACAAGAAACAAACATTACTATCTGTAAAACGATCGTAGAAAGTATATGCACCTACGGAGCCAAGACTTGGGAAACAAATTAAAGAGATAAAGATAAGTTGATGGCCCTTGAACTGGATTTTCTGAAAAGATGCTGTCATATTTCCAGACTAGATCACGTGAGAAATGATACCATAAGACAGATGATGAACGTTGAAGGTAATATTCTAGATACAATAGATACCAAAAGATTAAGCTGGTACGGGCACCTCCAAAGAATGGATGAAAATAGATGGACAAAGAAAGTATGGCAGTGTTCCTCCAACCTAGAAGTTGGAGGAACGATGTGGAGAAAGCTATGGAGGCAAGAGATCTACAAGATGGAGATTGGACAGACCGAAGAAGATGGAAGTTGAGAAGCGAAAAACGGCTCTTGCCGTAGGAAACGTATACATGTCAACAAATGAGGGAAAACAGAGTAAGATTTTTTTACCGCTTTTCCGAACTACGACGATTTAAAAATAGCAGCAACAAGAATTTCACAAATTTTACGTTTCGCTCTGTATAAAAATTCAGAATGCTTTAATAAAAAATCTGGCGAAAAGCCCCCGAAGTATGGATGTTGGTTTACTCCTTACCTGAGAACGATAAAGAAAAAAAAGTTTCTTGCGAAATAGCAGAACATCAGAATTTTGCAACTTTTGCCCCACTTTGTTTCACACCCTATATAATAAAGATAATGTCGGTTTTTGTTTTCAAAATTATCCGCTTCCTTAATCTAGAAGAACTGAGGTTTCAGGCTATGCAAATTTTATTTAAAACAATTCATTGCTTAAAAAGTTACAGCTGATTGAAAATGACAAGAAAAATTGCTTGTGCCGAACTTTAAGTTGAGTAGTTTACATACTCAAATAAAAGTAGAAACAACGCAATTCTTCGGAAGAAGTTTTTTTGTTTTGTACCCTCCCTCTAACCACGAACATCACCTGTGATTAAAACGCAACTTTAACAGTAAAAATATGATATACATTATTATTAACCTGGAAGTCTTGCTTAAAAATGAGCTTAATTCCACTGATAGCAGCAACAAGAATTTCACACATTTTACGTTTCGCTCTGTATAAAAATTCAGAATGCTTTAATAAAAAATCTGGCGAAAAGCCCCCGAAGTATGGATGTTGGTTTACTCCTTACCTGAGAACGATAAAGAAAAAAAAGTTTCTTGCGAAATAGCAGAACATCAGAATTTTGCAACTTTTGCCCCACTTTGCTTCACACCCTATATAATAAAGATAATGTTGGTTTTTGTTTTCAAAATTATCCGCTTCCTTAATTTAGAAGAACTGAGGTTTCAGGCTATGCAAATTTTATTTAAAACAATTCATTGCTTAAAAAGTTACAGCTGATTGAAAATGACAAGAAAAATTGCTTGTGCCGAACTTTAAGTTGAGTAGTTTACATACTCAAATAAAAGTAGAAACAACGCAATTCTTCGGAAGAAGTTTTTTTGTTTTGTACCCTCCCTCTAACCACGAACATCACCTGTGATTAAAACGCAACTTTAACAGTAAAAATATGATATACATTATTATTAACCTGGAAGTCTTGCTTAAAAATGAGCTTAATTCCACACCTCAACAGCAATCAAAGTTTCACCTATTTTTTTAACATACTTCGTTATTAGTTCCCACATCCAGTACGATCGGCAGGCATTCGTGAGGTTTTATACCCGCTAAAGCAGTGTACAACGCAAGTTTACCCACGGGAATACCCATGCCGCAAGCACCCAAATCTCCCAGACCGAGGATACGTTCCCCGTCGGTGACAACGACGGCTTTCACGTTCGGCTCCGGCCTAAAATTGGGGTTAATCTAGTGGGAGTTATAAAATAACAGTCGGAAACTTAAAGAAAGAAAACATGACACAGCTCCCAGTAATGAAATATTTCAAAGTCAAAATTATTGTTGGTTTTAAATATTAATTAAAGAGAAATCAAACCACAACATTCTATACACAAACAGCAACCATCTACCTCCAAAATCAAGACAATAAAAAATTACCAAAAACTCTGTCTATGTACCAGTTTTTTAGGACGTCAAATACATGTCCTATATCGTTAATTGTGATAAAGAGCCCCCTCGGCCTGCGGTAGATTAATCCGAACTTCTGGCAGGCTAAACCAACTGTCGGAGTGTATACTATGGGCATCAAGGCTTCGATATTTTCAGTTAACAGACGGAAAAACAGTTTTTCATTGCGATCATGCAGCTCGGTGAGGTAGAGGTATTTGTTTAAGTCCTCCTGATAACGATCGATGGAAATCCGACAGAGCTCAAGCTGTTCCTCTTGAGTTTTGAATCGAGCCGGTTGTAGGCCATGGATCCCTAGGGCTTGGCGTTCTTCCAAAGTAAACGCGAGACCCTTTTGAATGAACAAAACTTACGTATTAGAATTTTGTCAATAATTTCAAGCGTCATTAAAACTGAGAGTGTTTGTAACGCATGTTACTCTCAATTTTAGACGGTCATAAAATGTTACTGCTTGAAATTGATGATGGAATTGTGGCATATAAAAACATAACATACTCCCACGCTATTGCTAAATCTATAACTAAGTAGGTCAAACTAGTTAAGCATGGCATCAGGAACTAATTTTTTAATTGGTACGCCTAATAAAATTATATGAGTATCTATAAGTTTGTAATCGAAACTTTATCATAATGATAGATTAAAGGGTGAACACGGATTTCCTATTACCATAACAGTCATGTTGCTACAGAATGAATGATAAGTGCGCGTACGAAACCATATATTGACTTATTATATTGACTTGTATAACTAAACATATTTTTTCAACCAGTTAAACATTAACAGGAGATAAAATATTTACCTTATTCAATCTAGGATCCCTCAAATGATCAATTCCCATTACTTGTGACGGAGTAATAATATCTCCTACAACCTCATGGTAACCTTTCTTTGAGTCATCATTTAAAAATTTTAACGCCTCAAGAATTGGTTTTTGATTTGCAGCATTCCTTGAAGTTTTTGCAAGTCCCACCCTAAAAATAAAATCTAGTTATAACACCAAGTTAATTTTCTTGAATCATGGAATCATTATCTGCACTTCGATTCTCGTATTATTTAACTCTCTCCTAATTAACTAAATAAAACTTGAATGAAGAATATTACGTAGATGGGAACACAATTGACGTTTTATCTAGACAAGGACTCTTTATTGCATAAACTGTGCCATTATGTAACGTGACTCCAATTAAACCCCAACGTAAAATGGTTTAGGCACATGTTTTAGTGATTGAAAAGAGAACTTTCGAATAAAATCTGCACTTTTAAGTGTCATAAAGTCGTGGCAGGTTTATTTATAGTAAGTGCATATAACAATTGTTGAGCCTGCAACACGCCTTATTTTAAAAATAATATTACTGAACTTGGCACAAGATTCAGGTGTTACATACTCATCCAAGCATATGGGTAACTCGGACTGTGACTATTTTACGAAAGATATACTTAAAATTAGTACTTTAAAATGCCAAGATTTTATCGCAATTAGACTTAAAACATGGAAGTGACTCGTTCATAATGTTAATGAGTAGTACATTTTCAAGGTAAAACGTTTCATTAGAATACCATCAAGGTCAGTTTTATAAGACCAGATAAATGGTGAACAGCTTCTGAAGTACACAAAATATTTTTATTAATGACATGTTTTGGTTAGTTGCCAAGAATTCTTATATCTGAAAATCCAGGAATAAAGGTTAGTGCTAGAGCACCAATTTTTTTGTGTTTACAAATAAAAAATAGAATGTTAATCTTTACACTTTGAGTCTTGACCTAGGCAATGAAAACTTTAAAATCAATCCACTTTCTGTTGTTTTACAACAAAAATTCTTCTCTTAAATTAAGCAAATTTTAGAATTATCTATAATTTAACACCTCTAGAGAGCCTGTTGTTTATTGGTCTGGAAACAACTGTTTTTGTACAACAATAGTTTTTCTAGGAAATAGCCAAATGTTCCATAAACATCTAATAATGTTTTTGTTATTAATAACTTTAATTTATACCATGCCTATGCCTGCGGTTATATATAACAATAGATTAACTCATAACAGCAATACTTAACAAATTAACAACCACATAAATTTAGCTGTTGGGTAATTTATGCCTCAATTGATACCTAAACTGATGTGAAGGTTTTGCTACAGAACTAATATTTTGTAAAAAAGTATTTTGAAAAGATAGGATACAGATTATTTAATTAACATGACCAAGTCTATGGTCTAAAATAATCTGGAATAATTTATTTGCAAAAGAGGAAAATCTAAACACAATCCACACCTAATTGTAATTCTGCTATGCCCCTAAAATGTCATATTTTCTTCCTCTATCTAGAATATCTGTCACACCTAACATTAGGCTAGCTAATGCCTTATTGTTAATACCTACAAGGTTATTTTGACAGATATCTAGATAAAGTCCAAGTCCAAGTCAGCATCTATATCTGCAATATTATAATACGGAAATCTAAGAATTTAAGAAGTTTTTGATTTTATAGGATCTTTTGAACACTTACAACACAAAATATCAAATGCTGTGCGGGTATATGTACAGGGACATCATTTTAAGTCGCTTACTCGATTAACAGATTTCCTGTTAAATTTCATAAACATTTGATACATGGGGGTGGTATGGCATCTAAGGCCGAACTGGGACCCTGGGCTAGCAACGTGATTGGCTGCCTGGCTTGACAGATACGACGCCATCTTGATTTTTTTTTTAATGGAAACACACATATAATATATATACCGGGTGTCCAGCAGAACCCTGGACATAGGAGATTAACATGGGAAATCAGGACTTGATTGAAAAACGTTTAAGAGTAAAGTTGTAGAGCTTATGGTCAGCTACCATCCTGTAATTTTTCCAATACCTCAGTTTTGGCTGCTTTTTGGAAAAACGCATCGAAAAGTGCAAGAATTTGAATTTGGCGCGTCACCCCCGCCATGCATCTGCAGTGTCGCCAACATAATAATTTCTTATGTCAGAGTCAGAGCCGATTTTCCTTTCTTATTTATTTTGAGGGACTATCATGTAGTAATTAACGGGATTATGCAGTGAAAATACGTTGGCGACACTGCACGTGCATAGCGGGGGTGACGCGAGAAATACAAATTTTTGCACTTTTCGAGCCGTTTTTCCAAAAAGCGGCGAAAACTGGGGTATCAAAAAAATTACAGGATGATAGCTGACCATACGCTCTACAACTTTACTCTTAAAAGTTTTTCAATCAATTCAACCGTACAGGCGCAAAAAAAAATTTAAACCGATTTCCCATGTTAATCTCCTATGTCCAGGGTTGTGCTAGACACCCGGTATATATATATTTATCATTCATTTCAATCTAATAGAGCTGAAGGACTGATTACAGAAATATATAACTCCGTATACTCTATATCTCTAGGCGTTTCGATTATATGGGGTGGCAAATTTGTTGAATTTTGAAAATCACTTTAAGTAGCTCACTCGATTAGCAGATTCCCTGTTACACTTCAAACAAATTTGATACATGGAGGTTGCATGGCGCCTAAGGCCGACCTCAAACCTTGGGATAACGATGTCATTGGCTGCCCGGCTTGACAGATACGACGCCATCTTGATTTTTGTTAAATGGACACACACATAGAGCGACTTAAAATGTTTTTCGAAATTGAACAACTTTGCCACCCTGTATAATTGAGAGGCCTAGAGATAGATATACGGAATTATATATTTCTGCAATCTCCTTCTTCAGCTCTATTAGATTGTAGGTAAAGATATGTGTTTCCATTTAAAAAACCAAGATGGCGTTGTATCTATATACTGTGCAGCCAATAACCAATAACCTCGCTAGCCCATGTTCCGAGGTCAGTCTTAGGCCTATTGCCATACGACCCCCATCTAAATTTTTTTGAATTGTAACAGGAAATCTGCCTTGAAATCTGCTAATCGGAAATCTGCTAATTGGAGAGTGATCAACTTAAAATGATTTTCGAAAATCAACAACTTTACCATTCTGTATATTCAAAACGCCTAAAGATAATCAAATTGTGCTTTATTGTCTGAAGAAACAAGTTCTTATTGACAAAGCTAATAGTTAAACCTAGTTACAAAATAAAGTAATATAATCCTTAAACTAGCATCCTAAAAACAAAGAAAACAAAAACATAGTCTAAAAAGAAATAAAAGCCACATAAAAACAAATACTATAACACGAGGCATGAAACCTCATACACTGTTACTGGTCATAAAATTTGCTTGAAAAAATTCTTCCAGACTGTAAAATGGGTGAGCTAGAAGCAGACTCTTTAGTTTTCCCCAAAATAGGCGCTCACTTGTAATAGCTCTCAATCCTCTGGGCAGCTTATTGAAAATTGCCTTGCTATCATAATTTATGGATTTTTTTATTTGGGTAATCTTGGGGATTGGCAAGGCGACAGTATTTGTCATTCTGGTTGGGGCCCGACAGATATCCTGGCGAAACTTCCGATGGATTAAGCATGCAGTCTCATGAATAAATATGCCCCCGAGATAAATATACGAAGTTATATATTTCTGTAATCTGCTCCTTCAGCTCTATTAGACTGTAGGTAAATATATGTGTTTTTACATTTAAAAAAAAAACAAGATGGCGTCATATTTGTCAAACTGGGCAGCCAATAACGTCGCTAGCCCTCAGTCCGAGGTCGGCCTTAGGCCTATTGCCATACGACCTCTATCTATCAAACTTTTTTGAAGTGTAACAGGAAATCTGCTAATTGAGTGAGCGACTTAAAATGATTTTCGAAATTCAACAACTTTACCACCCTGTATAATTGAAATGCCTAAAGATAATTATACAAAGTTATATATTTCTGTATTGTGCTCCATTAGCTATACTGGATTGTAGGTAAATATATGTTTTTCTATTTAAAAAAAATCAAGATGGCATCATATCTATCAAACCTGGCAGCCAATAACCTCGCTAACCCAAGGTCCGAGGTCGACCTTAGATGCTACATGACCCCCATGTATCAAAACTTTATGAATATATAGTTGCGACGTATAAACGTGCGTCGTTCTTGGACCTTGTTGTCCATATGGGGGGTGTTCTTGGGGTGTAGTCCTTGGTGATGGGAAACAAAAAAAACACAGTGTTTTTTCTTTTCCTCAAACTTCTATTGTGCTAAACGTTTCGATGCCCTATGGCATCTTCATCAGTAGACTGCAAAATATATGAGCTATAAGTGACACGGTCCGTGAGACTAAGAGATAGGCTTACATTTATATTGTACATTGGAAATATTTTTATTTAATATTGAAGTTAAAAATATGTAATAAACATTATAAAACAGGAGGGGAAAAAAAGGGGGGGCGGCTTACCACAAAACACTCTCACACTGGAGACGTGACTGATGGACTTTCCTTCCTTTCTTGTGATGTTATTTTTCTTAATAGTTTGGTGAAAATGGGTTACTCGTTTTGGTCAGTCTTGGCATCAGGTTATGGCAACCAACACCTGAAGTGCTTCAGAAAGACGTTACGAGCACCCTACTATTGGTCAGCGTGTTGTTTTCCGCTTTTTGTGGAAATGTGGTGATGGTGAAGTTTGAGCTACATGCCAGGCTCCCGCCGCAACAAACCGCGGATGACCAGCAGTAATGCCACGGCTAGTAGCCAGACATGCAGATACGCTTAAATTTGAAAGAAAAGTGAGGGAAGAGAAGTAACACCAGTCATCGCCTGGAGGTTTGGCACTGGAAAGTGGGGCAAGTTCAATGGTGATTATGTGTGTATTAAAATATAAAAAATGCAGGTCCCTTGCAGTAGCCAAGGTTAAGTTGTTGTTATTGTAGGAAAAAATGCTGATTGTGGTAATAGGTCTAGGTTTGCTGTTGTTTTTTATCAATGTGCAATATTTTGGTAATATGAACTTTTGTAATATGAAAAAGAGGAGAAAAAAGAAACTAACATCTAACATCCAACAGAAAAGGAGAAAATAGGCATTGTTATAATATATATGAGTAAATTTTGCTTAGGCTGTCTGTGTCTGTTTTTGCATTTATGTTGTTGTTATTTTTTCTTATGCAGACCATTTCGTGAAATTCCCATTTTTTTTTGTTAGGTTCACTCTTTAAGATTTTGGTTTGATCGAAATTAAAACTGTGTTGATGTTGGTTTGTGTGTAGTGTAAGGGCCGTTGGGTTATTTTTGTTATGTTTGTGGCTGCTAATTCGGTTTTTTATATATTGTGATGTTTGGCCAATATATGCAGCAGGGCAACCTGTCTGGCATGGTATTACATATACTACATTGCTTTTTTTTGTCAGTGGGCGTTTTGGGTTTCAGTTGTGTAAAGTGTTTTTTAAGTAGGTTATGTCCTTTAAAGCTGGTTGGACTTTTTTCTTTTTTAAAGGTATTACAAATTTTTTCAGAGAGAAATGGCACCTATGGTATTGTTAGGTAGTTTTTAGTGGTGTCTTTTTTTGCTGTAGTGGCTGTTTTATTGTAAAATGTGTGTGTTCTTTGTTTGAAAATGGAATTTATTAAGTTGTGGGGATAGTTATTGCAATGTAGTACATTTTTTGCTTTTTTAATTGCTGCGATTCTGAATTCTGGGTCTGATAGCCCTATGGCAGGGTCCGCAAGACTGGATATTACTGATTTTTTTTGGGAGATGGGGTGATTTGAGTTGTAGTTTAGGTATCTGCCAGACCAAGTAGGTTTGGTATACCAGGAGGTTCTGATTTTTCCGTCTTTGTTGTATAGAGGTGAGGTTGAGAAAATTGATTTGTTTATTTTGTGCTCTGATTTTGCAGTCTACTGATGAAGATGCCATAGGACATTGAAACGTTTAGCACAATAGAAGTTTGAGGAAAAGAAAAAAACACTGTGTTTTTTTTTTGTTTCCTATCACCAAGGACTACACCCAAGAACACCCCCTTTATAAACTTTATGAAGTTTAACAGAAAGCTGCTAAGGGGAGCAACTTAAAATGATATCCCTGTACATATGTATGTATTTACATAGTTATGTGGAGTCAGTCTAGATCATTATTTTCACACTTTCTTCTTTTCATGCTTCAGATTTAACGACTATCATTGAAAGCAATTTTTTTTTAAATTTGTTTTTTGGGTGTTCTTGGGGAGGTAAGTATTATCTACATGTTTGTATATAGACATGTCATAGGTACTTTGTTAAACTGCTACTTGATTTGCTTTGGTTTCATTATTTTTTTGGAAAATTAGTTTAAATTTTGGAATTTACCTATGTCTCAAGCTGAGTTTGGTAATAGGCACTCTGATTAACCCATTTCACTATAGATTGTTAAAATATTGTGAAATGATCCATACTCTGAGCTATCAGATTTCATTATTGAGTACTGAACTGGGCCTAAGTTATTAGTAAATAGGCTATCACTAATCAATATACCAATGCTACAAGAGCTGAAACAAATTATCTGTTAAGATCCTTTCTCAAATTTATTCATCATACTGCTGGTTATAGAAGCTACCTCCCCAATATCAAACCCTTAAGGTTACAATAGGGCAGACAAGGCCAGAATACCAAAAGCATTCCTATTAAACAATACTTGAGAAACCTGAATTGAGACTGTTAGAATATGAATTATTGGCAGCAAAGAACTGCAAATACAAAATCTAAATAGTATTACACAAGCAATGCCAAATCAATACTTGTACGAGAACGGAAAAGGTAGGTACTTACAGAAGGGACCGTGGAATAAGAGATAACATTTTATGTTATGCTACTAACAGCTCATTCGTCGGTAAGGTAACTTTTTAGACCTCCCCAAGCACCTGGCCACAATACATAAGAGGTACCTACTAAAATGTAACTGTAGGTGTAGGTATAAATAACAATTTGGAAGCTGAGTTTGCGCTAAATTATCTGAATACTTTTTTAAATTTTGATTTTTTTTTGCAATCAGGCGTTTGTCGTTGGTTCTGTCAATTGTCAGTCAGTGTCAGTTTCTCATTTCGCCTGTCGCCTGTCACCTCAGAAAATATAAACTAATGGAATCCACACGCGCAATTCTCCGCTATATGGGCTGCTGTTACCAAAAGTGATGAGACGCCATGTCGAAGGCGAAAACCAAACATTTCGTTGGCTATATGTTTTTCTGCAATAAATTGCATTTTGCAAGACTTTAATATTATAAATAATTGTGGCGCTTACAATGGTGGGATGTGCCGATTACGGTTTTAAAAGCATCGGCTATAGAAAGGAGCCTGGAGTTACGTTTCACAGGTAAACAGATAATGGCGTTTTTCAGCAACAATTAAATTATTTAAAATAACTCTAAAACCAGTTATTTTACATCCAAATCTTCGAAATATGATTTAGTATATACCGCAGTGAAGTCAATAATGCTATTTTGGGAAATATTTTTCTAATCCTGTAACTTGTAGACAGTTTTTTTATTTAAATTTTTGAGCTGTTTGTCCAGGGGCGCAGTAGATGTAATCCCAGGGTTATCAACGACTATTAATTCACAATTATTTTTGTTTATTTAATAGAAAGTTGATGTTTGCTAATAATATTACGTATAATATTACTAATAATTTAGTTCCATTATTATTTTTAATAAAATATTATCTTATGTGCTACAATACCAATGCCACATCACTGGCATTTTCACACTTGACAGATTGGAGCAAACTGGTAACAGACGTCGGCGTCGTATCCTACTTCCTCTGGTTTACATTTTCTAAGCCTGTCACTAATAAAGTTTTCTGATCTGATTTTCTGACCGAAATTTCTGAAGCCGCTCTAGACCGCCCCAAGAGTATTGCTAATTGCTATGTGGCCACTGAGCGGAGCGAAGCCGGCAATACTGGAGGAGATCGGTATACTTCTTACTGTTCGAAATGCTTTTGCTATTTCTTGTGCGATCTGAATAGCACTAATTTTTAAAAATGTGCGTGATTTTATTTCAAAATGTATTTTCTTCTATCCCAAAATTGCATAAAAGATCACCATAAGGATATGTCTTATAATGTGACCACAAACGTCTGTTTCGTTAAAATTATTATAGCCTATTCCATTTATAAAATTAGTGCCGCACCAGAGCAAATATTGCGCACCATTGGTGAAGCTAGTGCAAGTTTGAGCCAGTTCCGCACCTGGTCGTGTAGGTGCTGCGGCACCGATTTCATGGATATTGGTGGGTGGGAGGGGGACCGCAAACCGCAATGCATAATTTTATAGTTTTCTAATAAGTAGCTTTAATAAAATAAAAGTGGAAATGGTATGCTGCAGTATCATCAATTCATTATAATGGTAATCAGGTTGATCAGTAAACATTTAGTGAGTTTGAATAATACTTTTCCTGAACTTATTTAATTGTTTTAGTTTCAATTTGATCATTTATTTCCATTTTATTGCCAAATCACCCATTTTTCTTTAATTGTGGAATGCTTTAGAACGTTAACATCCACCTAAAGAAAACGGACACGACTTTTAATTTTTGCACAATTAATATTAGGAAATTTCCCCGCAAATGTATTTCAAGGTCATAAAATCGGTCTCCATTGACTTTGCACTTTTACTGCACTGACAACGAACGAGTGCAGCCATCGTGCGATTTTAGTGCAGAGTGCAGCACTAATTTTACCAATGGAATACGCTGTTATGGTACGTCCCCATGTGCGGATATGGCGTATATTGTGGATTCACAATGTTGCCACAGTGCACACTGCATATTCCATCTTTTTTGATATATGCATAGTTCTACGCGGACCTCTAAAATCATATGGCATATGTCAATAAGGATTTCGATATAGTATATAACTGTCGTTTTTTCCACTATTTATCCAACAACTTAATTATATCACTCTAATAGGAATGCAGAAATTTGGCAACACTTAGCAAGAAACTTCAATTTCAACCAATCAGACCACAGCGCCAAATCCGCAATATACGCCATATCAACACTTGGGGACGTACGGACGGTTAACGACGTACCATTAAGCCTAGTTCTCAGAGGTTTGTCATATCGCCGCGACACCCCCTTCTCCAAATTTAATAACATGTCGCTGTCGCAAATATTCTACTCGGATACTTGCCTGAATTGAACCTTTAGATTTGATTTGGTTTTAAATTTATTAGGAAATTAACCCCTGTGGGATGATATATTTCAACTTGTAAAATGTGTTAAATTTTTAGTAAATTTTCACCTTTCAAGCAGTATATTATTTTTTGTTGAACAATGCGCGTAGTTGAAATAATCCAACTACAAACAGGATGTCGCACGACACAGGGAAATTTCAAAACATGATCTCTCATTGGTCGGACCAAGTGTCGCAGCGACATGACAAAGCTCTGAGAACTAGGCTTTAGACAATAGACAGATGAAATAGACCTCATAGACGTAAACGCAACGTGTACTATCACTTTCTATCATCGTTTTTTCACTAGAAGTACGTATCCGGTTGGGTAACGTGAAACATCGGTTTGTTGTTATCCGTAGGTAGACATAATTGTTTTTATGATATTAATTGTTTTTATGATTGATTTTGTGATGTAGTTTTTTCTACAAGTGAAAAGTTTTGTACACGGTTTACGATTTACTATTGAAAATATCTCCAACACTGAGTCCAGAAATATGTTCCTCTTTGAAAACCATAACACATACCAAGGCTGGCATTGTGCTTGGGAATTGGGTAGGTATTGTGCTGGGTAATTTTTTAAGTAAATTTTGAACTCTTTCTCTGAGTGTTCGGATACTTAAGCAAACGGCCAGTGACCTGAATATCAACGTGTCACATGTAAATTGTAAACTTATTATTATGTTTATTAGGATCGCAGCAAAGTTTTCGTCTTTCTTTTTGCGTTAAAACTATTCGAAGGGGCATAGATGAGATGTCGGTGTATCAGAAGTCAGAAGATCAAAACTGCGTACTGCGTTACTTAGAGAAGACCCGTAAGAAAGCCGAATGCTCCGCAGCCGCAGCAATACCTGAGAAGTCCAGGACCAAAAAATTGCGTTACTTATAGAAGGAGCGTGGGAAAGTCGAATGCTCCGCAGCCGCAGCAATACGAGCGGAGACGAAAATACCTATAGGATAGAGAGGTACCTAAGATTTTTCAGAAATTGTTTTAACAAAAGAAAGTGTTCTAAAAGTGGGAAGGTTTTGTTAGTGCGTTTTGTTTCCAATTGTTACAATTGAACATTTAAGTTCCGTACCTATACAAATAAATAATACCCAAAATCTTCATGTATCACTTATTTTTGACCCAGTCACTTATTTTTGACATCTAGTTACCTTACCTTTGAAGCCTTCATTTTTTTATACCCGTCTCCTTTTAGCACATGTTGAAAAGATACGGTAAAAATGTCAAAGTCAATTTTCCAACGCCTACTTGACGACAATGCGTAGGTTCCACCGACGGCAGCAGCCGAGAAGTTTAGTCAGCGAACCCTGAAATTGGCCAATCAGGTGCCGATTTTCAGCGTTCGCTGACTAAGCTTCTAAGCTGCTGCCGTCGGCGGAACGTACGCAATAATAAGTGAAAGGCTTATAGATGTTTCCCTAATCGAAATCGATGAATTTCACTTACCGGTCACTGAACGGTATATCAAAAAAGATGGAATGCAGTGTGCACTGCTGCAACACTGTGGATCCGCAATATACACCATATCCGCACATGGGGACGTACCATAAGGCCTAGTAACCAGTAAAATGTAAATGTCACCTACCGTTGTCACCATAGAGGAGTTAGGTAGAGGTCTTTATTTACATTTTTCTATATTGGCGTGATAAACAAACCCTCCACACAGCGTTGCCAGGATTACTTTGCTAGTAAATTGGCACATCAATTTTTTGAATGATATCTTGCGAATATTTACACCACGAGAGTACTATAATATCTATTGCTGTCCAAATAATTTTTGAATGGTGATTAATAGAACATTTATAGCGATAAAAGAAAAAAATACGTTTAAGTGGCCAACTGGTCACAATCGGCAACACTGCAGAATCCTGTGACACGTGGTTTATGTCAGTTTATGAGAATTATTTCATGGATTTTTTTTTGGTTTCCTGAAAGTTTTAAGAGTTTTCCGCCGACTTTTTCAGTTTTAGCAATTGTTTCTTTGTTTTAACTTGTTTGTTAGCCATGGTGAGACAATCCGAACAACCCTCAAGCCTTCAAGTATGCGGTTTGTATATCATGCCAAGGAAACAAATGTCAATATATGACTAACTCGCGGCATCTATTTATTTACTCCATTGTCAATGGTTGTCACTGTTGTCAAAACAGTAACAGTAAATTTAAATAGACGAAAACGGATGATCCTTAGAAAAGGTAAACCAAAGGAAGTAGTATACGACGCCGGCATCTGTTACCAGTTTGCTCCAATGTGTCAAGTGTGAAAATGCCAGTGACGCAGCATTGGTAATGCAGCACATAAGAAAATATTTTATTAAAAATAATAATGGAACAAAATTACTATGTGTAACATTAGTAATATTATACGTAATATTATTAGCAAACATTGATGTTGGTTTTTCTTTTAGTATGTAGTTGTGGAACAAAATTGTTATTCACTCTTTTAGATAAGCTACAGTCTAAATAAACACAGGACAATTTATGTACAGACAGGCTCCGCTCTGTATTGGCGGCAGTTCTGATTCTTTGTGATTTCGCTGAATATTGTTTATAATAATAACAATGAAAACTCTGTGTCAGCAAAAGCTAAACCAACATCACCTCCGCTTTGTTGAGTTAAAAGTTAGTTAGTCACTTTGAGAGCTTTGAAGTAATAAGTTTCTGAATAGAAACAGAGAACTAATTTGTGGTTTTATTTAAAACCCGAACCCATACACCTTTCCTTTAATCGACTTACTATTAAACAAATAAAAGTAATTGTGAATTAATAGTCGTTGATAGATAACCCTGGAATTACATCTCCTGCGCCACTGGAAAAACTGCTCAAAAATTTAAATAAAAAAACTGTCTACAAGTTACAGGATTAGAAAAATATTTCCCAAAATAGCATTATTGACTTCACTGCGGTATATACTAAATCATATTTTGAAGATTCGGATGTAAAATAACTGGTTTTAGAGTTATTTGAAATAATTTAATTGTTGCTGAGAAACGCCATTATCTGTTTACCTGTGAAACGTAACTCCAGGCTATTTTTCTATCGCCGCTGCTTTTACAAACGTAATCTGCACATCCCACCATAGTAAACAACACAATTATTTATAACAATAAAGTCTTGCAAAATGCAATTTATCGCAGAAAAACACATAGCCAACGAAATGTTTGGTTTTCGCCTTAGACATGGCGTCTTATCATTTTTGGTAACAGCTGTCAATATAGCGGGGTCCGGAGAATTGCGCGCGTGGATTCCATTAGTTTACATATTCTGAGGGATGATCGCACAAAAAGCAAAGAAATAGATACTGATGCCACCGCCAAGCCAAGAAAACCTTTTTCTAGTTTGCATTAGTTTTTAAGAAAAATTATGCCCCGAAAGTTGCGAATAAACATTTTAAAGTTCAAATGTCTTCAGCAGTTTTAAATAAATTTTAAACATACGAAAACCTATTCCTATTCCAGACCATCTACCAAAATCTTAACAAGATAGAGTGAAATAGACTGATATCCCGAGCGCTGGTGATGTAATTACCGAACTCCGATGACTGAACCAGGAAGGGGATGCACAATTTTGTCCAAATGAAAATCGTCCAAAAAAAAAACGTCCAAAGTAAATCGGTCCACCGATGATTTTCTCCAAAATAAAAACATCCACCGAAATTCAATCCAAACCAGAAAACGTCCAAAATAAAATCATCCAAAGCATTTTCATCCAAAATCTCCTTGAAATGACCTCTAATCTTTTTATGGTGGTTGCTATTAGTTCGCTACGCGGATTGATATCTGGAGATTATTGATCCGAGTCGGCCGAAACGTAAACAAATCTGAATTCAGTTTAAACCAAAACGTAAAAAAATCGGTTTAAAAACTATAATGTATTGTTTGCATGAATTATTAATTATTAAAATGTTAATCTGTTAGCTCGTTAATTAAAAAAATTACATTAAAATGTATTTACTGAAGTTTATTGATAGGTTTTTTTGATAAAATGTTATTCGACACATTTATTGTAAGTAGTGTTAGTAAAAAGAAATAAAACGAAGGGATTGTACTAATTGAATGACGGAGATGTTTCGGGCCCCTCTTTAGGCGGGAGATGGGCCACAGGAGAAATGCTGAATGGGTAAGAGCCTTTAGATAATGGAACAAATTCCAGTGCATTGTTTACTGATGATGACTTCCTGATGAAAGTCATTGGTAAACTCTGTTACTTTTAGGATAAATCTACAGAAAGTATATCTCTGAAAACTCTGAATAACAAGACAGAGACAGGGTGTTATTGAGGAAATCGGAGGAGAGATTGGATATTAATGATACCTATAGAATGACTGAATGAAGCCCTACCATCAAACAGTTAAGGTGGAAATATAATAACGAATAAGATAAAATTAGAAATAAGAGTTGGTTTCATATACCCCTATTAGCGTTCATGCACCAAATAACATAAGTCTTATTTGGTGCATGAATGCTAATAGGGGTATACATGAAACCAACTCTTATTTCTAATTTTATTTTATTTGTTATTTTGTTTTATTTGGTGTATAAACCCACCTTTAAATTACTAATTTCAGATACTCAAGTAACATCAAAAGTGTATCACAGAGTGATTGTGTTGGTTGTGGAGGATCTACAACTGGCAGAGCCAGTATAGAAAATGTTAAAGGGAGCAATGCCATACTATTGCCAGACACCAGAGTGCTTAATGTTTATGGAGCCACAATAGACCACAGGTTGCAGCGGAGGACTGAATAAGTCCACTCACATAGAATACAATAATCTTTGTGGAGCCCTACTACTACCACTACTCCTACCCTACGACTGTGTGGTGAATGAGAGGATAAATGTTATAGAAACCCTACTATTGGTAGACACTAGACTAGTGTATTTAATGTTTGTGGCCCCTCTACTGCTAGGTTCGGTGTTATGTTAGTTCAGCTAGTATACCTACATGAAGTATTGGTAATTAAGTTTTTACCAAGTATGGGGTGTTCAATATAAAATTTCATCTACTTGACAGTGAAATGTCAAAAGAAAAGGATGGAGAAACAAAAGTCCATTTATTTTGATTATGTCATCCTTTTCTGTAAAAATTTCATAGCCTGCTAGATGCATTTTTATAATGAACGTATAATTGTCGTATAATTGTGTAATTATAATGATGAAGTATATATATCCTGAACATACTTGCAAAATTTTAGAAGGTTTAATTTCAGTTCAACTGCTAGCAATATTATTATTAAATTTAAACAAAAAAACATTTTTTGGATTTTTTTTCATATCTAAAGATTTGCAATAAAAAAAATAAAAAAACAAATATCCATGTATTCCTATAACCTAGATATATATACAACTAAAAGCAGATGTTTAGTGCCATTGATTTAGTAGATTGTGTGTTCAAAATGTTAATTAACTGTTTCATTTTTTGTTACTTATTTTTTTATAATCAGATCTATGAACATATGAACTATGAACTCCTTTTCTCAAAATCATCCACATAATTTTTTTCACTTTCCTAAAAATGAACAAATTATCCTGTAGCATCCTATAGAATATAGATAATAGTATCTATTTAAGCAGCACTGATTTAATTAACTTGGAGAGGTACATTATACTGACTTTGTATAATATAGTAGAAATTATTTAAATTTCATGATCTGCGCGTTGCGTCCGATAGCAACGTTGTCATGATATAATATATCAAATGATATATGTCTGATATATATCATGATATTTATTTTTTCTTTTGATTGATCAAATTACCAAATTTGCTGGTTTCCAATTAATAAGCTAAATAATTTTTTTCACTTTGTATAAATTTTATATTAATATAGTGATAATAATAATTAGTATTACTATTATTGCTTATAATATAATGTTATGGAACATATAATACCGATTTCTTCTTATTTAGTATCGTTAGTTGAATCAAACCATTTTTTATTTTTGGTTGTTCTTACATTCTTTGTTTTTTTGTAGGTGTTAACAAAATAAAATTTAGTACTGTGAATATACTTGTAATTCCCAATATGAACAGCGGTTATACAAATGAGAATAAAGGTGACTTTCAGATAAATATCATCATTTGATATATATCTGATGTATATCCGATATATTGCTATTTATATATTATGATATTTACCAACTTTGTCGGATGGATCTATTAGGGTTCTGAACAGAGAATGAATCCAATAAACGTAAGTGATTTTTTATTATGCATAAACCATAAAAGTAACATCATAAAACAAAACAAAAACAGTATCTTTCTACAGTGTGACCCATTGAAAAGCGGGACATCCCCAAACTTTTGTATTTATGGTCCGATTTTGACAATTTTTTTTCTGATTTTAGATCGTGAAAAACTGTACTTTAGGACAAAGTGTTACTTTTTTATTACAAAAACTAAGGCCCACTAGGTAATTTTTATGGTCGAAAATTCAAGAAACCTTTATTAGCAATTTTTTTACAATCTGAGTACACCAATGGATTAAGCGCCCTTTCAAATGAACAGGTACCAAATTTCATTAAAACATTTTGGTTGGTAAGATTTCTACAGCAAAATTAAAAATTATCTTCTTTTTATGAAATTTATTTCATTTTATAAAGCAAGCCATGGAATGAAATGACAAAAATAACTTTTACTAATAAAAATATTCGACAACTCGCCAATACAATGCTATGAAGAATCAAATTCTGGTTGCTTCCACCAAACCCCCGTGTATTGCAATACATTTATCATATCTTTTTCGTATCTTCGAGGTGACATTTCCCAGTTGTTCTGGAGTAACATTTGCACATCCTTCTGTTATCCTGCTAGCACGTAGTTCTTATACCGACTGTGGCCTTGATTTATAAACTTTTTGCTTAATGATACCCAAACAAAAGTCCAGTAGTTTCAAGTCCGGTGACGTTGGCGGCCATTCAATAAAAGGACTATTTCGTTCTATCCACCAATTCTCAAAATTTTCGTTCAACCATTCCCTCACCACTACTGCGTTGTGTACGGAAAATCTATCTAATTGAAATATCACCTTCGGGCGAATAAGAAATGGTAACTCATGCACTGCGTCCCAAAATTCATTCCTTAGAAAGGTCAAAAACCGATGTCAATTTAAATTACCCTCAAAGAAAAAAGGGCCAATAATTCTATTATCAAGTATCCCGCACCATACATTTACTTTATGTGAATACTGTCTCTTTGCGTTTATGACCCACCCAGAATTTTCAGACGACCAATAGAGTGAATTTTGAGACGACACCACCCTATTTTTGTAAATGTGGCTTCATCACTGTACAAAATTTGTTTTAAAAAGTTCCTATTTTCCAGATATTCTCCTTGCGCCCACAAACAGAATTCCATTCTTCTCTCCTCATCTCCCAGTTCAAGAGTATGCAAAAATTTAGGCTTAAATGGCTTTATCTTACTTCTTACAAGGCACCTTCTAATATATTCTTTAGGGACATTTAAGTCTAGACTTGCCGTTCTCAAGCTTGAATTAGAACTATTTGTGAAAGTATTCCAATATTCGCTGGTTATCTCATATCTCGAAGTGGATTATTTTCATTTTTGAGAATATGCCTTGTTACACTGTCCTGTTTCGTTGAAAACTTTATTTATGCGGTGTACAGTACTACTGCTCACTGCAGATCTATCGGGATGTCTGTCTGAAATTCTCTGGCCGCATCTCTTGCCGAAAGAAAATTGTCGCCCACAAGACGCACAACTTCCATTTTGTCTCTTACACTCTGACTCTGACATGAGAGAACTAATGATTAGTACATTTTTGATCTTGTCAGTTATTTTTGACATTTCATTACATGACTTGTTTCATAAAATGAAATAAATATTTAAAAAGATCATAATTTTTTATTTTGCCGTAGAAATCTTACCAAGCAAAATGTTTTAATGAAATTTGGTACCTGTCCATTTGAAAGGGCGCTTAATCCAGTGGTGTACTCAGATTGTTTGTAAAAAAATTGATTAATAAGTTTCCTTGAATTTTCGACCATAAAAATTATCTAGTAGGCCTAGGTTTTTGTAATAAAAATGTGATACTTTGCCCTAAACTACAGTTTTTCACGCCTTACAATCCAAAAAAAAAGTTTGTCAAAATCAAACACTAAATAAAAAAGTTCTGGGGGTGTCCCGCTTTTGCATGGGCCACACTGTACAAGAAGTATACGCGTCTAATAACTGCACATTTCTTATTGCCAGAGGTTATAACAATCAAAAATGTATTTCTAGGACAGATCAAAACTTTTGGATTGCCAGATTCGAGCATTTAAAAATAAGGGCGTAACTTGGCCTTCGCCATTTTATCGACGAATTGTTCTCATGGGAAAAAACATCGCCCGAATAAGATCTTGTCCCTATTTTTAATATAATTTGTGGGGATCCTACATAGAAGGTACCAAAATTTGAAACTAAATTTGGGTGTTTTTATTCACAAAACAAAAAGAAAGCATTGTATAGGTACATATGTAGATGATCTTAGTTACAAGACACCCATGTCGAAATAAGCATTATACGCAGGGTGTCTCATTTATCAAACCTATTATAGAAATAGCCCGCACAATGACCACACAACAAATGACCACAATTTAATGAATACGCCTTCTTGTTTACTTTACAAGATCCACATGATGTGAGGAGTGGGTCGTCTTCGGTCAAAGGCTCTGTCTCTCCCTCCAACAGAGGAACTCGTAGTGGGCCATCTACATTTTCTGAAAACGGGGTTGATCTAATAGGTTTGTTCCAACCAACCAATTCAAGAAACCGTTCCGGAACGGTTCAAAAATCATTTTGTTCGATCCACTAATATAAATTTTAAATTGAAAGAACCAATGTGGTTGTCCATAGTGGTTCTGCAAGGATCTTGCGACGGTTCCTTGTTGGGTTAGAACAAACCTTATACCTAAGGTTCTGGAATTTCTCTGAGTACGTAAATTGCTAATTTCGATTTGGAATTTTTACTAGAATGTTGGCCAGAATGATTTTCTAACGATTCTGGAACGGTTTTCTGGCGTGTTTGAATAAACCTAATATAATTAGATAGGTATATGTGAATATAATAGCCATCCTGTTTATTGCAGTTATTAAACCTATGCCTTCGAACTACTTATGGTAAGATTGTGAATTCGCATCGACTATATCAAGATTTAAAGATGACAGTACCTGCTCTCAGAGTGGTACTCCAAAATTAACGCTTTACTATAAAAGTAACACGTTGTTTTATAGTACCTAACGAATTACTTCAAAGTAACCCTTGCTTTAAGATAAAGTGTTTCTTTTTAAGTAACGATTTTTCTGTAACGCTTTACTTTAGTAGAGTAACCAAGAACGTTTTAAGAGGTTTTGCGTTGCGGACCAAAGTAACGTTAATGTCCGACCGGTCTATATAATTTACTTCTATCAAAGTCATTTCTATTAAAAATAATGCTCTAGGGTGTATAAACAAAAAAAATAACGCCCTTGGGCATTATGAATTTAAATTGACAGTAATTTGATAAGTAAATCATTTATAAATCAAAATAATCATTGTTGTGTGTTGCCACGATAAATCAAATCATAATATATAAAATCTAACTTTTTTTAAGTACAAGCAGAAGTCAGACATTAAACGTTGAAGACACCATGAGCATTATAAGACATAACGCCTTCGGTCGAAGTACGCTTTGTTCATTATAAAATTTCATCTAGTTGGCTGTGAAAGGGATGGAAAAACAAAAGTCCATTTATTTTGATTATGTCATCCTTTTCTGTCAAAATTTCATAGCCTGCTAGATGAAATTTTATAATGAACACCCCGTATACTGTTGCGAACTCAGGGTTCAATAATTCCAGTGTAACGATTTAATACGAAAACACTATTTATTTATCCCACAATTACACACAGGTACAATTCGACTACTAAATAACTCACTACTTAACACTTTATAGCCTTCTAATATGGTTTGGTGCTTTAGCTTACTTATAGCTCGATTAAAATAAGACGACTGAAAAATACAGAAAAGCCTAGAATATCTTAGAAGAAAAGTAATTAATACGAGACACATAAAATAAAAGTCGCAAACAAGTACTTTCTAAATAAAGAGAGCAACAGAGCAATAAATCACTCGTGACAGTCCCATGCTGAAGCGCCCGGACAGCCGCGAGACGCGAAGGTTCTAGATCCTTTGCTCGCCTTAACAATACTAATAAATTTTAAGGCTTACAAGTGATATTTGTGGCTTCAGCGGACAGAAGAATAATAATTTTAATTAAAAAAAAGTAGGCTGAAGCCTTTCAGCCTACTTTTTCCACTTTTAAAATATCTTTGTTGTCTGTATAAATGTGGTATAAGTATGTTATTTAGACATCGACTGTTTCAACAGTGGTTCCTGTAAATATTTCGTAGTGTTACTTGAAAGCAGTTGGAACGTTTTGTTGATTTTTTTGACCTTTTGTGATGTAAACCCGAAAAAATAGCGCTACATAAAAAAAATTAATTGGATTATTGCATGACAAATATGTTCACAGTACTTATATCTTATGTTCTTCGTTATTTTATATCACAGTCTATCAACGAGCTACTATATTACATCTGGAGTCCCCCTCCTGTTTTACAGTTTTGGCACACTTTTTAGCTGCGGTACTCTGAAAAATAGCTGCCATTTCCGCCGGAAATGACGTCAGTCAACGTCTTACGTCAAATGATTCGGAATGGTGATTTGCTAATTGCTGTGCTTTGACGACAATATTACGTCAGCGTACTCTTAAACATAGCGCATTTCCGGCCAAAAACGGTGCCACTTTTAAGGACATACCTTCGCCATTTGTTGGGTCCTTCCAGCAGACACCTCCATGCAGTCTATCATGGACGTTTAAGAAGGCCCTTTTGTATAATCATAGCTTCACCTAAAACCCGACCTTCGTACCTATATTTGACGTCCATAAGAAACACATTGGTATCAAAATTAATGTCACCATTACATCAACGAATTTCTTACCCCTATTTGCGCCAAGCAAATTTAGGTAAATCTAAAGTTAAGGACCCCTAGACCATATCCAGTCGACCAGAAAATCACCTATGACGTGAATATATTTGGTGATAAAAATTCACCTACGTGACCCACCAAGATACTGATCTTTAATGAACGTACAAAAAACTTTTCCAATTATTCACAAAACATCTGCGCCCTTTTATGTAAAATAACGCTAAAGTCTTAATATAATTATAATTACGAATAAATCGGGTTTGGTATTATGAAAAGTTTATTGAATAATATAATTTAATATTACAACTTTACAACTATTCAACAAGCAATCATAAAATAAATTTGCGATTCAAATTAAAGTGGGCGCGCTTTATTCCTCCACTTTTAAAAAATAGGACAGATAAAAATATAACATCACTTTTAATTTCACAGCTTAGCTTCTTCAATCCACAATTGAATTAAAAACTGAAGTCATATAAATACGAAAATTTAAAAAAGTATCCCTGTTTGTGTATGCTTTAGCCTGAACATCTTCATTGTCCTTGTCTTCACAACTATATGAGACTGTCCCTAGAAGAATATTTCACATTTCTTGAAATAAATGTTTGTCAATGTATGTCTAAAATTTAACTATTTAACTTTGAATCTGGATCATTTAAATTGCAAAGTTTTTTAATCTTTGGGGTATTTACTTGTACTGCTACGTCTCTAGAAGACCTCTCACCCAACTTCACAATGGCCCTCATGCGTCTTAGAAAATTTTCCTTTTTTTTCATCACCAATTGGATGACTGATATTGAGGTCTGATGGAGGTTGTGTTTCAGGCTGCATACTAATGAATTGAATATCCTATAAATTGATGATAATTTTTATAATCAATAACCCTGTTATTAATGCTTATTAGGAGTTTTTTGATAAAACTTATAGGTACATAATTGCACTCACTGACAGCTTCAATTTTTTTAGGTTTCTTTTCTTTGCTTGAAGTTCTTGAGTGGCTTGTGAATTCACCATTTTGCATTTGGAACAGTTTGAGCTAAAATTGCATGATGGTACAGCATCATGTTTTAGACGGTGCCATCTAATACTCCTTTTCATATCATATTGGGGCCTTAAAAAGTAACCAAACTAGTAATAAAATGTGTGTTAATAAACACTATGTATATATTTATATGTTTTACCTTCTTTATAATTAGCTGGCCTCGCAACTGGCTTATAGTGGAAAAAGCATATCTGCATATGCAGATGCCTGTTTACAAGTAACAGCCACAGGAGCCTTGTTGACTTTTCCGGGAAAGATTTGAAATTTATGATTTATGAACTGCTTTTAACGCTTTTGTATACATGGAAAGGATCATCAATTTTTGGAATCATTGTAACACAGCACTTCATAAAACTAAGGAATATTGTCACTGACGTGTGTTAAATCTTGTAATATTGGAAAATATAGCAACTAATGCTAAAATTGTAAGAAAAACTGAAATATTAAAAATTAAAGATGAACAATTTCTACATAAATGGAAAATCCCTCTATTTTAAAATTAGGTTATATTTTTTTATAACAATAAACATAGTCGACAGACAACACTCAAAATATTAAAATACCGGAAAGTAGTCTGTAAGCACTCCCTGTTTGAAGGTCATTTAAGGACACTTTGGATGATTTTTCGTTGGATGAAAATACGGTGGATCGAAAAATTTTGGATGTTAATACTTTGGATGTAAATTGGTTTGGATGGAATTTCGGTGGATGTTTTTATTTTGGACAAAATCATCAGTGGACTGAATTAATTTGGACGTTTTTATTTTGGATGTTTTTACTTTGGATGATTTTGTGTGGACCCAACCAGGAACCTTTATGAGAGAGTTCTCATTGGTTAAGACGCGATCATGTGAGTGCTTTAGTAAATGGCATGGTTGCCTTCAGATTGACGGAGGCGGATTGAGATTCGAAGTCGTTAATGTCTTTCTGTCCTTTGGATTTCTTAAAGTTAGCAAAGGATAGAAATGTAATCAGCACGCTGTAAGTGCAGCTTGTAACGGAACCAAATAATTAAACGTTATCGATTTCCAAAACGATTCTCTATTTGATTTTTGATTCAAACAATTTCCAATTCAAACTGTGAAACTGAAGCATTATTACAAGCTTTGAACAATCTTAAGCAATCGGCCTGCAGTGAGAAGTAAACCGTTGATGATAGCAGTTGGCAGGTTATAATAACTATTATACGTAATCATGCTTCAGAGGAGCAGATCCGACATTTCCAACGCCACTCTGGTAAGTTTTTCGCTTTTAAAATGGAAACCCCTAAAAATTGTTGTTACAAGTTACCATACAGAGTTTGTAAGTTGTAGTTATATTTCCTGTTATTCCCACCTGGATACAAGAGCGGCTGGTGTTTCAATTTTGAGTTGTATTTCTCATCCAGCGGCTTCAGCGCCTGTCTCAAGCGTTCTTTTATTTTATTGCCTCTTCTCTGCTTCCTGACAGGGAGTAGAATCTTCTAGCTTTTTAATCCATCGTCGATAAGCCATGATTTTATGGTTATTAAATTATAATAGTCGTAACTCGTAAGATATCAATATTAAAAATTAATAAAATTTGCATCGTTGATTCACGAAATCTCTAATTGTTATAACTTTCCTTATAATCCTTATTGCGACAATCGACAATATGGCCGCCGCTGCCTCTTGTTTGTCGCCGATACGTAGTATAGTGTAAATGTAACGTGCATTTTAAATTAAATTAATTTAATATGTAATTATAAATTATAAAATTTATAATTTATAATTATATATTAATTGAATTATATTTTTTTTAAATTAAATTTTAAATATAATAATATAATTTTATTTATAAAATAAAAAAAACCTTAAGCAGGCCATGGAATTAGAACAATAGGTCTGAGATAACTTCATAAAAAGAATAAAAACAATTGCAAGTTGAAAATGTCATAAAATGAGCGGATTTTCATATTTTTATGAATTCATCTCCGAGAAGATTTTTAATTCCATGGCTTGCTACGAAGTTTTTTTTTAATATGAATCCTATATACCCCGTGTTCATTATAAAACTTCATCTAGTTCGCTGTGAAATGTCAAAAGAAAAGGATGGCCGATGGAGTAAGAAAAGTCCATTCACTTTGATTATGTCATCCTTTCCTGTCAAAATTTCATAGCCTGCTAGATGAAGTTTTATAATGAACACCCCGTATTTAGGGTGTCTTTTTTACGTGCGTGCAGTATGGCTATCTCCGAAACGGCTGTAGTTACAAGGTCGGTTAAATTTGCAAAAAGTTGCCTTTTGTGGTGACTTTTTAGGAAACCTTTACAGTGTTGCCACGTTTTAAGTAGTTTTTGAAATATTTGGAAAAATGTAAAAATTGCGAAAATTTTATCAGCGAGCTAGGAGATAAGATGGAGAGAGCAAACAATTTTGCCGACTTCATTCTTTTATATTGCCGAAAATTCTTGACCACTAGATGGCACTGTTTTAAATGTGATCGATCAAAAACACGGGATAAGTTCATTTAAGATCATTGATCACCTTTATTTTTCATTTTTTTTTTACTTTTCTTTTTTAAATTTCGCTGGGTTATAGAAGAATGGACATACTCGAGAAGAACGCTATCATTTTCAATAGAATAGATGTCATCCTCGTTGCTATCTTTCGAGATGAATATAAAATAGACGAAAGCAAAATAAAAATTAGACCACCTTTTTATATTTTTCATTAAAAGTGATCCAATTTGAACCACTTGAATATAATCAAATTCTGAAAAGCATCGGTAATAAACGTTACTTATCTATAGTTGATCCAACTCAAAGACGGACTAGGATTTAACCATTGTATTTATATTTGTTACATATTGTATTATATACTGGAGCTTCTTCAGAGCGAGGTAGACAAATAAACTGCTGGCCAATTGCTTTGCAACACTCGATTTTTGCACCAAGTTTGAGAAAGCATAACTCTGAAGTGGACCAAAGGATTTCCTTGGTCGAAACGAATGTGAGTAAACCCGTCCTTGCACTAATTTACTGGGCATGTTCAAATAAGTTTCTCAGGTGAAAATATACAGGGTTGAAAATAAGGTGCAACTAGTGTCAAAAATTGCACTTTTCACACGAGTGTAACCGTTTGGACACGAACTGTAGGCGAGTGATATAACGTCACAAGAGTGTGAAGAGTGATGTTCAATACGAGTTGCACACTAATTTTTCGACGACTGCGATTTTGCTTCATAAATGATCATTCGCATTATAAAATATATGCAAGGCGTGTGCAAAACAATCAGAAGAAAGTGCAAAGTGAACTCTGCACACGCTGGGTATGGGAGTGCACTTTGCGTACACTCTTTTGCAATATGCGATTTTGCAATATAAGACTATAAAGAATGATGGAACACTTCGCGACATAGTTGGGTTTTTTTTCGATATATTGCTTAGTTCGATAAATATACCTTGTTTTCGAAAAAGTCCGTTTTATTGGACATGTTAGCATGAAATGGCATCCGCTTGATCTTTTTATTAGTGCTCCATTCATGATCGATGCAGTAAGATCACAGGAACTTATTCATGAGCTAAAAATTGCGTCCACATCCGTTACATATACCAGGGGTAAGGAAAATGTTAAACTTGCACTCCATTTTCTAATCTGATAAAATATATACATATGATCGACATTATTTATAAAGGTTGTTCTCGTTTTTGAAATTTGCGAATGGAAAGTTGTTAAACCAAGTCTTTTCTCGGGACCTTTTTTTTTTTTACCGTTATGTTGTTACATCTACAATATTCCATTACTTTTTGCATCTTACATTGCCATCGAATATACTCTGTATAATATTGATGGCAATTGTCGTTTACTTATCGTCAAAACAGATACGGACATGTGGAATTGGAGGTGAATATTACCCTCCTATGTAAATTTCTCCATATAAACTATGCAATTATCACAAAATTGCATCGAAAACAAACAATGAAGCAAAAATTACATCGAAAAGATCACACTGAACCGAAAACTGCATTGTAGTACGTCACAGGCTACGTTCTACATGTGGTTTGATTGTTATTTTACATGTCATGTTTGAGGTGGAATTTTGATATTTTATAATTCTTTTTTTGTTATATTAATTTTGTGTTGCCTTTACATTTTATAATTAATCTAGGTAGTAGAAATTGTTACAGAATAAAGTTTTAATCGCTTTACTCGGGTAATATTCTCCTAAATTACACTCCAAATAACCTGACAATTTTGATGCATTTGTGTAATTACCCCCGACAATTTCACTCACTTTTAACCGACCAATCACACCTCTCGGAAGGCCTAGCCTTCCGTCCTAGGTAACGTGGTCTTTTCTGACAATTTTACTCACTTTTAACCTACCAATCACAACTCTCGATATCCTAGCAACCGTCCTAGGTAACGTGGTCTTTTCTGAAAAGATGCAGTGAAAAGACCTAAACGAAAAAACCACGCTGCTAGAGCAACGGGTCTAACAAACAGAAAAGTGAAAGCGGTCTACCTTAAGGTGCATCAACATGAGCACGAACACGAATGGTAGAATTACTTCCTGGGACACAATCTCCATATTGGTGATACTACGTAAAATAGTGTAAGAACATGTTTACTCAAATTCGCTTTGCTCGCAGAAACCCATTGGTCCTACGTACGCTCTCTCAAACTTGGTGCAAAAATTGAGTGTTGCAAAGAAATTGGCGAGAAATTCAGTTTAGGCATTAAGCCACGTCCTCTGAGTTGAGCACTAAGGAAAAAGCTAATCGATGATCGATGACTCCCGAGAGCTTTGATTTGTTTCAGTTGTACTCCATTTTGAATTTGAACGAAGTATAGCAGTGTTGACTATGCATTTTCTACAGTGAAATATGGAGTTTTAGTTGGAGTAATAAAAGCAGATAACCCTTTTCCTGTATCCGTTTTGTCTTAACATTTCACAAACGATTTGCTTTAATAACCCTTATTTATATAGGTGCTGGAAGGACCCGACGTGAAGAAATCAGTTGAGAGTTTCCAGCTTTCAAAAAAATACATAAGCCGTCTAGTGAAGATATCGCTCCTGAATATCATCTACCACAGAATCAACGTCCCACGCAACGAATTTGAAGCCAGATCGTATCCAGGTCCTTATATGGTGTTTAAAAAAGATTCCCAGAATAGTTTAATTAACCACTGCAAATGCGCTGGAACGGGTATCATCGACGCAATTGGAAAAGATCATGTAAGTAGGTACTTTTCCCATATACAGAGTGTCCTGAAAGGTCATGACATAAATAATAAGAGATAAGAGCCCAGAAGATGCCAAAACAATGTGCCGACTTCATTTGAAATAGTAATTTTCCTAACTAGTGCGGAAAGAGATACTTTCCCGCACGCTGCCTGCCGATGCCCGAACGACGCGAAGCGGAGTTCGGACAGCAGACGAATGCGGGAAAGACACTTTCCGCACGAGTTAGGAACAATATTTTTTCTACAACCCAATTCATTATAACATATAAAAGGAATAAACATACAATACATAAACAACTTTATCTTTGTCAACAGTATGACAGCTGAATTAATCAACAATCAATTGGTTGTTATGACTTGGTGGGATTGTTGGTGTGACGTAATGTTTCAGGCATGAACTGGTGACATTGGAATAAAAAGTGCGAATATTATGGGTATATTTTGTATCAAAAATCAATAAAATCAAGTATAATAGTTCCTTAAAACAGATAAAAATGTTTGGCACGGCTGTAAGGCAGGTGCACCTATCTAGATAGACTATAAAGTCTAAATTATATTATAAATCAGTCATTCTTTAAGTATTTACTTTCCCGCACGCCAATTTTACTTTCACGCATGCCGTGCGGGAAAGTGAAGCTTTCGAAAACAAAATGCGTGCGGGAAAGTGATATATTAAGAACGCTCGTAGAAAAAGAATTTTATTTTGCTTGATTACCGATATACATGACAAGCATATACCTATTATTTAAATATACGGCGAACGTCAATCCCTCACAGTAAATCGAAAATGAAGCTCCTCAGTTGGCTATGAAAATCTCGCAGTTGGTCGATGAGATTTTACTGCGCATGTTTACTGCGCACCACGTGCTAGTTGAAAGATGAGTGACGTTTTGAATCTGACGTCTACACATTTTTAGGTTATGCCAAATGTGACATGTTTATTGGCGGGAACGAAAGTCGACAATAATAAATAAATAGCCAAATTTTCCATAGCACTGTTTCGAAGGCTAGTTGCAAGATGTTTTAGATGTTTAGTCTTTGGAACAAAGAAAGCGTAAAAAAAATTATTCACTTCACTTCAATTTATATAGCTACAGAAGTTATTTCTTGATTCCGGCACGATTGACGACAACGAGTTTTGTTTTATTGCAGGGAGCAATATTTCATGTGTTCAAAGGACTATATAAAGCCATTAAAACTTAAAAGGAAGATAGGTATCTTCATAATAACTAAGTAAGGGCTACATTGAAGGCTACAATTGAAGGAACAACAGATTCTGTTTTAGAGAACTATTCCACTTTCAGTTTCCACATAGAGAAGTAAAAAGCTTTAGGGTTGTTGTAAAGATCCCACTGAGAATTTAAGTGTCTTTCATGAATTTACATACCTAGTTATAGGTACTACATCTTTATTTTGTTTTCAAAGGACATGGAATATTTAATAGGATAAGTAAAGCCATATGGAATTAAACACACACAGATTAGTTAAAGCAAATAAAGTATAAGTACTTACTGAAAGAAACTTCTGGTAGTTGTGGCCTGGTAGGTATAGGTCTTGGTATGGGTAAAATAATATGGAACTCCTATAGGAGCTCATTAGAGGAGGGCCTGGATACAGGCAAAACCCCTGAACATCTGTTTAATTGCAAAACAAACCTACATACCTAGGTATACTAAACAAATCTCAGTCAAAAACAGGGACAATCCTGAATCTGCAGCAGTAAACACAGCACAAAAGACGCCACACCGGAATACCCAGCCAAGCAAAGTTGAATTAGATTAAACCAATCGGTATTTATGCAGACCGATCAATGATTTGAGTAAATTAAAATAAACAAACACTAAACTGAAAGTTTAAATTTAGCAAAGAACGAACACGATCAACAAGATGAAAACTTGAAAGCGTCCCCAAAAAGTAGGATTAAATGCAAGGGTTGACAGATGTAGTTTCTATTACCGTTTGTGAGTGTTAAAAAATTCAATTTATTGTGAATTTTATCGGTTTTATAATATCATATGTTCTGTTATAATATAAATATGTATCCTGCATAAATTTAAAAATGCTAAAATGGTAATTATCGGTGCTTTTAGTAAGATTTTACTAATTTATCTAATCGCGTGACGTCAGATTCGTCGACAAGTTGGCAACGTAGAACTTTCAAATAATTTTCAAATCTGGCGCATGCCCAGTTCATTTCCGTCGAGTAAATGGGCATGTCGATCGTCAGCTGTTTTTGGCTTCTTTTTCAGGACGTAATTTTTATAGAACTTCAAATTATTTGATGACAAGGTACAATTTAAAGAATCAAAATGAATTATTATGTAATAGTGATTTACGTTATAAGTCCGGTCAATATAGTTTTACAGTAAAAGTAAGATGTTTCTGGACTAGGCGATAGCGGAGTCTGGAATTTTGAAACGAGCACTGTAAAACATTACAGGACATATCACGTACAACATTTTCTTTATTAAAAACAGGAAAGATTAATTTTATGCGCGGCGAATATATTTTTGAAAAATCCGGTATAGTTTCATTAATGTATTGTTACGGTGAGCGTTGCGCTTCGCGGCAAAGGAGCTAGAACCTTCGCGTCTCGAGCCGTCCGGCGCTTCAGCATGGACTGTCACGAGTGATTTATTGCTCTGTTTATTTAGAACGTAGTTGTTTACGACCTCTTTTTATGTGTCTCGTATTAATTATTTTTCTTCTAAAATATTCTAGGCTTTTCTGCATTTTTAGGATTGTGTATAAAAGGCGAATTTGCCGCCGTTAGTAGTAGTCGTATTTTTAATCGAGCTATAAGTAAGCTAAAGTACCAAGCGATAATAGAAGGCTATAAAGTGTTAAGTACTGAGTTATTTAGTAGTTGGATTGTACCTGTGTATTTATGGGACAAATAAATAGTGTTTTTGTGTTAAATCGTTACACTGGAATTATTGAACCCTGAGTTCGCAACAATTGCTGTCAGAAGTGCGATTCCAGTGGGAATCTGAGGACTAATATTGCTGAACTGTAAGTGAGTGCTTCATTGCCGGACATTACGTGTTTATGCCAGTGACCAGAAGCCAGCATCAAGCGATGGAGGATCAACTAGCCACACTGCTCTCCCTTATGCAATAACAGAAGGAAGAACAGGAAACACGTGATCAAATACAGGAGCAACGTTATAAGGAACAAAAAGAAGAGCAGGAGAAACGTGATCAAGTAGAAGAGCGACGTCATCAACAATTCAAAGAAGAATTAATGAACCATCTTGCAGCTAGGGAGCAACAATTGGAAGAAAGAATAATGCAATCTGTTAACGGCGTTAACGAAGGACTCGAAGATGTCAACCAGAGGGTTCTCGAGCTAGAAAAGAAATTCCGGGAACAACTTGAGGACGACAACGTGTCTACAGAGAGTTTTAGCACAGCCAACGCTAAAATTAAGCCTCCCGATTATGACGGTACTACAGCATGGGAAATTTATAAAACCCAATTTGAGGCAGCTGCAAAAGCTAATGGTTGGTCCGAGCCCCAGAAAGCTACATCATTAGTGGTAGCACTTCGTGGAAAAGCTGCTGAATTACTCCAATCTCTGTCGGCAGGTGATCAAAGTAATTATGTAGCTTTAGTACGCTCTCTACAACTACGATTCGGAAATGAGCACAAAGAAACCGTGTTCCAGGCCCAGCTGAGGATGAGACAGCAAAAGTCAATTTGAGGCGGACATAGACAGACTCATTCACCTGGCATATCCATCGGCCCCTGAATGTTTTCAAACGCAATTTGCGGCCGAAAGGTTCGTTGAGGGAGTTCGCGATAGTGACATGAGATACCACTTACGTCTAGTAAGGCCCAGGAATATCAGCGAGGCACTAGTTCAGGCCCTGGAATTCGAGGCGTCACGAGTGTCATCTAGTTCATCTCCACGTGTAAGAATGGCAACTTGCGATGAAGAGGAGAATACGTCTATGGCTGAATCAGTCAATATGCAAGCCCTGTTAGAAAGAACTCCTCGATCAACAGACAATCGGGGCGTAAAATGTTTTAACTGCAGCAGACTGGGTCACATCAAGAGTAACTGCCGTAATAGGGCAAGAAGTCCGTCACCGTCGTTTAGAAGACCGACCGTCGATCAAGACCGCCCTAGATCCCAGGAAAACTAATTCCGGTCAATGCAAGGGGCAATTGACCGGCCCGTTAAGACCCCCAGGATCTTTAAAGTCAATAGTTTGGGTGGAAAAAGTCTTACAGTGGCCGGACGCATTAAGGGACAGAAGATCCAGATTACCATCGATACAGGAGCAGATGTGACCATTGTAAGGCCAGATAAACTTGTCGGATTTACCTCACAACCATTGCCCAACCCTATTTTGTTAAAATCAGTCACTGGAGAGTCTTGCCCTATAGACGGAGAAGCCGATGTCACCATCATTATTGGAGAAAGACTTGAAGTTCGGCATAAAGCGTTCGTTGCCAGGATCCAATACGAGTTTATTTTGGGAATGGATCTCATCAGGAAACATGGAATCTCCTATGATTATAAACGGAATATTCTCACGTTTGGAGATGAAAAGTTCGCATTAACCAATGGAAATGTGGAAACTGGTATCCGTCTACTGCTCGTGGAAGATGTGAAAATTCCTTCAAATTCAGAACAAATTATCACAGTGACTTCTGAAAATGATCCTGGGTGGTTCATAGGACTTATAGAACCTAACTTGGATTTGACGACTGAAATCATGGTAGCGCGAACTTTGACTGACGCGAAGAAGACTATGCCAGTACGAGTTGCAAATATTGGAGAAAGGACCATCAAGCTCAAAGAAGGAACAGTTCTTGCCAATTATGAGCCAGTACAATGGGTATGCAATTGTGTCGAAGCAGAGACATCCAAAATTAAATCTTCTAACCAAGCTTCGCCAAAAGTTATTGATGCTTTCAAACGACATTGGAGTCACCTGTCAAAGGAACAACTTCAGTCTGCCATAAAATTTGCTATGGATGAATCTGATATGTTTAACTTCAAGAGCAACGACAGTCAAACTGATTTAGTTGTCCATAAGATCAACATAGGAGATGCCCAGCCAATACAACAACACCCACGAAGGGTCCCTCTGGCTAAACAACAAGAAGTTAACAGTTTGCTGAATGAAATGTTAAAGGAGGGCGTCATAGAAAAATCATCTAGTCCATGGTCGTCGCCTGTGGTTCTTATTAAGAAGAAAGATGGTTCAACGTGGTTCTGTGTTGACTACAGGAAACTTAATGATGTGACCAAGAAAGACAGCTACCCATTGCCACGTATAGATGACACCTTGGCAACTTTATCGGGATCAAAGTGGTTCTACACTCTAGATTTAAAAAGTGGGGACTGGCAAGTAAAGATTGCTCCTGAAGACAAAGAAAAGACTGCATTTTCTACTGGTTCTGGACTATACCAATTCACTGTTATGCCTTTTCAATTGTGCAATGCTCCATCAACTTTCGAGCGACTAATGGAACTTGTCTTGCGGGGGCTGACTTGGAAAACTTACCTGGTATACTTAGATGACATAATTGTCATGGGACGTAATTTTGACGAGCATTTGAAGAATTTAAGAGAAATCTTCAACAAGTTACGGAATGCTCACCTGAAGTTAAACTACAAGAAATGCAGCCTATTCCAAAAGCAAGTCGAGTACTTGGGGCATACTATCTCAGAACAAGGCATTAAAACTAGCCAAAGTACAATATCTGCCATTAAAGATTGGCCAGTTCCCCGAGATAAACACGAAGTAAGGAGCTTCTGGGACTATGTACTTATTACAGGAGATTTGTAGAGGGATTTGCCGACATCGCAAAACCGCTGCACAAATTAACGGAAAAGAAAACACCTTTCTTGTGGAACCACGATTGCAGTGAGGCATTTGCAAGGCTTAAAGCTGCCTTCTGTTCTAGTCCAATCTTGCCTTACCCTATAAAAGACGAACTCTTTATTTTGGACACGGATGCAAGTAACTGTGGTCTAGGTGCAGTACTCTCTCAAAGACAAAACGGGCAAGAGAAGGTCATTGAGTACTACAGTAAGACTTTAAGTAAGCCAGAAAGAAACTATTGCGTCAATAGAAAGGAGCTGTTGGCCATCGTTAAAGCAGTCGAACATTACCATCGCTACTTATATGGAAAAAGGTTCCTGATTAGAACTGACCATGGAGCCTTGAAATGGCTATTACAGATGAAAAACTCTGAAGGCAAAATAGCCAGATGGATAGAGCGCTTGCAGCAGTATGATTTCCAATTTGAACATCGACCAGGGAGGTCTCACGGAAATGCCGATGCATTGTCTAGACGGCCGTGTAAAGAAGATTGTCGGCATTGTCAAAGAAGTGAGCAGCGTGAGGGACTTCCTTCTGTAAGGAGAACGTCGGTGGAAATAAACGATAGCTGGACCACACAAGCGCTTCGAGACGAACCAATGAATGATCCAGATATTGGACCTATACTCTTAGCAAAGACTGACGGCAAGAGACCAGAGTGGCAAGAAATTGCTGGTAAAAGTCCAAACTTGAAGGCGCTATTGGTCCAGTGGCACTCTCTTAGAATAGAAAATGGATTACTGAAAAGAGCGTGGGAGAGTCCGGATGGCAAGACCGTAGTCAGTCAGTTGGTTGTTCCTGGTAGCAGAAAATCGGATGTACTACAGGAAATGCACGACGGAACCAGTGGAGGTCATTTTTGGGTCAATAAAACCTTGGCCAAAATTAAAGAGCGGTTCTACTGGGTGAATTATCACGAAGACGTTGAATCTTGGTGCCGAAAGTGCGAAGTTTATTGTGCCACAAAAGGACCTCAAACAAGATCACGAGGCCGAATGGTGCAGTGCACTGTAGGTGCTCCATTCGAGAGGGTAGCAATTGATGTCGCGGGACCATTTCCTCAGACTGAGTCAGGCAATAAATACATCTTGGTCGCCATGGATTACTTCACTAAATGGCCTGAAGCGTACGCCCTGCCTAATCAGGAAGCAACGACGCTCAGGGCTGAGATTTTGAATCGGCTATTTTCCAGAAGGTCATGGAACTTCTGGGAATTCGCAAGACCAGGACAACTCCTTTGCATCCACAGTCGGATGGATGGTGGAGAGATTTATTTAATCGGACCATGGAACATTACCTGTCTAAAATGGTGGTAGATCAGCGTGATTAGGACTAACATCTACCTCTCATGTTGATGGCATATCGAGGCTCTCGCATGAAGCCACTGGTTATACTCCGGCAAAAGTTATGTTCGGAAGGGAAATAAGGCTTCCTGCGGATTTGATGTGTGGAACACCAGAAAAAGACTCTCTCAACTCTGAGAATTTTGTGGAGGAGCTCAAGGAGATGCTTAACAATGTTCAAGAACAAGTCAGGAACAAACTGCGGATCTCCAGTGATCGAGCCAAAGCAAGATATGACTTACTGGCTAACTCCCGCGGCTTCCAGGATGGTGATTTGGTGTGGCTGTACAGTCCGCGGCGAAAGGTGGGGAAGTCGCCCAAACTTAGCCAAAATTGGGAAGGGCCTTATACAATCATTAAGAATATTAATGACGTGGTGTATAGGATCCAGCGGACCCCCAGTTCAAAGATGAAGGTTGTTCATCTGGATCGATTAGCACGATACAATGGAACTCTATCTGTTCGGGGCGAACAACCTTAGGAGGAGGGCAATGTTACGGTGAGCGTTACGCTTCGCGACAAAGGAGGTAGAACCTTCGCGTTCCGAGCCGTCCGGCGCTTCAGCATGGACTGTCACGAGTGATGTATTGCTCTGTTTATTTAGAACGTAGTTGTTTACGACCTTTTTTTATGTGTCTCGTATTAATTATTTTTCTTCTAAAATATTCTAGGCTTTTCTGCATTTTTAGGATTGTGTATAAAAGGCGAATTTGCCGCCGTTAGTAGTAGTCGTATTTTTAATCGAGCTATAAGTAAGCTAAAGTACCAAGCGATAATAGAAGGCTATAAAGTGTTAAGTACTGAGTTATTTAGTAGTTGGATTGTACCTGTGTATTTATGGGACAAATAAATAGTGTTTTTGTGTTAAATCGTTACACTGGAATTATTGAACCCTGAGTTCGCAACAGTATCCTGTACTGTAATGAAATTTCATTACTGTACTCAATACTGTAAAATTTCTTTATTTCATACTGTCCGGTATATACATCCTACATGCATCGATTTGCGCCCGGTAATTGGAACTTTACCGGACAAGTCCTGTAAAGATTGCTAGGCAACCAGTGCTAGAGAGCTACCGTCTAATGTAAAATATTACGTTACTTAAATTTGATTAAGATTTTGTCAAATGCTCAGTTGCCGACGTCAAAATTTGTGCGCAGTAGTTACGACGTTTGATATTACTTGTCATTAAATCAAACCACTATTATCCATCATTTCCTGATATTCGAAACGACCCTCTAAGTTATTCTGTGAAATTCAAAAATCTCCCCAATGCCTAGCAGAACCTACTTATTTCAAAGTACTACATATATTTGAAGAAACACAAGCACATTGTTGATGATTTAATGCTGACGTCTCCATCCTTTTCCCCATTAGGAAAATACTTCTTGAAGGAATTTGAGAAACATCTATTACTCTTATGTTGCAATAATTTTAATAAAAAATAATTTGTGATAATAAAGTTTTAAAATCAAAAGTTTATTTTGGTACCATAAATAGCTTAACTTTAAATCATTATGCTATAGCTCTCGAATTATGAATTTTGACTTTGTCAATAAATTGAGCCGCCAATGTCAATAAATCTAATTCTTAGGTGGCCATTTTTCCCAAACATCCAAATTTTAGATGTAAATTTAAAATTGGTTTGTTTAAAATCCTTTTTTGAATTTTATGTTTTTGCATTGTAATCGTATATTTTTTCCAGGTAACATTCGGCTACATTCATCTCTTTGTAATAAATATCTTACCTGCTTATATTTGTCTATCCTCGATTTCTTCAATTTATGTTTATTTTATTTCGAGACAATCTTGTAGACACAGAATTAACAACATTTTGGAATTTGTATTTTTTCATTAGTGAACCAAAAATTGCCTCCACTATGGCACGTTTTCCTTATGTAGATTTTTTTATTTTTCAAGTTGTTTTTAATTTGTATAATTATATTAATTTGTATACATAACTTCCCTTAAAAGAAGCTTTCTCTTTACAGTTTTGGAATCAGCTTGGATTACTGTTCAATCATTTTGCCGGGAGATTCTTGCCTGGCATATGTAGTTTCTCTCGGTAATATCGTTTTTTATATTTTTCAATTCTTTTTTGCTAACTTTTAATTTTCTCGATTAGTCGCTGTGATCATTTAGTGATTTTCTATTCTTTTGAGCCTGTCTTCGACCCAGCTCAGCTTCAGGGGGTGTTGTTATCTAGGTATACCCTATCCATGTTTTTGAGCCCGCTAACTTTTACGTACTTTCTGTTTTCTTTTGTGGCACCTCTCTTTCCTTTCTTTTCGTATCTCTCTGGATTTTTCTTAATTCGATCTACCATCCTCCTCGTAATGGTGGCAAATCCTTCATGTAAAGGATGGCATGATTTTGAAAAGTAGTTCAAAATAGTTATTAGTGTATTAAGAGAGCAAAGGGATATTTTGCGTTAGACGCGCGATGCGAAGCGGACGATCTGCTATTTTAAGTCGTACTTAAGCATCGGGGACAATAACATAACAGAACGTGACTTTCCGAGAAAAAAAATAGTTACACTTTTTGAATTGATTAAAAAATTTTGCAATTACGAAGTATGTTCAATAGGCAGTATTTTGTTAGACAATTGTTATCGACAAGCAATAATATTTTAATTATTTGTCTAAAAAACTATGTAACGACTGCAATTGCAATTGCAGAATGACCCATAAAGCATATTGAAATTTATTTTGTTTTAGTTAAAAGAAATGAGGATGTTTATAATTGAGAAAAAAAGTGGTCAACTGCTAGAAATGTACATTTTAAAGGTGAGATACAATAAAGATGACACTAAATCCAATAAAATGAGCAAAGAAGTAGAAGAGAAAACGAAGAATTATCTTGAAGTGTTAAATCAGCTACCGGGCAAAATATTGAAGGAAGGCGATGTGGAATTAAAATTTGAAATACTATACAATAACGGTTAGCATTTCACTTTATTTTCCTTCGTTCAATGGTGATGCCATTGATATTTATTCAGATACTCCGGCAGACTACCAGCCTCCACATTTCACGGCTGCCAAGGAACCATTTAAGAGCATCTTATCAGAACCAATAACTTTGGGGCAAGTGGACACTGGATTTCATAAACTTTTCACCTACGCAAAAGGAAAGAACGTAAGTATATTGGTGACTCATTTTTGTTTTTTTTTCAGTATTATATCTTTTAAAACGTTATTTGTTGATTTAATAATTATCCTGACCTCCACTCCAAACAGTATTCTTTATCTCGACCCACTACACCGGCATCGTCTACGAGTTACATGCAAGAAGATTCTCCAGAGAATGAAGAAATTATAGTAGTGGAAGATGAACAATTAGAAAGAGATCATGATGGTTTGTAAAATGAAATATTTAAAGATGAAAAGGATAAAGTGTGATGTAAAATATATTAATAAATCAGGTGACCGTCAAACAGACGCAAAGAAAGCCAAATTGTGGAATGAAGCTCAAGACGAGACTAATTTATGTGAGAATACTTTTACTAGTGGTACTAATGCAGGTAAGAGAGCCGCAGTATTTAACTCTCATATCCTCTAAAATTTTATCAGACCGTTGGTAAATTTAACAGCTTGATAATTGGTTGGATGTACTATTCTTTTTTCTGGTTGGATGTACTATTCTTTTTTACAATTGGTTGGATGTACTATTCTTTTTTCTAGAAGTACACACATTGGAAAACATTTCAATGGAGAGCGACGAGCGGATTCAATGTTTGTGCTCTTGGCACTTGCCAGATGACTATGTTGGAATCCGATGTTCGAAGTGCTTCATTATCGTACATTTGGTATGTCACGGCTACATGTCCGAAAAAGACATGGACGGAAGTTCGTTTGTGTGCCTCGGCTGCTCTCGCCAAAAGAAACAATCGCTGCAGTCCATATCCAAACTCATGAAGCTGAGGTAAGGTACTTCTCTTTCTCATCGCTATTGCAGGTTGTAAATAAACTCCGAAAACATCGGTATGGAAGAAAAATTGCTATTTTTGTAGACTGATACAAGTAAACTATTGTGATGTTCGCTCAAAAAAAAAAACACAAATTTTCTGAGAAATTTGAAAATGTTCTAAATTGGATCTATTGAAAATGTTCTAAATCGCCTTTAACAAGGGATTTTATATGCACTTTATGCGGTAGAAAAGCTTAAATGCTTGCGGTAAGCAGACTTTACCACACGAGAATTGGAAAAGTAATTAAACAATTAAACGCGGCATCCGTACTTTGTTCTCTGCGGAGTATCGCCAAACAGCTCATTGCAGTTTGGCTACACTTGCTCAAATTTGCTTGTCCGCCCGTGAGTTATTTAGACGTGTGATCATGCTTAGCAAATCTAAGGTGCACTGTTAGGCGATTCTATGGACAACGAACGGATAACAATATATGCCTCTCTTAAGTTTCTGGTTACGTGGCTAGAATGGACGAGCTTTACGTTCTCTATTGACTGAAACTCTCACTGAAATTTACAAAATTATAAATGATGGCGCAGGTCCGCCATTTTGAAATATCAATTTACATCCAAAAAGTGTAAAAGTTTTCATTTCACTCATCAAGTTTTTCGGCATAGTCGTTATCAAAAATGTTGTGCGAGAACCAAAATTAAAAGCTTCAAGGAAAATAAATAAAACTATATACAGGGTGTCCGGATAACGTGCGCACAAGAAAAGGGCTGAATGTACGCTAAAAAATAGGCAAAAAACTTCATATAAACATAGGTCCGCAAATGGACCCTAAAGGTGCGATTTCGTTGCGACGTCCAGCGTTCGCGGCTCGCCGCGGCGTCCGGCCGTTAGGCACTGCTATACATGCTTTCTAATGGCAGTGATTTCGTTGAAGCGGCGCGTTTTAAAAACGCAACGACCGACAGTCGACGGCCGGCCGACCTAGATGTGATTTCGTTGCGACGTCTAGAGTTCGCGGCTCTTCGTGACAACCGGCCGTTGAAAACTACTTTATATGCTTTTGAGAATTATGGGAATATTACCCAATGGGAATTATTTTGTTTAGATGACTGCTCAAAAACAACTCGGAACGGAAACATATAAGTAATAAAAAAACTATGGAGAGCAAACGTCAAAATATTTTCAAATGTTGATAAACTGTTGAAAAAAATATGAAAAATGGTTTTGATCTGTAATCTGTAATATCATTCGAGGTTCTCGATTTGAATAATTGTGGGTTTCTTCTTGCATTGATATCCTTTTTTGAGCGATGGTAAGTAAGTCGATATCGTCAGGTAACTGCAAATTAAAAACATTTGCCATACATTTTAAAAAATTGATGGTACAAGATGCAGATGTATCACAAGTGTTCTACATGAATCAAACAATTATAGATCTGTTATTTTTATTATGGTTTTTTTTTCATATCAGAATTTTTTTCATTAAATTTTAAGGGCGTGCACTTAAGGGTAGTAAGTAGTTTGAAAATAGTATTTGTTTATTGCTGTACAATAATATGGTACGAATTCTCGGGCCACTAGATGAATATTATTGTAAAATGTACTTCATCTAGGCCCAGAATTATCTATTTTATCAGATTAAAGCAGAAATTAAATAAAAGTGATAAGCAATTTAAAATCTTCAATTGGGTTAAATCAAGTTAACACAAAAATATAAATTAAAAAATGTTATATAAAGTGACAGTATAAATGGTTAAATTAATAAGAAATGTTTGACCTTTAACTGACTCTTACCTGAAATCCTAGAATTATGGACAGCATGCTTTTCCTGGAATGTTTTTTGGTTATAATTTTCTTACAGGTCGAGTAAAAAATATGCAAAACTACAATTTATTTAATTTATTAGCATAAGCTATTGACTTTAAAATATGTTAAATGAATATTATCGTATTTTGTATCACATTAAAAAGTATAAATAAGTACAGCTCAAATCACTTATACCTTCCAAGGTAAAATCATGATTGATGCGAAAAAAAATTGCAAAGTACCAGCTCTTCAATTTTCATAGCGGTATGACATACAGGTAGATAACTATTTGTCTGCCAAATTCAATAAGAATAAGTATAGAAAAAAAATGTCAAAACATTTTTCGAATTTAGATGATGAATTGTTGATTTACAATGTTCGTGACATTCCTTGTTTATACGACCATGAAAACAAGGATTTTAAGGACTACCAAATTCGCGAAAATAATTGGAATCGGATTGGTGAAATACTATCAAAGAGCGGTGAGTATAATAATTAATTAAGCCGGATAGATAAATAAAACATTAATTTTGGTATTAGCATTAATATCAGTATTACATTTATTATTTAACTCTTAAGGAAAGAAAAAAATTAACGTTAACGTCATTTAAATTATGCACAAAGAATATGAAAAACATATATTGTTATTACCCAAGCAATGAATACAAATCTTATCTAGAGTAGGTACCAATTACCGAATACGAATTTAACAAAGTTTTTTTTTAATTTATTTTATATTAACTGGATAATCTGAAAACATGGTCGTTTTGCCAATTTAGAGCTCCTTCTTCACTAAAAAAGTTAGTAAACATCTCCCTTACTTCTAAACCAGTTGCATTTGCAAAACCTCCTGCTCCTGCCATTGGTACTATATTATTCGGCATCTGTACCATTGGGTCATATTCGTAAAACGGTCGACAATTTTTTTCTAAAAATGCATCTCTCAGTAGATTAAGTAAACAACAAGTTGCCATAATCAGTTTATCACATAAGTCTGGTTGTATTGCGATTGGTGTGTAGAATATTCGAAAAATCATGTCTTTCTTCCCGCATCGACAACGTTAACTTTAGGATATCATCGTCTTCCTCTTCCTCCAAAATGTATGCCGCTAGTTCTTCTGGATCCATTTATTAAAATTCTTTTTACTAAACAAATTTTTGAAATTGAGTGACGGCGATTGACGGCGTCGGCAAACGTTTGAAGCAAATCACTCGAACGCAGCGGCTAAGCGTCGCTGCCGGACGCCGCGGTGGACCGCGAACGCTGGACGTCGCAACGAAATCGCACCTTAAACGTGTGATTTCGTTGCGACGTCCAGCGTTCACGGTCCACCGCGGCGTCCGGCAGTGACGGTCAGCCATTGCGTTCGCTTGATTTGTTTCAAACGTTTAGCGTCGCCGTCACTCAATTTCAAAAGTTTGATTAGTGAAGCAAATTTTAATAAATGGGTCCAGAAGCAATAGCGGTATGCATTTTGGAAGAAGACGAAGACGAGGATGTCCTTGGGTTAGTTTCACCAATGCGTGAAGAAACCCTCAAATTAATCCAGACAAAAACCGAAGAAAGATACTTAAGATTCCAATTTATCTTTCAGCGAAAGTTTCAGATAAAAAGCATCAGAACAGTAGGCTCGGTAGGCTACTGGAAAAGCACAATGTTTAAACTATCTTTAAACCCACTTGTAACACAGGACTTGAGATCGACCAAAGACCGCAGAGATTCTGCATCGGCACCTGGGGTTTATCGAGATCCATGCAGCTGTGGTTCGGTTCCTAATCCACACCGTAATCCTCGTGTTGACCCCAAAACGCAGGGTCAACACGAGGGTTACGGAACGCAAGAGGAGTTGCAGGCTGGGTCAAACACAAAAGTCAGCAGTAACAGAGCACGCTTTCTCCAAAGGTCACGACATCATTTTCAACGAGGTGCATATCCTATATCAATCGCAGCGTTTCTATCCGAGACTAACGGGATAGGCCATTGAGATCTTTAAACACAACAACAATTTCAACAGGAAGGAGGAAATTACGTTTTTAAATGCAGACTGGAAGCGAGTTCTACGACATACCTCAAGTGCGCCGAAACCCCGCGCCACCACTACCCCCACCCCAGTCCCTCCACTGCAGCGCGACGGCGGGGGAATAAATACCACGGAGCTCACTCCAGTCGAGTCAATGTCAAGAAGCACGAGAGATCACTTCGCGTAGACGAAATGTCAGGAAGAAATTCCATTGGACCACGACTTCAAAGCCCGGAAAACACTTTAGATTGCATAAGTACAGTGGCTGGACCTTAAAGGGCGTCTAAAAAATTTAAATCTATTCATTGTGTAGTGTGTGGTACCCTACGATCGTGTTTATGTAACTTTCTTTAAAATCGAAATCCGAACCAAACAAATTAAATACATTGTTTAGTTTAGCTTATGATGCCAATGCCATAATGTCCAAAAAGAAATACGTTCAAAGTTAAAAATTTCCAGATAAAAATTGCCAGATATAAGAGCTAAGATTTCAGTCAATAGTAGGTTAAAGGTCATTCTATATTTTCCACTAAATTAACCATTCATATTTTTTTCAAGGAAAATTAAGCAAAGGAAAACATTTCTCCATTTATGCTACTGTGCTAATTTAATTTAAATTAATCGAAGGTTTCAAATTGTTGTCACTGTTATTTTATTCCTGCTATAACGAAGAGATCCATTTTCTTATGCCTGGTTCATATTTTTTAATTAAAATATATAATTTAATCTGCCAAAGTTAAATGTATATTAGTTGGTAGATCTGTTTATACTGTTACGATTCGCAGCAACGCCGCATGGGAGGCGGGGCAACGCGTGTTGGTTGGTGGAGCTTCGCGACCTATCCGCGCTGCGTCATGGCTGACACGAGTGATTTATTGCTCGGTTTAATCTAGAAGGCAGATGTTTACAACCTTTTTTTTATGTGAGATTATTCAAGAATTCTTATAAAGAACTTTCTAGGTTTTTCTCTAATTTTAGGATTGTATATAAAAGGCGCATAGAACGCGCAGAGTAGGAGTAGTCTTATTTTAATCGAGCTATAAGTAAGCTAAAGTTCCGAACGATATTAGAAGGCTATAAAGTGTTAAGTAGTAAGTTATTTAGTAGTCGAATTGTACCTGTGTGTATTTGTGGAGTAAATAAATAGTGTTTTCGTGTTAAATCGTTACACTGGAATTATTGAACCCCGGGTTCGCAACAATTGGTGTCAGAAGTGCGATTCCAGTGGGAATTTGAGAACTAATATTGCTGAACTGTAAGTGAGTGCTTCATTACCGGACATTACGCGTTTATGCCAGTGACCAGAAGTCAGCATCAAGCGCTGGAGGATCAACTTGCCGCCCTGCTGTCTCTTATGCAACAACAGAAGGAAGAGCAAGAAAGACGTTATGTAGAACAAAAAGAAGATCAGGAAAGACGTGATCAAGTACAGGAGCGACTTTTGCAACAACAGAGGGAAGAACAGGAAAAACGTGATCAAGTACAGGAGCGACGTTATCTAGAACAGGAGAAACGTTATAAGGAACAAAAAGAGGAACAAGAAAAACGTGATCAAGTACAGGAGCGACGTTATCAACAACAGAAGGAAGAACAGGAACGGTTCAAAGAAGAATTAGTGACCCATCTCGCAGCTAGGGAGCAACAGTTGGAAGAAAGAATAATGCAATCCGTTAACGAATCCGTTAACGGCGTTAACAAAGGACTAGAAGCTGTCAACCAGAGGGTTCTCGAGCTAGAAAAGAAATTCCGGGAACAACTTGAGGACGACAACGTGTCTACAGAGAGTTTTAGCACAGCCAACGCTAAAATTAAGCCTCCCGATTATGACGGTACTACGGCCTGGGAAATCTATAAAACCCAATTTGAGGCAGCTGCAAAAGCTAATGGCTGGTCCGAGCCCCAGAAAGCTACATCATTAGTGGTAGCACTTCGTGGAAAAGCGGCTGAGTTACTCCAATCTCTGTCGGCAGCGGATCAAAGTAATTATTCCGTTTTAGTACACTCTCTGGAACTGATTTGGAAACGAGCACAAAGAAACCGTGTTCCAAGCCCAGCTGAGGATGAGACAACAGAAGGCAGGTGAATCCTTACAAGAATTTGAGGCGGACATAGACAGACTAATTCACCTGGCATACCCATCAGCCCCTGAATGTTTTCAAAAGCAAATTGCCGCCGAAAGGTTCATTGAGGGAGTTAGAGATAGTGACATAAGATACTACTTACGTCTAGTAAGGCCCAGGAATATCAGCGAGGCACTAGTTCGGGCCCTGGAATTCGAGGCGTCACGAGTGTCATCTAGTTCAGCTCCGCGTGTAAGAGAATGGCAACTTGCAATGAAGAGGAGAATACGTCTATGGCTGAATCCATGGCCAGTTTACATAAAGCGATGAAGGATATGGCAGTCAATATACAAGTCCTATTGGGAAGGACCCCTCGATCAACAGACAATCGGGGCATAAAATGTTTTAACTGCGGCAGACTGGGTCACATCAAGAGTAACTGCCGTAATAGGACAAGAAGTCCGTCGCCGTCGTTTAGAAGACCAAGCGGCGACTAAGACCGCCCTAGGTCCCAGGAAAACTAATTCCGGTCAATGCAAGGGGGCAATTGACCGGGGCCGCTAAGACCCCCAGGATCTTTAAAGTCAATATGTTGTTTGTCAATTGCTATGGATGAATCTGATATGTTCAACTTCAAGAGCAATGCCAGTCAAACTGATTTAGTTGTCCATAAGATCAACACAGGAGATGCCCAGCCAATACGTCAACACCCACGGAGGGTCCCTCTTGCTAAACAACAAGAAGTTAACAGTTTGCTGAATGAAATGTTAAAGGAGGGCGTCATAGAAGAATCATCTAGTCCATGGTCGTCGCCTGTGGTTCTTGTTAAAAAGAAAGATGGTTCAACTCGGTTCTGTGTTGACTACCGGAAACTTAATGATGTGACCAAGAAAGATAGCTACCCATTGCCACGTATAGACGACACCTTAGCAACTTTATCGGGATCAAAGTGGTTTTCCACTCTAGATTTAAAAAGTGGGTACTGGCAAGTAAAGATTGCTCCCGAAGACAAAGAAAAGGCTGCATTTTCTACTGGTTCTGGACTATACCAATTCACTGTTATGCCTTTTGGATTGTGCAATGCTCCATCAACTTTCGAGCGACTAATGGAACTTGTCTTGAGAGGGCTGACTTGGAAAACTTGCCTGGTATACTTAGATGACATAATTGTCATGGGACGTGATTTCGACGAGCACTTGAAGAATTTAAGAGAAATCTTCAACAAGTTACGGAATGCTCACCTGAAGTTAAGCTACAAGAAATGCAGCCTGTTCCAAAAGCAAGTCGAGTACTTGGGGCATACTAGCTCAGAACAAGGCATTAAAACTAGACAAAGTAAGATATCTGCCATTAAAGATTGGCCAGTTCGCCGAGACAAACACGAAGTAAGGAGCTTTTTGGGACTATGTACTTACTACAGGAGATTTGTAGAGGGATTCGCCGACATCGCAAAACCGCTGCACAAATTAACAGAAAAGAAAACTTCGTTCTTGTGGAACCACGATTGCAGTCAGGCATTTGCAAGGCTTAAAGCTGCCCTCTGTTCTAGTCCAATCTTGGCTTACCCTATAAAGGACGGACTGTTTATTTTGGAAACGGATGCAAGTAACTGTGGTCTAGGTGCAGTACTCTCTCAAAGACAAAACGGGCAAGAGAAGGTCATTGAGTACTACAGTAAGACTTTAAGTAAGCCAGAAATAAATTATTGTGTCACTAGAAAAGAGCTATTGGCCATCGTTAAAGCAGTCGAACATTACCATCGCTACTTATATGGAAAAAGGTTCCTGATTAGAACTGACCATGGATTCTTGAAATGGTTATTACAGATGAAAAACTCTGAAGGCCAAATAGCCAGATGGATAGAGCGCCTGCAGCAGTACGATTTCCAAATTGAGCATCGACCAGGAAGGTCTCACGGAAATGCCGACGCATTGTCTAGACGGCTTTGTAAAGAAGATTGTCGGCATTGTCAAAGAACTGAGCAGCGTGAGGGACTTCCTTCTGTAAGGAGAACGTCGGTAGAAATAAACGATGGCTGGACCACACAGACGTTTCGAGAAGAACAAATGAATGATCCAGATATTGGACCCATCCTCTCTGCAAAGACTGACGACAAGAGACCAGAATGGGAAGAAATTGCTGGTAAAAGTCCAAACCTGAAGGCGCTCTGGGCCCAGTGGCACTCTCTTAGAATAGAAAATGGATTACTGAAGAGAGCGTGGGAGAGTCCGGATGGCAAGTCCATAGTCAGTCAGTTGGTTGTTCCTGGTAGCAGAAAATCGGACGTACTACAGGAAATGCACGAGGGAACCAGTGGAGGTCACTTTGGGGTCAATAAAACCTTGGCCAAAATTAAAGAGCGGTTCTACTGGGTGAATTATCATGAAGACGTCGAATCTTGGTGCCGCAAGTGCGAAGTTTGTTGTGCCACAAAAGGACCTCGAACAAGATCACGCGGCCGGATGGTGCAGTACACTGTAGGTGCTCCATTCGAGAGGGTAGCAATTGATCTCGCCGGACCGTTTCCTCAGACTGAGTCGGGCAATAAATACATCTTGGTCGTCATGGATTACTTCACTAAATGGCCTGAAGCATACGCCCTGCCTAATCAAGAAGCAACGACTGTGGCAACGGTGCTAGTAAATGAAATGTTCTGCAGGTTTGGAGTCCCTCTCGAACTTCATTCTGATCAGGGCCGAAATTTTGAATCGGCTGTTTTCCAGAAGGTCATGGAACTTCTCGGAATTCGCAAGACCAGGACAACTCCTTTGCATCCACAGTCGGATGGGATGGTAGAGAGATTTAATCGGATCATGGAACATTACCTGTCTAAAATGGTGGCAGATCATCAGCGTGATTGGGACCAACATCTACCTCTCATGTTGATGGCATATCGAGGCTCTACGCATGAAGCCACTGGTTATACTCCGGCGAGAGTAATGTTCGGAAGGAAAATAAGGCTTCCTGCGGATTTGATGTATGGAACACCAGAAAAAGAGTCGCTCAGCTCTGAGAATTTTGTGGAGGAGCTTAAGAAGAGGCTGAAAAATGTTCATGAACTGCAGTCAGGAATAAACTGCGGATATCCAGTGATCGAGCCAAAGCAAGATATGACTTACTAGCTAACTCCCGCGGCTTCCAGGATGGTGATTTGGTGTGGCTATACAATCCGCGGCGAAAGGTGGGGAAGTCGCCCAAACTTAGTCAAAATTGGGAAGGACCTTATACAATTATAAAGAAGAATAATGATGTGGTGTATAGGATCCAGCGTACCTCCAGGTCAAAGATGAAGGTCGCTCATTTGGATCGAATAGCACGATACCACCGAACTCTATCTGTTCGGGACGAACAGCCTTAGGAGGAGGGCAGTGTTACGATTCGCAGCAACGCCGCATGGGAGGCGGGGCAACGCGAGTTGGTTGGTGGAGCTTCGCGACCTATCCGCGCTGCGTCATGGCTGACACGAGTGAATTATTGCTCGGTTTAATCTGGAAGGCAGTTGTTTACAACCTTTTTTTTATGTGAGATTATTCAATAATTCTTATAAAGAACTTTCTAGGTTTTTCTGTAATTTTAGGATTGTATATAAAACGCGCATAGAACGCGCAGAGTAGGAGTAGTCTTATTTTAATCGAGCTATAAGTAAGCTAAAGTTCCGAGCGATATTAGAAGGCTATAAAGTGTTAAGTAGTAAGTTATTTAGTAGTCGAATTGTACCTGTGTGTATTTGTGGAGTAAATAAATAGTGTTTTCGTGTTAAATCGTTACACTGGAATTATTGAACCCCGAGTTCGCAACAATACTTTTATAATTAATTCTTAAATGGAAGTATGTACCGGTCCAACTATATAGTTGACATTTAACTTTAACGAAATTAAATTTAGTTGGAAAGCTTAATTCTTAATTTAGAGTTATATACCCGGCAATAATAAAATAGATGCCTCGATGGGTAGAAGGTAGAGGACGAAAAAAAACTTTCTATCTTCTATTGAAGAATGCCGACGTTTCGACTAAAGTTAGTCTTCTTCAAGGCTATCTTCTATGAAGGGAGACAGTCACTCATTATATACGAACATTCACTCATTATATACGAACAGTCCCTCTAGACTCAGGACAAATACTTTATTCAACCGAGTAAACATTATACCGTTTCGGTAGTATACTATCAATGATACACCAACCTACTACCAAAGCGGTACCATGTTTACTCGTCTGAATAAGGTATCTGTCCTGGGTCTAGAGGGACTCTTCGTATCTCTGTTCGTATATCATGAATGACTATCTCCCTTCATAGAAGATAGCCTTGAAGAAGACTAAATTTAGTCGAAATATCGGCATTTTTCAATAGAAGATAGAGTTCAAGATAGATTCAATAGAGTTTTTTTTCTCTACCTGCTACCAATCCAGTCTAATTTACATAAAGACGCTACTACACTACACTCAACATAAAATAGATGCTTCTGACCCTAGATAAAGTCTATTTCAGAATAATATTCATCAAGTACACCGAGAAATTAATAAATTGATCATCCTATTCTTTCAATGCAAGTATCTCATTTATAAGTCTATTTCTTATTCTCATTTCCTACTAGATAATAGTAGATTATCTCACTAGGAGTAAAAGTGGGTCTTTTCGTGCTGAGCCCAGAGATTGACGGCCGAAGCGAAGCTGAGGCCTGCAGCTGGGCGAAGCACAAAAAGACCTTTTACTTCGAGTAACATATGCTATTTTTTTTTCAATCATGCAGGAAATAAGAAGTCTATTTCAGAGTGATTCAGTTTTGCAATTTTCTCTCATCCTCTTTAAGCGGGTCTACGTACTTACCCAGTTAGTAGTGTATATGATTTGTAAAATATATAGAATGTGTTAGAATGGTGGTTTTCAATGTTCAATGGTTTTAATGGTATTAAACCATAACCAATGGTTTAGATGGCAAAAATTTTTATCGATACTAAATTAATGAAAACCACATTGACAGATAAATATGATGACGAGCATTTATCCGACGAACTCAGAATTCGAGAACCTATGCGATTTCGACTAATAACGGTTTCGGGTGGTGCTCTCGAGCGCTCTGAGAGCATTCCTATCCTTTGTTTTTTCAATAAGAATGGAAAGACGGCAATACAAATAATGAAAATTGTTTATATATGCGCCACCATGACAGTAGCGGTGACTTTTGACTTTACTTTTACTGCCTAGGACTTTTTTTACTACTTTTTTGGTCTCAGGATTAGAAAGCCCACTTGGGTGTATGGAGTGCGTATGGAAAAAACAAATGACGTACTTTTAGTCAGCTTGAAAAAAAATATTATTATATATATTTACTGTGGGTTTGAGGACCGACATTTCAATTTAAAGAATAGATATTTATTTTATTAGGAGTATAAGTTATACTTTACGTGACGGAGTGTGAAAGTTTAAACGCCGAGCGTAGCGAGGCGAATTAAATTCACACGAGTCACATAAAGTAGCTTATACTCCGAATAAAATACAATATTTTATTTTCAAACAATTAATGCATCTAGTACAGGAAATGTAGCTGCTAATTCCACTCAATCTCATTAAAAAACCAACACCTTCTAATTTTAGTTTGCTTTGTTTTCATAACTACCGTGTAACACCAGCTGACATTGATGTCTCTAAAGTAAATTTGATGACAAGATATGTTTCTCAGGTTTTCGTTTTTGTAAAGGTGTTTTAAATTAAGTTCGAAGCCGATTAAATAGCAATATGTCAGATATAGAAGAAACAAGTTTACCAACTACGCTATCGAGAGTGGCTGCAGTGGCGAAATCAATAATTTATTTTTCATATTTTTCCTTGAGCGGGCGTATAAGTGTTATACGCCGTCGGATTATAACACTTATACGCCGCTCAAAAGTGGCGTCAAAAAAGTGACACTTATACCTTCATAAAACAGTCACTAAAGTTGTGGTTATATGACGTTTGAAAATAAAGATAATTGTAAAATGCCAAAAAAGAGGTACAATAATAATCCGTAATATACCTATAATTGTTTGATTCTTGAGGAATCCTTGTGAGAGTTCTAAACATTCCCTTTTATCAATTTTTGAAATTGCATGGTAAATGTAATTAAGTGGCAGTTGCCCTGACGATGTCAACCTTCGCTCAAAGAAGATCAATGCGAGAAAAAAACCCACAATTATTCAAATCGAGCACCGCTCGAATGAAATTACAGATTACAGAACAAAAACATTTTTCATATTTTTCGAACAATTCATCATTTGAAAATGTTTTGTTTTTTGCTCTATATTTTCTTATTACTTATAATTGAAATCTACTAGGAGCTGGGCGGTGCTTGCGTCTCGACTTGTTTCTGAGCAGTCGAGACGTAGCTATCGAAAGCCGTCCGCTGCGGTTACAAAACGCGCCGCCTCAACAAAATCATTCCGATTGAAATTGAAAAGCATGTATAGCAGCGTCTTCGACGGCCGGTTGTCACGATGGGGCGTGAACTCGAGACGTCGCAACGAAATCACATCTACGTCGGCCGGCCGTCAACTGCCGCTCGTTGCGTTTTTAAAACGTGCCGCTTCAACAAAATCACTGCTATTAGAAAGCATGTATAGCAGTGCCTCGACGCAGGAAGTCGCAACGAAATCACACCTATGATGGTTTTTTATGAAGAATGGTTGAAGAAGATGGTTTTTTATCGATATAACCAAAGCGGCGTGAGATAACCACCAAGAATTCTAAGCCAAATTGTAAAATTTTAACTAAATGTTGTTGTAAATTAAATAATCTAATGAAGGCACCAATTTATGTCGAAACGTCAATAAACCACGAAGTTAGAAGCACCCGCTGTAACTCATTTTAATCAAACAAAAGGACTAGAACCCAAGATAACAACCAACCATACAATTTTAACTAAGTTTAAATATTCAGTTTGGAAGCGTGTTAACCAGGATCGTCTTAAGGTATTTTCGGTTCAAACTTTTTTATCATAAAATTTTTCTGCAGTTTACATACAGATACTAAACAAAGCATTGTTTTCTACACTAAAAAGATGCTCTTGGTGGACCTCTCAAAAATGCATCGTTTTGGAGTAAAATGGGTTTTAAATACTTAGTACATGAAAATTTACCATTCCTACACAATCGGCCAAAGTTGCATGATAAGGCTATACATTATTTTGGAATTTTTTATTATAACAAGTGTTGCTAGAACACCAATAAATTCGAATAAATTTAACGTTCATCAAGTTTTGTTATACTAAAAATTATTGGATAAGTAAAACAAATTATTACAATTATTGAAAAATTACTAGTTTTACAACAAATTTTCAATGTGGTGTCCTTCTTCCTCTATGCATAGATTAATTCTTCTTAAGAAGTTACGCCGCATTCTAAAAAAATTTCCTTCAAATTCCTTTGTCTGATTTCCTCACAGCAATTGCTCAACATTATGCACTGCAGTGCGATAAACTAAAGATTTAAGGTAACCCCAAAAAAAATCTATTGGATTTAGGTTGGCTGACCTGGGAGCCCACGCTGCAAACCCACCGCTTTCTATCCACCTCTCAGGAAAGGTTTCGTTTAAAAACCTTCGCACCTCGACACCATAATGTGCTGGAGCTCCGTCCTGAAGGAGCCACATGGAATTTAGATATGTTTGGCTATTGAGTCTTGGTGGCAAGAAGTACGGTCCAATTAAATGGTCTCCTATTATGCCTGCCCAAACATTTACAGAAAACTTATTTTGAAAATTGTATTCAATCGTCAAGTGAGGATTTTGATCACCCCATTCGTGATCATTATGCAAATTGATTAGACCACCGTGTCCAAATCCAGCTTCATCTGTGAAAAGGACACATTTCACGAAATGCTCATCCCCATTATGGAGTTCTATGATCCTATTGCACATAGTTAATCGAGCCACTGGATCGGCAGGACCTAAGGCCGGAACCTTTTGATAATGGTACGGATAAAGAAGTTGTTCTTTCAAAACTTCGTGTACTGAACTTTTTGAGATATTTTGTTGTGCAGCAATTGATTTTACGGTGAGGTTCGGGTTACTTTCAATCGAATTTTATATACGAACTTCAACTGCTTCTGTTCGTGTTCGCCTCTGACCGCCCAAATCTAAAATCGTCTTAAAACTTCCAAATTCTCCCAGTCTCCGATGGACACCACTGAATGGTCGCGATTGTGGAAGCCTTCTGGTCGGAAATGCTTCAGAATACTAGCGTCTTGCAGCGTATGCATTGCCATGAGCCATACCATAATAATTATGCATATCACGTAACTAACTATTTGAATAATTAACGTTATTATTCAACTTTTTCGGTTTTGCAACTTCGCGTTTCTTGGTTAACAATATTTTTTCATGTCATACTTTGCCAAAACATTGCAAATGCGGTAAACTAATTAAGTTGCTTTAATTAAGTAAAAAAACTCAAGTAAGAGAAGTTTAGGAGATGCAGTTTTTAATCTTTTTTTCTGTGTTTTTGTATGCTATTACTTCTCACACATTCTCATATTATTACTGTAAAACAAAAAATAAGAATAAACTGTATCATGCAGGTTTGGTCGCTAGTGATTACTTTGCATGTACTAAGTATTTAAAACTAATTTTACTCGAAAACGATGCATTTTTGAGAAGTCGACTAAGAGTACCTTTTTGATGTAGAAAGTAATGCTTCTTCAGCTCCTAAGTTCAAATTGCAGAAAAAGTTTATGACAGATAAGTTAGAGCCAAAAATACCCGAAGCCGGTCCTGGTTCACAGTCTTCTAAACTGAGTTTTTTAATTTAATTAAAATTTAACAATTCGGCTTAAAATTCTAAGTGAACTCGCAAAATATCTTGACGTTATCTCACCCCGTTTCGGTTATATTGATAAAAAAAAAAACAACATCTTCAGGGTCCACTCTTTAAACGGCTCTAGCTCCCTTAGGGTCCATTTGCGGACCTATATTTTTTAGCGTACATTCAGCCCTTGAATTTTGTGCGCACATTGTCCGGACCCCCTGTATATACTGTTTCAGTAGTTTCTGCATCTCGTTAGCCTTTAAAATTTGACATATTGGACCCTGTATAACATAACTTGATTTACAACCAATTTGAGGTTATGATTATTGTTTACTATTATGCCGATACAGTAGCCAGACCTATTTAAATTTACTAAATATCACAAAAACTAATTAAAAATATGTTTTCGGATATGTTCTCAGCATTTGATGCTGTGTATCGCAAAAATAATTACCTGCAATGTACACCCGTATCTCTACAGCTCTTAATTTTATCTATATAGTTAGACAGAATTCAGGAGCTATTTTCAAGCATTATTTACAATGTAATGATTTACTTCCAGTTTACAAGTTTATGAAACTAGAATTACCCTGAAGTCTTCAAAATGTTTAACCCTTTGTTTTTTACACCCAGTAGTACCTTCTCCTAATTCTATCCAGGGTCCTATCCACTCCAAAATGGCCTCCAGACACTCCATTCTGCATTTCTCGCAAGACATCTTTCCGTCTACTTTCTGTTACGGCAAGGTAGAGCGTGGCTCTAGCTTGTCGTACCAGAAATCGTCTGTCGGACCGTCTCTAACTAAAGCTTTTCCCGTCGGGGTTTTCCAAGTCAAGAATCCCATTAAGCCCACATAGCTTTTACTTCCGGGCTCTTATCTGCTATGTCCTTCCAATCAGGTCTTTGATTTTCCAACTTCCATTGACGTATTAACCCCACGGCATTATCGGTTGTTTGTTCGACCTTCATTTGTTCAGTGGTCCAATGTTCGTCGGTCGACGTCATTCCTGGTTCTCCTAAGAATGCTTGATCCTTCTCGTTGTTCTACCTGTTGGCAGCGTCGACATTCCCCTTTACAAGGCCTGCGTGATAATGCATCTGCGTTGCCATGAGATCTGCCTGGACGATGTTCAATTTTAAAATCGTACTGCTGAAGGCGTTCTCGCAATCTCTCAGAATTCTTCATTTGGAGAAGCCATTTCAGCGCCCCGTGATCTGTACGAATCAAGAACTTCCTTCCGTACAGATACCGATGGGAATGGTCCACGGACTTCACGATAGCTAGCAGTTCCTTTCTGATAATGCAATAATTACTCTCTGGCTTGCTCAACATCTTACTGAAGTACTCAATTACTTTTTCCTGGCCGTCTTGTACTTACGACAATACTGCTCTAAGTCCATGGTTACTTGCATCGGTGTCCAGAATATACTGTCCCTCCGGTCGCGGATAGGCCAATATAGGGCGGGCACATAATGCTGCCTTGAGTCTCCGAAAAGGGTCTTGGCATTCATGGTTCTAATAGAATGACATATTTTTCTCCGTTAACCGATGCCGCGGCTTGGCGATGTTGGCAAATCCCTCAACAAAACGTCGATAATAGGTGCATAGTACCAGAAAGCTTCTAAGTGCATGCTTATCCTTGGGTTCTGGCCATTCTTTGATAGCTGCTACTTTATTTTCACTGGTCTGTATGATGATCCATTTGATGAGATGATGTCCGAGGTCAATCTTAAATGGGCATTCTTTAATTTGCAGAATACTTCTGTCAAGTTGTTCAGGTGATCTTCGAAGTTTCGGCTCATTACTATTACATCGTCCAAATAAACCAGGCACGTTTTCCACGTTAATCCTTTCAAAACTAGTTGCATTAATCGCTCTAATGTTGAGGGAACATTGCAAAGTCCGAAAGACATAACGGTAAACTGGAAAAGACCATTTCCAGTTGAGAATGCTGCCTTCTCTCTATCCTCGGATGCCACTCTAACCTGCCAGTAACCATTTTTCAAATCCAACGTGGAAAACCGTTGTGTTCCTGATAAAGTTGCCATGGTATCGTCAATTCCTGGTAACGGGTAACTGTTCTTCTTGGTGACATCGTTCAACTTCCTGTAGTCTACAGAAAACCTAGTTGTTCCGTCCATGATTTTTGTCGTAGATCGAGTATATGGCATGTAGAAAACACTTTGTTTGTTATAGTGTTCTTACCACGCAAAACTCTACGCGCGCGACGACTTCTTTGCCCGTACAGTCACAAATTTGACGAAAATTATCCCACTTCTGACACCAGTTGTTACGGGATACGGGTTCCAATAATTTATCGTCAATTAACTACACACTTTTATTTACTTTTAACTATTACAACACGATTAAAACACAGTTACTCTCTACAAACAATTCGCACTGTTCGTTTGTCCGCTTATTTCGCTTATTTACTACACTGAACTGTTTATTCCATCCCATCTCGCGCGGCTCGCTGGTTTATATACCCGGCCTGAACACTCTCTCATACTTTCGAGAACGGAGGTGACTGTTCCCAGTTCTCGTTTATTCTAGATGGGTTCCCGGGGTCGCGCTCGGCGTTGCTGCTTCGGCCCGAATCTCTGTGGATTGACGGTCGGGCGTAACATTATATTCCTCAAAAACTGGTCATGAGAAGTATTACAAAACGATGTATCGGCACAAAAAATACGTCCTGTAGTTTTGGTATTTTATAAATGATAAATTCGAAAACTGAGGAGTTTTAAAAGTTCAGGAAAAACCAAATTAAAAAATGTAATAAATCCGAATTAGTTGTAAAGTAAGAAGTTACAAGTTTCACAAAGAAAGAACTAGAAATTTTAATTGTACCCATAGAAATAAAAATTCTTCAACAACTAGTCGTGGGAAGTTTTACGAAACTATGTACTGCAACCCAAAATTACATCCTGTAGATTGTAGTCGATTCGGATTGTTCAAAGTTTAAAAATTTTAACTCTTGGAATTTTACAAATGTTTAGTTAGGCTGAAGGTTTCAAAAGTTTAGGAAAGGCAGAATTCGAAACCGAATTAATTCTAAAAACACGACAATTCAACTAACACTTCTTCCTATTTTAAAAAGTTAGTTAAAAAGTAAAAAAAAATTACTTTATAAGAGTCACGGTATATTGGTTTTCCAGATTTTGTTCTGTAGGTCTTAAAAATGTGAATATTTAAGAACTGTTGGTTGATTATAAGTAATTTAAGTTTGAAGATTTTAACTTTTAATAGTTTTACAAATGAGGAATTTGAAAACATTTTAAAAGTTCAGAAAAGGCAAACTTCAAAAAGATTCGAATTAGGTGTGATTTTACCATTAAAAGAACCTTCACAAGGAAAACTTAAATTGTAATTGAATAGTAATGGACAAGTCTAAAATTCTGAAGATACATCCACTACAGAGCAAAATCTTAGTAAATTTGGGAAATAAAAAATTTTACGAAAACTGAACATTTAGACTTTAGAAAAGTTTTTGCGAAACAAGAATTAGAAAACTGAACGTTGAATAAGTTAAGGGAATTAAGGATTCAAAACGAAATAAATCTGAAGTAGTTGTGAATTTGACATTTTGAAGGTTTTAAGTTCTACAAAGTTAGAAGTTGTTATTTGAACTGCGCACTACTGCGCAGTAAAGAGATCCTGTAGTTACAGCCTGTAAATCCCAAACGAGTTAAAATGTGGTGAATTTCAGGTATTGGAAGTCCGCAATTGCTGGTTGAAAAAAAAATGAAAGGATTAAAAAACATTGATTAAGATAGATAGATTGAGAGGATAGATAGGAAGAAGAGAAGATAGATTGATTGCTGGTTGAAAAAAAAATGAAAGGATTAAAAAACATTGATTAAGATTGTTTAATATTTGAAAATTTGATCTTTTGAGAGATTTACTAAAGACAACTTCATAAAGCAGTAGAATTGCTGGAACTGTAGTCTGTAAATCTTAGAAAAGTTATATTTGATAAAATGAAAAAATAACAATTCTTTTGAAATTTTACATTTAGAACATTTAGAGAATAATGCAAATAATTACAACCTGAAAATCTAGTAAATTTAAAAATTATAATACTCAGGGTTCAATAATTCCAGTGTAACGATTTAACACGAAAACACTATTTATTTCATACTGTCCGATATATGCGTCCTACATGCATTCGATCAAGTTCGGTAAATGGAACTTTACCGGACAAGCCGGTAAAGGTTGCTAGGCAACTGATGCTAGAGAGCTACCGCCTAATATAAAATATTACGTTATTTAAATTTGATTAAGATTTTGTCAAATGCTCAGTTGGCGACCTCAAAATGTGTGCGCCGTAGTTACGACGTTTGATATTACTTGTCATTAAATTAAACCATTAAATCAAATCAACCATCAATTCCTGATATTCGAAACGAGCCTCATCTAAGATATTCAGTGAGATTCAAAAATCGCCCCAATGCCCAGCAGAACAATGGTACTACATATATTTAAAGAAACACAAGCACATTGTTGATGATTTAATGCTGACATCTCCATCATTTTCCCCGTTAAAAAAAGACTTCCCGAAGGAATTTGAGAAACATCTGTTACACGTATGTAGTAATAATTTTAATAAAAAATAATTTGTGATAATAAAGTTTTAAAACTAGTGGCTGCATGTTTTCAAAAGTTTATTTTGGTACCATAAATAGCGTAATTTTAAATCATTATGCTCTCGCATTATGAATTTTGACGGTGACAACAATACAGACACCGCCAAATGTCAATAAAACTATTTCTTCCGTGGTAATTTTTTCATTTAATTTCTAAATAATAAAAACAGTATAAAATAAAATATTGTACGATACACGTCCATTAGGTTTTGTTACAGTACTCGTATAACTTTCCAGACTCGGCTCCTGCCGTCGCCTCATCCATAAAAACCTCGTACTGTAACAAGTCACCTACTGGACTTGTGACGTAAATTACTATTATTTATCCCACAAATACACACAAGTACAATTCGCCTACTAAATAACTCACTATACTTAACACTTTATAGCCTTCTATATTACCGTTTGGTACTTTAGCTTACCTGTAGCTCGATTAAATAATACTACTGCTAACGGCTGCGCTATTCGCCTTTTATACAAAATCCTAAAAGTTACAGAAAAACCTAGAATATTCTTAGAAGAAAAATAATTGATGTCACATAAAAAAAAGGTCGTAAATAACTGGGTTCTAAATAAACACAGCAATAAATCACTCGTGACAATTCCCATGCCGCAGCGCCCGGATAGGCCGCGAGCCGCTAAGGTCCAACCTCCAATGTCGCTCCGCCTCCCAACGCCCTCTCACCGTAACAATACATATGATTGATTCTTAAATTTTTTTCGGGTACCATTTGAGGTTCTCGAAATTTAATATTTTCTAAGCTTAACATGGTATATTTTAAATTTCAAGGAACGGTTCAAAGAATGTTACTCCGCCTCTAGACTGATTAACTGTTTCTTCTAAAGTTTATTATCCTTTCTGAGCTTACACATTTAACAGAAAGTTTAGTTTAAATGAATTCTGAACTAAATATTATACATAACTGAGTTTTTTTTAGTATTTCCTGAGCTTAAAGTGGCATACTTTAAATTTTCAGTGTTACATTTTTCCTAGAAACTCCTTCTCTTCTAAGTTTAGCGTTACTTTCTCAGTTTAACCTTTTTTGTTTTAAAGTATTATTTAAATGAATTCTGAACCATCTGAGATAACTGAATTATCTCAGATGTTTTATGTCTCAGAATTTCCTTGAAGTCAAATATGTGAAATTTGTCTCTGCTTAAACGTTTAACATAAAATACTGTTTAAATAATTTATGATACACATAATATACCTATAATAAGTTTTATTGGTATTGTCTGAGCTAAAGGTTGTATATTATTTAAAATTCACAAAACTGTGTAATTTTTTCTTCTCGTCTTCATGACACTTTATGAGCTAAAATGTTTAATAGAAAATATTATTAATGAATTCTGATCCATTCAAAGTAACTAATTTCGCCAAAAAAAAAAGCCAAAATCAGTTAGAAATATTTTGAAGCGTCTAAAAATGCGAATATGAAGTCTTTGTGGAAATTCAGCTTATAATTAAGACTAAAATCCATTTAAAGTGATCCACTTCGTCTAAAAATGTAAGTTTCGATGTTTTATTGGAAAAATTAGATTTTAGAATAAATACAGGCAAAACTAATTCAAATAAACGGTAAAATCGCATTTTTTGAAAACGCAAAATGCAAATTTGGTGGTTTTTGATAAAGTCATTTTAGGATTAGGGCCAATATCGGTGAAAATTTACTCCAATAATGTAAAAATATAAATTCGTTTGGAGAAACTAAACTAACCTGTTAGAAATTGAACTAACCTGAGCTAACCTGACCTAAACGTAAAAAGTGTAACTGAAAACTAGAACTGGACCAACCTGAACCGACTTAAAATGAACTAACCTAAGTTGACCTGAAAAAAATAAATTAAATTTAAATATATATTTAAATTTAAAAGAGTTATAATAATCGAAAATTTTCAAGGAAAACACTTGGCAACACCGCCTTTAAAAAACATCATCGAACTTCATCTTTTATCTGCCACCTGCCGTCTCCATCAGTCATATAAAAACATTTCATAACATAAATGTTCAAAAATTATACAGCTGGCAAACTGTCAGGTTTTCATGGCCACATGTGTCAAAAAACTTAATGAAAAGCTTCATATTTGATATGATATTGATGGTTGATAGTGGTTCGGACATAAAAAAGAGCTCTGCTGTAGCTCTTACCTCCCACATACTTTATTGTTTATTATGTTTTATATTAGGGTAATTCTCTATGGAATATTTCGTGACAAAGCTATACCTGAAGAGCTTGGAATGGCCCAGACCGAAGACCTGACATTCATTTGGGAAAAATTGCGCAAATTCAAAATTGTGAAGAATGTCAAGTTTGCTCAATCTCTTGCTGGTTCTGCACCCATGTACGTACTTAGTATTAATTTTTCTAGCTTTATTACATGTATCAATCGGGCATAAACTTTTAATTACTAGTCAGCAAACATGGCAATACTACTTGTTTCCAAAATATAAGGCAAACTTTTAACCTATTTCTTTCGTCATAACGAAACCTCGATATTTTATCTTTGTTTTGGCACCGAGCAACTGAAAAAAAGATCATCACAGAAGAGACTCTGATAAGGTCTCTAAAGGGAAAATTTCAAAACTCACCAGGTCATCTACCGGGTAGGTCAGTCACCTGCTTAATCCATTGAATTGCTAGATGGCCATCACATGACCACCTTAACCGGTAGATGACCCGGTGAGTTTTGGAATTCCCTCATAGTGACCTCGTCGGACCGTAATGTGGAAAGGGATGGGTTGAAAAAACAATGTTGAACAGTTTGGCAACAAAATCTATGGCCATGTTTGTGTCCAATGATACAAGATCTCTACAATCGTCTAATATTTCAGTGACGTAAATATGGCGGGAGTGGCCGATGCTGTTAGAAAATTCTTCACTACGAATTCCGAGTATTTTGAGTAGATGTTCGTAAATAGGAAATTATTTACGTTTAGAGACATGGAGATATATTTTTTTCAGATCAGATGTTCAGATCTCTTAGAAATTCTTAGAATTAATATTATATGTCAAAGATGTTTCGATTCTGTTTTTTTTGTAGTTTATTTATTTGAAGTTAATACGTAATATGCACTCAAAAGTCGTGTGTGAGTGCAGTTATATGTAGGTAATAAGTGAGTTGCGTTAGTATCAGTTTGTGTGTTTACTATATTTGATAAGTTGAAGTATACAAGCGTTCTGTATATGTTACTGCCATTAAAAAGCTTACATAACGCTAAATGATAGTAGTATATTTATTACAAAGTTAAAAAATCGTTAGCTCGACCCTGGACCAGTGTTGCCAACATGTCGTGTGATTCATGTGAAAAAATCCTTAGTGGAAGCACGATTTATCCTTAGAATTCCTTAGATTAAATGATTGAAATATGTTCTGTAAAATAAAAGAAAGCGAGCAAAAAAATTGCGCCACCGACGAAAATTCTTTTAGGTGCCACGCTGCCACGCCCATTTTTTCAAAATGTTTACATAGTTATTTTCCTAACTAGTGCGGAAAGTGATACTTTCCCGCACGCTGTCTGCCGATGCGGGAGCTGACGAGTGCGGGAAAGACACTTTCCGCACGAGTTACGAACAATATTTTTTCTACGAGCCCAAGTAAAGAAACAGATAATCAGCCTTATGATAGAACGTTATCTTTGTCCACAGTATGACAGCTGAATTAATCACCAATCAGTTGGTTGTTATGACAAAAACTAGGTGTGGTTGTTGGCGTATTATAGGTGTATTTTGTATCAAAAATCAATAACGGCAAGCATAATAGTTCCTTAAAACAGATAAAAATGTTTGGCACTGCTGTAATGCAGATGCACCTATCTAGATAGACAGACTATTGTCGCGCAGTGTCCCCCCGATAATGATAATCCGTAATCCGTTTAATCGCTGGTCGTTGCGTGGGGGCGGCTGTGTTCGCGGCTGATGCCGTGTTGCCGCCGTGTCTGCGGAGGAGATTCGACTACGTGGATGTTCTAAGTCCAACGTATCTTCGTGTCTCGAATCTCTTTTACCACGCTACAAGGGGGACCCAACTCTTGGAAAGGATCTATTGTCCCTTAGGTCGCTAATTTAAATAATATAAAATCTAATAATGGGGGGATGCCAGCAAGTTATTAAATTATAGCAAATTTAAAGGAAACTTGCAAACCGTCTGATAAAAAGAAAAACCAATTTTAATGGACATTAAAAAAAAAATTGTTGGGTTTGTCAGTGTTCGCTCAGGAACCTGAAATAAAAAAACGGCGGACGTGAACTTATTGCAACAAGCTCAGTGGTCCCCAGAAACGTGCTTGACGGGTACACGATTTCTTACTAACTTGGAAAAACACAACAAAGAAAACTAAACTAACGACGCAGTGTAGAAGAGAAAGGGATTCTGCCAATAGCTGGGATCCTTGATATTATGGAGAGCACAACACTACTATAATATACTAAAAGTTTCAACTTCTACAACTACTCTACAAATACTTAATTGCCGGTAGTCTCCTGCGTCTGCAAAGTATCCGCTATCTGCAAGAAAATGGCCTATTCAGGAAAAGGGCAGAGGTGGGTTGACACTAGATGGCACAACCGAAAGAACACTCCACGAAACTTTTCGTAGGCGAGCAATGAGCGGTGTAATTGTTTTGACACTAATTAAAAATGCAAATAATTAGCGCGGCGGACGAAAACGGGATTCAAAAAGGGGAAAACAAAATACGAATTGGCGATAATCAGAACGGCGGAGCCAAGGACTTTTCTCGCGGTAAAATTCGAACTTTTCCGTCTTCCCGGTTGGATCGTCGTTTTTAGCTCGTATCTCTATCGAGTTCAAAAACCGTCTTTTCTCTTCGAGTGTCGAAGATCGTCTTTTTTTTCGCCACCCCCTCGGTACTTCGCATCCCCGGAAGGGTACTGCCGAAAGAATCGATACCACCCTGACCAGTGGCCATTATATGGCGCTTCGGACAGCGCGGGCATAAATTCAGAAAATGAGCTTTTCTGGAAAATCTGCTAGTAGAAAAAAAATTGAAAATATGATCATTAAATAGAATAAATTATGCTTTTTAAAATGACACCTCACATGACATAGTTTAATTGACAATTAAAGCTTTTTATTGAAATTAACCGTTAATTTCCTGGCTCAGTCAATTAAGACGTTAATTGCTCGAATTTACAATCAAAGGATCAGAAATTAAAAGCTCTATCTGCTGAGAGAATAAGATTTTAATTTCAATTAACGATATTTGCAAAAACGCTTTAATTACCAAACTATTGTTTGGGTCACGTACAGGTCTGAAATTCTTTCAAGGGCCATAAACCATTAAAAGGGCGCCTTTGCCGGTCAAAAAAGAAGGGCAATTGTAGGGTATCAGGTTTTATGGCCGGAATTCCCAAGAAATTGTGAAAGTGCCTGTCCAACACTAACAAAAGAAATGCTCTTGCCGAAAATAAAAATTATTGCAACCATATGTGCATTCAGGGCCTCATGGGTCTGGTTTATTTAGAAAACCGAAAAATAGAAAAAACTTCCATAAGATTAAAGCTTAAAAGCTTCGAAAAGTGGCTTACAGAGTTGCCACGTTTCCACACATGAACTCATATGCAAACAGAGAGGTCAGTTTGCATAACACTATAAAGTCAAAATTATATTATAAATCAGTCATTCTTTAAATATTTACTTTCCCACACACCAAATTTACTTTCACGCACGCCGTGCGGGAAAGTAAAGCTTTCGAAAACAAAATGCGTGCGGGAAACTGACATATAATAAGCACGCTCGTAGAAAAAATATTTTTCAATTCTCGAAATACGAACGACGGTCGACACGACATCCAATCAATGACATTTACCATTTGACAATTGACGGCTGACGCTTGCAGCGTATTGACCATCCTAGAATTACGTCATTTGACATGATTGCCCCTCCCAAGGCAATATGGCGGACCAACTTATTTAGATATGAAAGCGAACTTAAAACTTGATCTTGATCATCATGTGTCATGTTTGATTTGAGATTTATTTATAGTAACTTCCAAAATTGTCTCTTTTAGGCTTTTGCTCCAAGGAAGGATTTATAGTTTTGTAGCTGTACGAAGTACGAAAGAAAATCCTAAAACTTGAAAACAAATTTGCTTTTCAGAATTAATAAACTTACTGCGGAGTTGCCGTTTTTTACTATTTGTTCATACTTTAGGTTATTTATGTCTGATTACAAGTTATGCAGGATGAGTCAGGATTGAACTGTCATACTTAAACCACGATAGGGAAATGGATTTATAAAGCAAAAAGTTTTAATAAGGTTGTATCGAAAAATGCTTTTCATCCAAGATCTTGATATAATTTTAAATTTTTTACAGGTTTTTTGCTGCTTAGCATCATGCCGTTATCATTGGTTTTAAATTACTAAAAAAAAATTATATTTGTAAATGCAAATTATTGGTATTTGTAATTTTTTCATACACTTTGTTGTCACCGTTGACAGAAACGAAAAAATATCAGGCAAAAAGTTTCTAAGTTGAAGAAAGAGATTTTTCCAAACAAATTCAGTAGCGCACCACAAAACAATTTGGAAAGGTAAAAAAAGGCCTGATCCCAGAAAAAGTATCATCCTGTATCCAGATTTTAATCCTATGTCAGGAACTGAAGCAGCTATGAAACAAAACCTGTAAGAAATCTGAAACTTTATCACCCTGTATCTTGGTAACTGTTATGCAAACTGACCTCTCTGTTTGCATATGAGTTAATGTGTGGAAACGTGGCAACTCTGTAAGCCATTTTTCGAAGCTTTTAAGCTTTAATCTTATGGAAGTTTTTTCTATTTTTCGGTTTTCTAAATAAACCAGACCAATGAGGCCCTAAATGCACATGTGTTTGCAATATTTTTTATTTTCGTCAAGAGCATTTCCTTTGTTAGTGTTGGACAGGCACTTTCACAATTTCTTGGGAATTCCGGCCATAAAATATGATACCCAACAACTGCCCTTCTTCTGTAACCGGCAAAGGCGCCCTTTTAATGGTTTATGGCCCTTGAAAGAATTTCAGACCTGTACGTGACCCGAACAATAGTTTAGTAATTAAGGCGATTTTGCGAATATCGTTAATTGAAATTAAAATCTTATTCTCTCAGCAGATAGAGCTTTTAATTTCTGATCATTTGATTGTAAATTCGAGCAATTAATGTCTTAGTCTTAATTGACTGAGCCAGGAAATTAACATTTAATTTCAATAAAAAGCTTTAATTGTCAATTAAACTATGTCATGTGAGGTGTCATTTTGAAGAGCATAATCTATTCCATCTAATGATCTAATTTTCAATTTCCTTTTTCCAGCACATTTTCCAGAAAAGCTCATTTTCTGAATTTATGCCCGCGCTGTCTGAAGCGCCATATAATCGCCACTGGTCAGGGTGGTATCGATTTTTTCGGCAGTACCCTTCCGGGGATGAGACGTACCGAGGGGGTGGCCGAAAAAAGAAAAAAAGGAAGATCTTCGACGCTCGAAAAAAAAAGACGCGTTATGAACTCGAGAGAGTTACGATCGAAAAGCGACGATTAATCGGGAAGACAAAAAGTTCGAATTTTACCGCGAGAAAAGTCAGTCCTTGGCTCCGCCGTTCTGATTATCGCCAATTCGTAATTTTTTCCCCTTTGTGAATCCCGTTTTTATGTCCGCCGCGCTAATTATTTTTATCATTAATTAGTGCCAAAACAATTACACCGCTCATTGCCCGCCTACGAAAAGTTTCGTGGAGTGTTTTTTTCGGTTGTGCCACATAGTGTCAACCCACCTCTGCCCTTTTCCTGAATAGGCCATTTTCTTGCAGATAGCGGATACTTTGCAGACGCAGGAGACTACCGGCAATTAAGTATTTGTAGAGTAGTTGTAGAAGTTGAAACTTTTAGTATATTATAGTAGTGTTGTGCTCTCCATAATATCGAGGATCCCAGCTATTGGCAGAATCCCTTTCTCTTCTACACTGCGTCGTTAGTTTAGTTTTCTTTGTTGTGTTTTTCCAAGTTAGTAAGAAATCGTGTACCCGTCAAGCACGTTTCTGGGGACCACTGAGCTTGTTGCAATAAGTTCACGTCCGCCGCTATTTTATTTCAGATTCCTGAGAAAACTAAGAATTGTCTTTTTTAATTTTTTATTATTTTTTTCTCTTTCTTAATTACTATTCAATTAGTTTTTTTTTTGGCTTTTTGCAGGTTTTGTCTTAAACCGTAAAACCTTAAAACCTTGCTGGCATCTCTAAAACAATAAAATTTTATATTATTTAAATTAGCGACCTAAGGGACAATAGATCCTTTCCAAGAGTTGGGTCCCCCTGGCAGCGTGGTAAAAGAGATTCGACACACGAAGTTACGTTGGACTTAGAACATCCACGTAGTCGAATCTCCTCCGCAGACACGGCGGCAACACGGCAGCAGCCGCGAACACAGCCGCCCCCACGCAACCACCGATTAAACGGATTAATACGGATTATTATCATTATCGGCTGGGGGGACACTGCGCGACATAACAAAAGATATCAGGTACAACTTTCTGTTTTTAATTTTCTTTGATTCTTAATTCTTATTCACCATCTCCTTATAACCACTGAAAATTTCGTAAATTTGGCTACATGGTTTGGCAGCCCCACGAATCAGTATGGTGGACTTTTATCGAAATCACCTGTTCTAGAATCATCAATAAGGTCAATCATCTGTCATTGTCATTGCGTACGTTCCGCCGATAGCAGCAGCTGAGATTTTCGATGCCGATTTTCAGCGTTCGCTGACTAAACTTCTAAGCTGCTGCCGTCGGCGGAACGTACGCATTATCATACTCCAACGAGCTAAGAGATATCATACTCCAACGAGCTAAGAGATAGTATGGAGAGAGCAACAGTTGTCGACATTTGCTTAAAATCCGTTCCGTTTTTGGCCGGAGTTGTGTGCCCCCTTAACGGTGTTGTCGTCTCAGAATGATCGCCCATTGGTGTGTTCCATGGATTAAAATAGCCAAAAAACAGTGCAAAACGATGGTTTCTCCATTCTCTCCCTCACACAAGTGAAACGCGGTAGTACCATGTGTTCATTAGAAAACTTCATCTAGTTGGCTGTGAAATGTCAAAAGAAAAGGAGTCCATTTACTTTGATATCCTTTTCTGTCAAAATCTCATAGCTTGCTAGATGACGTTTTCTAATGAACACCCCGTATATTACATAAGGAGAAACCTTTCTGCTCCACAGTTTTGGCACCCTTCTTAGCAGTTTTTGCCGGATGTTTTTGGATGAAAATGGCGAACCATCTCCTTATCCCAACAGAATATTTCGTAAATTTGGCTACATGGTTTGGTTGCCCCACGAATCAGTAAGGCTGAACTTTATCGAAAACAGCTGTTCTGGAATGGTCGAGACCGAGATCATGCAGCTTTACTCAAAATGTTCTGTTTACTCTCTGGACTTCAGCTCCACTAGTAGTAGTAGTGTAGTTTCGTGAATATCATAGTGCGTTGTGTTTTTTTATGCCTTTATAATTTTGCTTCGTAGTTGTTGGTTCTAATTAGTCAAGATCTGTATGCAAAAGAAAATCCTCAGATTCTAACAGATTTTACGAAATCCTTCTAAATTCCTAAACATTGGTCCTAAAAGATGGGTGATTAATCGCAAGTTGGACGATTAATGGCAAGTTGGACGATGTACAAATTGTGAAAATGGCACTAAACTTTGAATATACGACTTTTAATAAGCTGTTGCAATTTTTGAGACTTGAGAACAATTAGGCAATAAAGCTTAAGCTGACCATATAGGGGGTGTTGATTTCAAAACGTCATCAAGTATGTCCCACCTGCTAATTGGTTATCATGTAAGGCCGTGGCGGTGTTGCCGTCGTCGTGGGATTGGGTGGATTTGACATATCTATAAGTCCATATGCACACAGGCACATGCTGCAAGGGGGACGCGACTCTCGGAAAGGATCGTTTTTCATCATTATCCCTTGGGTCGGTAATAATGAGGTTAATTTGGGGGCATAAAGCAGATGATTAATCCATGACGTTTCATCTTTCTCAGCCAGACGGATATAATTGATAAATATAGTATTTGTAAATGGTTGTGACCAAACCTTGTCTTTCAACTTACAGAGGTGTTTCATGAGTTAAAAAATGTTAGATTTGTTGCAAAATGTTCAAGACAGTGCTTTTCCTCCAACGATATAGATTGTAAAATTCTTCATCATTACACAAATTAAAATGATCTCTTTGTCGAGACATAGTATGCTAGAATATTTATTGTGTAATCTTCGATAACTTCGTCGACATCATCAAAGTATTTAAAAAACTTATCCATTTTTAACAACAAAGGTTTGTAAACTACTTCATTGGATAAAAGCATGAAACAATATATTTAAAAAATGACGTTAGCAAACGAGGTTAAATATTTAGCGGCACTTAAAATATCCAATCAGGCGTTTACAAAGATAATAAGTGTTCGAATAATTTAATCGGTTTTAAAAATACCGGCCCCAATATACTCAATCAATAGAACGCACGGTTTACTCGCACTGTAATGTTTTGACAATTGACCGACGATTACTTGATCAAGTTCGTGATTGGGATGCAAAATAATAAAGGACCGTCCGGTCCTTAAGATGTTTACCTGCCGAATTTACATTCAAAGGATGCGAAATAAAACTCTACCTGATAAGAGAATAAGATTTTAATTTCAATTAACAATATTCGCTAAACTGCTCCAACTACTAAACTGCGTATTGTTCGGTTCACGTACAGGTCTGAAAACCTTAAATTTTAAATTTAAAAGTCTTTTCACTGAAAATAGAAAAAAACTCCAATAAGAGGATTAAATAAAACTATACATGAACTCACATGCAAATTGAGTGCTCAGATTGCAACAACAGGATGAAGGAACAAAAGTCTATTTTACTTTAATTATGCCATCCAACGAGCTAGTACATTACATTTGGAGAGACCCCATCCCTCTATTTTACAGTTTTGGCCTTAAAAGCAGCGGCGATATGCACTTGATTAGACGTTTTACGTAAAATCATTTGAAGTTGTGATTCGCCAATTGAAATGCTCTGACGGGGAAATTACGTCATGGGTACCTTAAAAATGGTGGACTTCCGGTCAAAAAACTATACCATTTTAAGGAAAATATCGGCATTAGGTTGCTCTGTCTACCCTCCTCGTAGGTCATTGATGTCATCCTGTTTTGTAGAAATGGGTTTTTTCCCTGCACATATCCGGGAAAATTCCGGGTTTATTCCATTATAACCTCTAAATTTAAATTTTTCAATACGCCTAACTCTTACCAATTAAGCAATAGTTTGTTGGTTTGTGCAGCTTGAAGCTTTTGATCAATTGACCAGTGTTTAGCTTATCAAAAAACAAGCCAGAATCTGGATTTATTGAATTCTAATTTAAAATCTAACCTTAAATTTTGAAACTGCCGGGTTTTGTCAAAAATTCATAGCCTTCTATAGTCTTCTGTTACAGTTTTGGCTTCCTTTTTTAGCAGTGGGAACCTTAAAAATGGCAGCGATATTCGCTCGAATCATCGAGCCAATCTGGAGACCTTCTCCTGTTTTACAGGTTTGGCTCCCCCTTTTTATCATTGGAAACCTTTAAACTAGTGACGATATCCGCCAGAAGTGACGTCTCGGTGACGTCATGACGTCTTACGTCAAATTATTATAAAAAGTGTTACTGTCATTATTTTCATTAATTATTATTTCCAATTCAATCGAATATCGAACTTATTATAGCCAACTCCGAGCTAGAACGCTAGGTCTCCTAGCCCTTAACTGTCCAAGGTTTTATAAAACTTAACTTCCAACCTAACAAAAACCTAAAGCAATCGACACAATCAATATCAGGTCCGGCTTTAAGTAGTTATGACGCTTGTATGACGTGCGCTGAAGACATTACGTCATGAGAACTTTAAGAGTGCCGGACTTCCGGCCAAAAACTGGACTATTTTTATGGAAATATCGGCATTTGGTGGTTCTGCCCATGGCCAGACTTTTATAGATCATTGGCTTGAATTCACCTGAAGGTGTGATTTGCCAATTGATGTGCTCTGGCGATAAAATTACGTCATGGGTACCTTTAAAATGGCGGACTTTCTGCCAAAAAACGAGACCATTTTTAGAAAAATATCGACAAATTTTAATTAAAATATTTTTAATAATTAATTAAATATTTTTTAAGTTATTTTAATTAAAGTATGAAAAAAAAACGAATTATTTGTAATAAATACCTAACAGGTACAAAATAAAAAATAATATAACTCTATGTGTGCTAAAAAAAATCTTTAGCAAAATCAAAGCCATGGAAAATAGGTTTATTATAAAATTTCAAAAAACTATCAGAATTTTTGAACCATCCTGCAGTCTTCCTGAAAGGACTACACAGATTCTAAGGCGGTTGGCCTTGGAAGTAGAGTATGCTCCAAATATCAATACCGGATTCCGCCATTGCTTTACCTATCGCAAGTGTCTGCTCGGTAGCATGCTGGTATGGCTCTCGAGATGAAAGGAAAAGATATTCTCCGTATAAATTCAGATTTCGAATTTCGGCAGTCTGCTCCAAATCAGTGATGTAAAGGCAGATATCTTCCAAACGGAAATTTTCCGAAATCGGTAATTTTCTGGAAAATTTCCTTCCTTGGAATGGAAGTTGGAATGGAAATTTTCTTCATTTGTCACAAGTCGATATCATTATTCTCAATCCGCAATCAAATGCCTTTCTTTTTAACTTAACCGTTAAAGTTTTCCTGGATTATTTAATATAATTATGATTATGTTAACAATTCTAGCTTTGGGGAGCCACAATTTACAAACAAAATAGTATATTAAGATACAAATTTCATAACATAGCGCATTGGCGCACGAATCCAAGTTTGCAAAACGAGGAGCAAATCGACGAGACAAGATATATCTTGCTTTAGCTCGATCACTGGAGATCCGCAGTTTATTCCTGACTTGTTTATGAAAATTGTTAAGCCTCTCCTTGAGCTCCTCCACAAAATTCTCAGAGTTGAGCGAATCTTTTCGCAGGAAGTCTCATTTCCCTTCCGAACATCACTTTCGCCGGAGTATAACCAGTGGCTTCATGTATAGAGCCTCGATATGCCATCAACATGAGAGGTAGATGTTGGTCCCAATCACGCTGATGATCTGCCACTATTTTAGACAGGTGATGATCCGATTAAATCTCTCCACCATCCCATGCGACTGTGGATGCAAAGGAGTTGTCCTGGTCTTGCGAATTCCGAGTTGTTCTATGACTTTCTGGAAAACAGTCGATTCAAAATTTCTACCCTGATCAGACTGAAGTGCGAGAGGGACTCCAAATCTGCAGAACATTTCATTTACTAGCCCTGTTGCCACAGTTGTTGCTTCCTGATTAGGCAGGGCGTACGCTTCAGGCCATTTAGTGAAATAGTCCATGGCGACCAAGATGTATTTGTTGCCTGACTCAGTCTGAATAAATTGTCCCGTGACATCAATTGCTACCCTCTCGAATGGAGCACCTACAGTGTACTGCAATATTCGGCCCCGTGATCTTGTTCGAGGTCCTTTTGTGGCACAACACACTTCGTACTTGCGGCAGCAAGATTCGACGTCTTCATGATAATTTACAATTCACAATTCAGTAGAACCGCTCTTTAATTTTTACCAAGGTTTTATTGACCCCAAAATGACCTCCACTTGTTCCGTTGTGCATTCCGTGAGTTTCATCTTTGTAGCGAAAAAACACTTCTTTACTCCGTTTGGCAATATAAAGGTATTGCCAAACGGATGTAATTAATAAATGCTAATTTAAATAAGATAAAATTTAATATTATGAGGATCCAGCAAGGTTTTATCGTTTAAGACAAAACCTGCAAAACGCAGAAAAAACTAATCGAATAGTAATTAATTAAAAATAAAATAAAAAAAAAATCAGTTTTCTCAGGGATCTGAAATAAAATGGCGGCGAACGTGAACTTTTCGCGATAAGCTCCGTGGTCCCCAGAAACGTGCTTGACGAGTACACGATTTCTTACTAAAATTGAATAAACAACAACAAAGAAAACTAAACTAACGACCGTGTAGAAGAGAAAGGAATTCTGCCAGGTCGCTGGGATTCTCTATATTATGGTGACCAAAACATTACTATAATATACTAAAAGTTTCAACTTCTACAACTACTCTACAAATACTTAATGGCCGATAGTCTCCTGCGTCTGCTAAGTATTCGCTATCAGCAAGAAAATGGCTTATTCAGGAAAAGGGCAGAAGTGGGTTGACACTATATGGCACAACCGAAAGAACACTCCACGAAACTTGTGTAGGCGGGCAATAAGCGGTTTAATTGTTTGGGCACTAATTATAACGAGATTCAAAAAGGGAAAAAAAACTACGAATTGGCGATAATCCGAACGGCGCAGCCAAGGACTGACTTTTTTCTCGCGGTAAAATTCGAACTTTTCCGTCTTCCCGGTGGGATCGTCGTTTTTAGATTGTAACTCTCACGAGTTCAAAAACCATCTCTTTCTCTCGAGTTTCGAAGATCCTCTGAACCACCCCCTCTGTACTTCTTATCCTCGAAAGGGTACTGCAGAAAAATTGTGGAAACTGTGGAAAAATTCTACCTGACCAGTGGCGACTATACGGCGCTTCGGACAGCGCGGACATCAATTTAGAAAATGAGCTTTTCTGTAAAATCTGCTGGTAGAAGGAAATGAAAAATGTGATCATTGGACAGAATAAATTATGCTCTTTAAAATGACACCTCACATGACACATTTTAATTGACAATTAAAGCTTTTTATTTAAATTGACCGTTAATTTCCTGGCCCAGTCAATTAAGACATAAATTGTTCGACTTTAGATTCAAAGGGTAAGGAATTAAAAGCTCTATCGGATGAGAGAATAAGGTTTTATTTTCAATTAACGATATTCGCAAAATCGCTTTAATTACTAAACTATTGTTCGGGTCACGCACACGTCTGAAATTCTTTCAAGGGCCATAAACCATTAAAAGGGTGCCTTTGCCGGTTAAAGAAGAAGGGTAATTGTAGGGTTTCATGTTTTATGGCTGAAATTCCCAAGAAATTGTGAAAGTGCCTGTCCAAAAACTAACAAAAGAAATGCTCTTCGACGAAAATTAAAAATATTGCAACCATATGTGCATTTAGGGCCTCATGGCGCTGGTAAATAGAAAACCGAAAAACAGAAAAGCTCCATAAGTTAAAGATTAAATGCTTCGAAAAATGGCTTGCAGAGTTGCCAAACTGCCACATATGAACTCATATGCAAACAGAGAGGCCAGTTTGCACAACAATAGGTAGACAGAGGAAGTAGGATACGACGTCGGCGTCTGTTACCAGTTTGCTCCAATCTGTCAAGTGTTAAAATACCAGTGACGTAGCATTGGTATTGTAGCACATAAGAAAACATTTTATTAAAAATAATAATGGAGCTAAATTACTATTTGTAACATTAGTAATATTATACATAATATTACTAGCAAACATCGACTTTCCATTAAATAAATAAAAATAATTATGAATTAATAGACGTTGATAACCCTGGGATTACATCTCCTACGCCACTGGAAAAACTGCTCAAAAATAAATAAAAAAAACTGTCTACAAATTACAGGATTATTGAAGGATAGGAAATATATCTAAATATACTAAATCATATTTCGAAGATTTGGGTGTAAAATAACTGGTTTTAGAGTTATTTGAGATACTTTAATTGTTGCTGAAAAATGCCATTGTCTGTTTACCAGTGAAACGTAACTCCAGGCACCTTTCTATAGAGGCTGCTTTTACAACCGTAAACTGCACATCTCACCATTGAAAACTACACAATTATTTATATTAAAGTCTTGCAAAATGCATTTTATTGCAAAAAAACACATAGCCAACAAAAGGTCTGGTTTTCGCCTTAAACATGGCGTCTCATCATTTTTGGTAACAGCTGTCAATGTGGCGGAGAATTGCGCGCGGTTTCCATTGTCTATCTCTGAGAAAAGGTAAACCAGAAGAAGTAGGATACGACGCCAGCGTCTGTTACCAGTTTGCTCCAATCTGTCAAGTGTGAAAATGCCAGTGATGTAACATTGATAATGTAGCACATAAGAAAATATTTTAATAAAAATAATAATGGAACTAAATTACCATTTGTAACATTAGCAATATTATACGTAATATTATGGGCAAACATTGACTTACTATTAAATAAATAAAAATAATTGTGAATTAATACTCGTTGATAAACCTGGGATTACATCTCCTGCGCCACTGGAAAAACTGCTCAAAAATTTAAATAAAAAAACTGTCTACAAGTTACAGGATTAGAAAAATATTTCCCAAAATAGCATTATTGACTTCACTGCGGTATATACTAAATCATATTTCGAACATTCGGATGTTAAATAACTGGTTTTAGAGTTATTTGAAATAATTTAATTGTTGCTGAAAAACTCCATTATCTGTTTACCTGTGAAACATAACTCCAGGCTCCTTTCTATAGCCGCTGCTTTTACAACCGTAATCTGCACCTGCACATCCCACCTTTGTAAACAACACAATTATTTATAATATTAAGGTCTTGCAAAATGCAATTTATTGCAGAAAAACACATAGCCAACGAAATGTTTGGTTTTCGCCTTAGACATGGCGTCTCATTATTTTTGGTAACCGCTGTCATTGCTGTCAATATAGCGGAGAAATGCGCGCGTGGATTCCGGTAGTTTACATATTCTGAGGTCATCTATTCAAAAACTGGTACACTACATAAAATAATGTTGGCAACACTGTTCTGCGTTTGACCATCAATCGATTATCTTTCAAAAACGTCATCACTAGAATATTTCCATTCCCATTCCTTTTTGGAATTCTAGAATTTTCGTTGGCATTTACATCTGATGAATATCTCGTGCTCGTGTACAGTTTCTCGCTTCTAGATCTACCAAGAGTAGTCTGAGTCCATCGTTACTTTGTGTGGTATCGATTCAGCGTTAGCTTTTGCCTCCGAGAATATCATCGAGAATTTACATTTAATTTACTCTGGAATTTACAAAAATACCTGCCTGGATTTATTAGGTAAGAAGAGTTCTCATTAGTTTTCTAGAATATTTACAAGGAAACATACATTATATCTTAATAGACCTTGATGATGATTGCAAGCCAATTCATAATTTTGAGGCATTTGTTGTAATGTAATTAATGCAAATCCGCTCTTGGAGTAGTACCTATTCATTGGGCTTATTAGCAGACGATTGTGCATTCAGACTTCCTCAAATTGAATCTTATCTGACTAGATAATCTAGATAATATGTACCTACCTACTGATTAGAAATAAATGGACCAATACCAGTTAATAGGAACAGGATATCATAAATACATGGCTAATGGGGGGGTGAATTTGATGTTGGCTTAATAAAAATATCAATAATGTTCCCTTCCTTGGTTGTTTTGTTTTGACTGTTTTTTCTAGAATCAGTAAGTACTCTTTCACACCGACGTTTTAAGGCAAAATAACGCTCGGTAAAAAAACGACCAAAATATTCTATTGCATTGCTCTATATGGGACCTTTTAGACAAGAGGGACGAGGGCAAAAAAACGATCGGTTGCCATCCAAGTTCCAAATTCGAGCGGCGACACAGCGGTCACCTGTCGGTTTACTTTACTTTAATGCAAGGAAAGTAATGTACGCTTTCACACCAACCTCCATTGTGATTCTTAAACGACCAAATTCCAGGGCCGACCCTAGTAAAGGCCTATTTCTTCCTCTGTTAAAAATGGATTTATTTACAATGTTTTGAGTTTCCACAGAACCTTTTTTAATAAGGTATAATAAATGTTCCTGCCTCCACTGAAATTGGGCAAGCTTTATAAACTTTTACCCACATTTAATGGTGATAGTGGCTTTCCACTTTTCTTTGATGAAATTTCTTTGTTTTATCCATTATGGCATTTTGATCTATTCGTTTCGACTTCTCACCGTTGACTGATTTGCCGTTGTGTATGAAAGAGACAACGCTTGTTTTTTTTACCAAGTGATATTTTGCCGGTCGATTTTAAAACCTCCATGTGAAAGAAGCCTTATGTACATTTGATGGTTGTCCAAAGTAGGATTTTGTTAAGGTAAAATGTTAAAGCTGGTTTTATAAACTCTGTAGTTTGGTTTATGATTTATGATGTCTTCACATTTCTGCCTTTAGCCTGCAGGAGGGCCTACTGAGGAGCGCTCTGTACACAGACCATCTCCCAAAATCTTAACAAGCTAGAGTGGGGTATACTGATATCCGGAGCACTCTGGATGTAATTACCAAACTCAACTTATGTAGGGGGTATTTATTTGACAATGTCATCTAGTGGTTTATAAAGTAAGGGTATAAAAAGAAAGAAAGCGGGGTGGGTGCTTATTTGTAGCTGGTGCTAATTATCACTGCTGAGTACTTATCATTAATAAACAGAATAAAAGTGGGCTTGAGCTGGACAACCAGTTCAGTTTTCATAGTAATGACAAAGAATATGTTTGGGGAATACCATGTTGTTTTATGTTGGATTCTTACAAATTTCCTTACAAATGGACATCAGTGCATTCCATTATCTATTACACTATATAAAGCATAAGTCACTGCCAACTTGTCCCAAATTCTTAATAAACATCAGTAATTAAAGTGTTGATGTTCATTGTTCATTGACGTTCAATGATTTAATTAAAATCAATTGATTTTAAACCAATGATTTTATCTCTGGGCTCTGGATTACTTGGAATTTTCTCGGGAAATTTTTATTTTTATGAAAGGAAATAGATAAATATTTGACAACAATGCAGCAACTTTAGTAAGCTGAAGTGAGCGGTAAACCATTTTTTTTGAAGCTGCTGCTATTGTTGCCAATAACCCTCCTTTATTTGAAAGGACAGTACTTTAGATTAGGATATTGTACTTTCAGCTTTTATGAGCTGTGAAAAAAGTTCATGTTCATTAAAAACAAAATCTGCTTCAAGAAATATTAATTCAATTAACATTATTTGGTGGTCAATGAAATTCAAAACAACTGTTTCAGGGAAGTTTAAGTCACAATTTACCAAAAAGCGGGTGTGGCACCTCAAAGTTTTCACCTTCGACACTATTTGTAGCTTTGTTACAAAATCTCTGGGTTGAGTCTTCTTTAAAGGTGGTAGCCCTATGGTTTTCCCACTTTCTCCACTCTCAATTTATTACTAAGATGACAATTTATACCGGGTGTCCAGCAGAACCCTGGACATAGGAGATTAACATGGGAAATCGGTTTTTATTTTTTTGCGCCTGTACGGTTGATTTGATTGAAAAACTTTTAAGAGTAAAGTTGTAGAGTTTATAGTCAGTTATCATCCTGTAATTTTTTCAATACCACAGTTTTGGCTATTTTTTGGAAAAACGCCTCAAAAAGTGCAAAAATTTGAATTTGGCGCGTCACCCCCACCATGCATGTGCAGTGTCGCCAACATAATAATTTCTTATGTCAGACTCAGAGCCGATTTTCCTTTCTTATTTATTTTGAGGGACTATCATGTAGTAATTAACGTGATTATGCAGAGAAAATTAACTGAAAACCTGACGATAATGTTCTTAAATTATAGGTAAGTAAAAGTTACGTTTATAATTATCATAAATAGTAAAAGGAAAATCATTCCAATTTGTGTATGGCTGGTTGTCTAATTCATTTTAGTTTAGCAATACGACAACCACGATGACATGACAATTTGTCTCTTGTCACCAATTAAGGGGGTTCGTTGTTGTTGTTATTGAGGTGAATTCATCTATCTCCAAATGTTTTACTTCAAAAGTGTCTATTTTGCAGTGCTGTGTGACGCGAGGCCCCATCCTGCATGTAAAAAACCCTTGCTAAGTGCTGGACTCTTCTATGACAGACAAAATCTCATTGGAAAACCAAATACAGCGCGCCCCAAAATGCCAATCCACACATTGACAACTTCTCGACGTTGGTCTCGGTTGTCCTGCACTGTATGTGGATTTTAGAGAGTCCAAACTCATTCATTTTGTTGATTTGAGGGACCCATTAATCCAATTTAACATTCATTGGTGGAACAAATGTTTATAGGAAACAAGCAAGACCAGTAAGCAGATAGCGATGGATGTTTGATCTGCTAAGACCAGTTTCTTTCATGTTTTATCTATGTATCTGGAGACTATAGTGCCTGTGAAAAAAACTCTTTTCAGTGACAACAAATCTTGCCAAACTGGCCACAAACAACTTGAAAAACTGGCCAAAAATTGGTTTCATTCCAATCGATTGCTGCTGAATGCAAGGCACAGAGGATGGTGTTTGCATTGAGGGAGATTGGAACCGTAAATGACCACGTATCCCAGGTTAAATTTCTTGGGGTTCTTGTGGATGAGAGCGCCAAATGGGATTTACACACTGATAACTTGGCTTCAAGACTCAATACAAGTTTGTACCTGCTACGTCAGCTTTCAGATAGGATATCTCGTACGGTACTTAGATCGGCTTACTTTGCATCTTCTCATGCATGGCTCTCTTATGCTGTAGTTGTTTGGGGCCACGCCTCGAGGGCTAAGCGTTTGTTCGGGCTTCAGAGAAGAGCGGTCAGATTGTTGGCTGGCCTGGGCTACAGGGATGACTGCAGAGCGCACTTCAGAGAGCTAGGCATACTAACCCTGCCCTCCATGTTTATATTGGAGAATTTGCTGTTTGTGAAAAATAACATGTATCTGTTTTCTGCTCACGAGGACATGCATGCTTACCTTACTAGAGGCCGAAAAAGTTTAATAACCTCATATTGTCGTTTGAGAAGGTGCCAGAAGCAAATTTTAATGGTAAATGTTTTTTATTGTGATGAAGAGTATTTTAAGTATTTTAATCAAAATTATTAATTTTTGTTTCTTCTCTCTGTATAGTCTATTTTAGGATGTTGACTGTAAGCTTTTAGTATTAAGTAAATAATGACATCTGGACTGAATTAATTTAAATTTAATTTGTAGACTATTCTATTTTTGAGGTATGTACATTGCTGTTTTGGTGATTGTAAACATGAATAAATTTGAATTGAATCTTAATAAAGGTGATAGTGTTTTTATAGGAATAATTGTTGTTATCTGTGTTATTACCTAAATTTATGTTACATTTCTTTTTCATGTCCACTTGTTAATTTCTTCTGTTAAGAAATTTATGTATAGATTGATTATGGAAATATACTTATTTTGGTACTTGTTGCATCCACTTTTTCACACACAATTTCCCCGAAATAAAAATGTAATGTATACAGAAACATTGTATTTATTGATATTAAAAGTAAGGAAATTAGGAACCATTTTGTTGATACAGTGTAAAATTTTATTTTTATTATTTCTTATTTAAATGTTTCATTAGTTATGAATTTTGAGGAGAGGAAACTTGTTTTAAAACAATACTGGGCTGGTAATTCCTTTGCTCAAATTCGAGACAACATTGTTGCATTGTTTCCTGAACAACCAATACCAGCATGCAGTTCACTTCAGGCGGTGGTTGCTCGTTTTGAGGAAACTGGGAGTATTAAGCCGATATGTTCCTGTGAGCGAAAGCGACGACTTCAAGCTGGTGCGGCTCCAGAGGGTGAAAATGTGGCAAAACTTGTTGTTCTTGCTACAGTAAACGATGATCCTTCCAAGAGTATTCGACAGATTGGCCAAGAAACTGGACTTAGTAGATCGACTATCCATAATTATCTGCAAAAAGAAGGTTTTGAAAGCTACAAACAAGAGAACCATCAACAACTCGTACCGACCCACCTTTTCCCCCCAATGGAGTTTTGTGAAATCCTAACCGAAAAAATTATTGCAGCCCCAAGATTTGTTAGAAACATTTGTTTCACGGATGAATACTAATTTGGATTGACTGGCTCTTCAAATCAACAAAATGATCGGATTTGGGCACTCCAAAACCCACATATAGTGCATGACAATCGGGACCAACGTCGAGCAACTGTAACGTGTGGATCGGCATTTTGGGGCGCCATGTTATAGGTCCATTTTTCATTGATTGCAGTTTGAACGCCAACAAATCTGGTAATATGCTTCGCAATCACATTTTGCCTGCTGTAGAAGCCATCCAGCCATTAGAACGGGTTTTTTACATGCAAGATGGGGCGTCACACCATCCTCTGTGTCTTGCATTCAGCAGCAATCGATTGGAATGAAACCAATTTTTGGCCAGTTTTTCAAGTTGTTTGTGGCCAGTTTGGCAAGATTTGTTGTCACTGAAAAGAGTTTTTTCACAGACACTATAGTCTCCAGATACATAGATAAAACATGAAAGAAACTGGTCTTAGCAGATCAAACATCCATCGCTATCTGCTTACTGGTCTTGCTTATTTGCTATAAACATTTGTTCCACCAATGAATGTTAATTTGGATTAATGGGTCCCTCAAATCAACAAAATGAATGAGTTTGGACTCTCTAAAATCCACATACAGTGCAGGACAACCGAGACCAACGTCGAGAAGTTGTCAATGTGTGGATTGGCATTTTGGGGCGCGCTGTATTTGGTTTTCCAATGAGATTTTGTCTGTCATAGTAGAGTCCAGCACTTAGCAAGGGTTTTTTTACATGCAGGATGGGGCCTCGCGTCACACACCACTGCATAATAGACACTTTTAAAGTAAAACATTTGGAGATAGATGAATTCACCTCAATAACAACAACAACGAACACCCTTAATTGGTGACAAGAGACAAATTGTCATGTCATCGTGGTTGTCGTATTGCTAAACTAAAATGAATTAGACAACCAGCCATACACAAATTGGAATGATTTTCCTTTTACTAATTATGATAATTATAAACGTAACTTTTACTTACCTATAATTTAAGAACATTATCGTCAGGTTTTCAGTTAATTTTCTCTGCATAATCACGTTAATTACTACATGATAGTCCCTCAAAATAAATAAGAAAGGAAAATCAGCTCTGAGTCTGACATAAGAAATTATTATGTTGGCGACACTGCACATGCATCGTGGGGGTGACGCGCCAAATTCAAATTTTTGCACTTTTCCAGGCGTTTTTCCAAAAAATAGCCAAAACTGTGGTATTGAAAAAATTACAGGATGATAACTGACTATAAACTCTACAACTTTACTCTTAAAAGTTTTTCAATCAAATGAACCGTACAGGCGCAAAAAAATAAAAACCGATTTCCCATGTTAATCTCCTATGTCCAGGGTTCTGCTGGACACCCGGTATATATTTATATATATTTACAAGGAATTGCTATGTTGTTCCATCTCATGTTCCTGGGAAGCATTAGTTTTACCATCACTCTGCTTGTATTAGGCTCATGCCAAATGGTTGTTTCTAAAGTACCTGATAATTTGTTTAATATGTTCCTTTACTTTTTTTATTTCAAAGTTCTTGCAGAGCAAATTGGGGCAACACAGCAAAAAAAGTGTTTACAAAATAAAAAAAAAGTAAAAAAACCTGAGTTATTGTAAAGGTTTAAAATGAATTTGGTCCAGTAAGCATATGTAACCTGCTTTCTATATGTCCTTGTCTTAACATTTTGCATTTAACAAGAAGAGGAGGCCAATAGCAAACTTCTGAACTGCAGAAAGATCTAGGCTTAAACTCAAACAGTGTACTAGAAACTTATAGCTTACAAAAAGACTTTTTTTAAATAACTTATTTCTTTTTACCTTTCTCTTCTTTATGGTTCTATTGAAAACAATATTTTTTTATAATTTTTGTTCTGATATTTCCTTTTATCAATGAGGGCTTGTAAATGGAGGACTTCCAGACCATCGACAATCTTACTTCATCTTTTCAATTTGAGGAGTAATTTTGATTAGGTACTAGATAGTCAACCTACTCAGTCTGAAGATTTGCATAATTATACTTAATCATAACTCAACAATAATAGTTAACTATTTAACAAGTGACAAAAATAGCATTTTTTCTCACAAGAGAATAATTTAATAGTTCTCTATTGATGGAAAATGCTTTTTTTGTGAGTAAAACACTGTACTTTTTCTTCAACCATGCTAACATTAGGGCCTCATTTACTTAAAAATCATTCTCTATCCTGTTATTTTTTTTTTGAAAATTAAGGTTCATTATTGCCAAAATTAGAAGGTCAGTGAGTTCATTTTGGTCAAATTTCAAGATGCTTTATTAAAGCCCCGTAAAGCAAAGAATACATGTTTTGTGGGATATTACTATTTTACATGGTGTTTCGCAAGATAATCGGATTTAATTGGCGATATACAGGCGCAATTAGAACAAGTTACTTTCATTACTAGAGACGAAAGTTAACTCTATGGGATGTTCTCTCACTAGATGCGAAAATTACGATTTCGGCTAGGGCAAGATATGCCGAAAGTTGCCTATTTATAAAGCTTTTCATTATATTTTTCGGAAAAGTAGGCCATGGAGATTTGACAGATTGCCCCCCCCCCATATAATATTTGAACTGTGTCAGTTTTATTGGTTATATTGACATAATTTAAACGTTATAAAATGCTGCCATTACAAAAACTGTTGTTGCCAGAACTTACCAAAAATAATAGTTGTAAGTGAAAATAATAAATCCATGTACTAGAGCTGATACTACATTTATCAGGTCAAATACTTGGTAGAAGTATCTTAGGACAACAAATTTTCTTATACTAGAGCTGGACCCTCAAGTTTTGCTCACCCTGTGCAACATAATATATATTAAGAGAAGGTTTGTTAACACTGAACCACTAATAGGTCTTACATAAATGGCTCTTATTCCTGGAACCATAAAATCTATTTCTATTAAAAGTATCTTTGCAGTTATCTACTCACTGTATAATGAGCTCTTTTACAAAACGTTAACATTTCTTCACTGTAGAAATCTACGAAAAGGGAAGGACATACTCATGCTATGAAACAATGTGCACATAATAGCTATTTATGTAACCAGTTACGAAAAGTCCGAATTTGTGTAACAAATGAATGTTTGCGGGACGAGCGCAGCGAGTTTCCGCAATTTGAATGAGATACACAAAAAAGGTTTTTCGTCACGTGTTTCATACAAGATTTTTTCTAATTTTGAATACAAATACCTACTTAGAGAGAGAATTATTATTATTAAACTTCAATATTTACTTTTAAACCACTTTGTATCTACTTAATACCGTAAAACTATAGCAACGGTGTGCCACAGCCGAAACCTGCAACTGGTGGTGACCCCAACTTTTCATCACTAGTTACGAAAGATTTTACTTTTTGTAACTAGTTACGAAAAGTAGGACGTTACGTCACTGTCATCAATAGTGAAAAGTGCCACTTTATATGTCAAAATTAGGAAAAATACATTCATACCGCCGTCAAAACTTGACCAGGAAAAGTGTTTATCTCGCACTATATATATGTATATATAAAATTAGTGTAGTCACTCTGTAAATTTGTTAAGTAGTAATTTCATACTTGTTGATTTATTTTCAGTATTAAGAAATGGTTAAAGAAACCAAGTTTTATGACCTTTTGGGCGTCAAGCCGGGCTGTTCGCCCGACGACCTAAAGAAAGCTTACCGTAAATTAGCTCTGAAATACCACCCAGATAAGAATCCTAATGAGGGCGAAAAGTTCAAACAAATATCTCAGGCTTACGAAGTCCTATCCGATCCCGAGAAAAAGGCCATTTATGACCAAGGCGGTGAACAAGCTTTGAAAGAAGGTGGCGTCAGTGGCGGTTTCTCAAGTCCAATGGACTTGTTTGACATGTTCTTCGGAGGTGGTTTTGGAGGAGGCGCCCGAGGTAGACGGCAACGGGAAAGGAAAGGCAAGGACGTAGTTCACCAACTGACCGTTTCCTTGGACGAGCTTTATAAAGGCACAGTACGAAAGTTGGCCTTACAAAAGAATGTTATCTGTGATAAATGCGAAGGTCGGGGTGGTAAAAAGGGAGCCGTGGAGCAGTGTCCGACCTGCAGAGGCACAGGGATGCAAGTGCAAGTGCAGCAATTGGGACCGGGAATGTTGCAGCAAATTCAGACTGTTTGCCCAGAGTGTAGGGGACAGGGGGAGAGGATCAATCCGAAGGATCGATGCAAGAATTGTCTAGGAAAGAAGGTTGTAAGGGAAAGAAAAATTTTGGAGGTTAACATTGACAAGGGCATGGTGGATGGACAGAAAATTGTTTTTAATGGAGAAGGTATGTATATAAAGTTAAAAATTGATACTATTGATAAGTTTGATAAGTTAACAATATTAATAAGTAAACTTACTTATTACTGCTGTAAAGATTGTTACAAAATATCTTTCTCTAGGTGATCAGGAACCTGACTTGGAGCCCGGTGATATCATAATTGTCCTAGATGAAAAACCGCACTCAGTTTACAAGAGGAATGGCAACGATCTAATTCTAAGACTGGAAATTCAACTGGTTGAGGCTTTGTGCGGTTTCCAGAAAGTGATTCGTACATTGGACGATCGAGATCTTGTAATTACACAAATGCCAGGGGATGTTGTCAAACATGGAGATCTCAAATGTATCTTGAATGAGGGTAAGTTATTTTTTTCTATTAATATAATAATTAATATTGGTAAGGGCAAAATTTCAAAACTCATTGATGTCTCCACTGGTTAAAGTTCCAACCCTTGAAGATAGCTGGTTTAATTGATGATTACACCAAATGGCTTTGAAATTCGCTCTATTAGTCTTCAAAATTAAGGGCGTTTTCGGACATTTACTTAATTGAGTATCATTAGTAACTTGAACTGCTGAGTAAGTTTTCGAAAATGCATTAGGTGGGAAAAGCACACATTGTGTTCTGGGTGAGTCTTCATGGCATGGGTGGTCAAAAATGAAATCTCATATTCTTTGGTCTGGTAGTATACAGCAAGCTTTCTTATAATACTGAGTACCAATTTTATGTTGACATTTAGGTGTCAAAGTTAATTTTTGACATTACTAAAGTAGTAAAGTGCCAAAAGTACCGGGTGAGCCACTAAGAAAGGACGTCGGCTCTATCTTTAAGTCCGTTCATCGTACAGTCTTGAGGAAAAAATACTCTTAGATAAAGTAACTCAGAGAAATTGCTGGAAATTATTTTCAGTTTTCTAAAACGACCGCTAGAGGGCGTAACAGCGATGTCGAACAAAGAAATGCCTGTTTTCGCCAAATTTTAAATGTTGACCCTAGCTAAAAATATGATATTCGTAATCTCCGAGATTTCTGATAATTTTTGTATCCATCTTTTTTCACTTACTTTTCAAAGAAAGGTAATGGGGAAGGTAAAAGTTTATTTCATAAAAACGTCCATAACTTTTGACTACTTACTCCAATCTCTCAAAAAACGGTCTCGTTGGAAAGGAAAAATTTTACTCTGTCGGACGCAGCCCAAAAACGAACAATTTAGTTTCTACTTCAAGTACCAGAGGAAGTTTCTGACAACTCCACGTGTTTTTTGCAGTTTTTTTGAAAAAAATCAAATGCCAACCTTAATTTTTGACATTACTAATAAATAGAGCGCCAAAAAATACGTCTTACAGTGAAAACCGCAATATTCTATATATTTTAATTCCCGAGGTATTATAAGATGAAATGTTAATGCGCCGGTGAAGTGAAATATAAAATTTATCCCATATCGCATACGATACTCTGTCTGGACAGAGACGATATTATTCACTAATTACTAATAATAATAATTAACACACATTCATATTAACTAATTCACTAAAATTTCTATTCTAATAATTAGTGGCGACCTAAGTGTTCGAATTGTCCTCCATCATTAGCAATGCACTGTTGTAGCCGATCTCGTGTGCTTAAAACAGCTGTCTCTATCTCAGCTACGGGAATACTACGGATAGCAGTTTTTATTCGGAAAACCATGTTTTCACGTGTTGTGGGTCTGGTTGCAAAAACAAGATCTTTTATTCTTCCCCATAGATAAAAATCTAAACATGTCAAATCGGGAGACCTAGAAGTCAGTAAAAAATCAAAGGTACTACAAAATTTTGAGAAAGGTGTGACATTGTGAAAAACATAATTTAGTGCTTTTGAAAAAAAAATTAATAAGTTGTAAACTGAAAATCATGAAATACCTAGCTGGCCAGGGAAAAATGCTTCCTCTTCCTATCCAGTAGCCGGAAAAATGGTGTCTAAAAATTGTCGCACACGTGCTGAAAAATGTGCCGGACATCCATCCTGCTGGAAGAACATCTGTTGCCGTACATCTAAAAGTACATTCTCGAAAAGACCTGGGACCTCGTCCCTAAAAAAGCTGAGATACGTCTCACCATTAAGTGGAACGTCAAATATGAATGGTCCAATAATGCGTCCTGTTGATTTTTTTTTAAACTGCAAAAAACACGAAGTGTTGTCAGAAACGCCCTCTGGCGCTTGACGAAGAAACTAAATGTGCGTTTTTGGTCTGTTTCCGATAGAGTAAAATTTTTCCTTTCCAATGAGACCTTATTTTAAGAGATCGGAGTAACTATTCTAAAGTTATGGACGTTTTTATGAAACAAACTTTAACCTCCCCCACTCCCTATATTTGAAAAGTAAGTGAAAAAAGATGCATACAAAATTTTTCAGAAATAACTTGACGATTACGAATATTATATTTTTAGCTAGGGTCAACATTTAAAATTTCGCAAAAACAGATATTTCTTAGTTGGATGTCGCTGTTACGCTCTCTAGCGGTCGTTTTAGAACACTGAAAATAATTTCCTGCAAATTCTCTGGGTCACTTTATCTAAGAATTTTTTTTCCTACAGACTCTACGATAAACGGACTTCCAGATATAGCCGACGTCCTTTCTTAGTGGCTCACCCGGTACATTTGCTGTATCTAGGAGCTCTGCTTAAGCGATAGTTAAAAATCTTTCGAGTTAAATTGTTTCCTGGAACAAGTTCGTAAAATATGGTTTGATAGACTGAATGCTTTATTGCGAACCAGGAATTAAGGCATTTGGCCTTCAACGCCTTCTATTACTGCGTCATCGGGTATATTACCATTTCCATTCATTAGGTTTTTGTAAAAAACAGAATCTTTAAAGTCTGAGGAATGACTAGATTTACCATATGCGCCAATATTCACATAGGTGAATTTATAATTGCTATCACATACTGCCAGTAAAACTATATAAAAAAGTGCTTGTAGTTATAGTAGACAGTATTTAGACAGTTATAGTATAACAGTATTAGCTGGTTTTATTACACGAATATGTTTGCCATTTATTGCTCCTCTAATGTGGAAAAAATTTGCTCTTGATTGAAATCCTTGAGCTATATCCCATTAAGATTCACTTGTCGGCGGCGGAAGGCATTCTGTTTTCAGGTTGATCCAAAATTGCTTTGCAAACTTTATGAAAAATTTCACTGATTGTAGAAGCGAGGTATCTATAAAACAAAATAAATTTTTTTTCCATCTTACTGCAGAAGAAGTGGAAAAATTTTTGGGACGCTTTCGTAAAGGAATATCTTAAAGTCAGCACTGTAAAAAGTGGATCGGGTGCTGTAAAAAAGTCCACTTGCATCTTCATTAACCAGCTTCTGTTTCTGAAAAACTTGGTTGCTATAAATATTATATAAGAGAAACAACAATGTCACTGAAGAAAGACAGGAAGTGTCTTTCTTCAGTGAAAGACTGTTTTGAAGACACTTCTTCAAAACAGTTTTAAAAGTGTAATGACGATGACCCAGACCGCCATTTTCGACTATCGTTGCTAAACAATTTTAAACGTGTACCCGATCGTTGAAAGCAATAACTAAAATCAACATAATGAAACTGATCATAGAGGGTACAGCACCGCACTACAATTACCAACTTCCTCCATTACAATCACAAAACTATTCACGTAATACCTATTCAGCAAACACTCCTTCATGCGGCCTTGACAGAAATACTACAAATGAGTACGGCCCTGAGACAAACGTAACGTCTCCTGAATCTGTTTCTGCAGATTCAGGAGAAGTTGAATTTGTTGTTTTCTACACAAAATCTGTAATTGATACATTTTTTTTGCAGAAATATGCCCGACTTGTTTAGTATTGTTACGATTTTTCCATGGGTTAAAACACAGTCTTGTACTTGTACAATACACAATTTATTCACACTTTACAATTCCAACAAATCGTAACTAAATTGCTTTACTAAAGCTTACACTCTTATATTGTTTTTCTGCAACGCAACGTACTTGAAACTTAAAACTAACGCCACTCGTCCCAATCCTTATATAGGGATAGCAGGCCTTCTCGAAAACTTCCGAAATCCCTAGCCGCGCATCGACTTAAGCATCGAGTGTTTCGAGGTCTCGCGCCAACCCGTACTATGGAGCGCCCTAGTCCGGGAAATGCAGCTTCGTCATGCACTTCTGTACGGCCTGTGCCCTCCGCATAGTAGTCCGCAACACTGTCCCCCCTTAGAGCTGATCGTTCCGAACGGCTTCATCACGTCCTTGGTACCGTTTCAATCTATCCAGGTGAACAACTTTCATCTTGCTTGTAGGGCTGCGTTGGACCCTGTAGACGACGTCATTGATTCTTTTTACCACATTGTAGGGTCCTTCCCAAATCGGTGTTAATTTCGGTGACTTCCTTTCTCTGTGGGTTAAAGAGCCAATCTTTGTCATCTTTTTGGGACCCACTCGAATTCGCCTTAAGGTCATAGCGGGCGTTCATTCTAAAGCCAACCAAGTCCAGATCTTCCCTGACGAGTTCGTCAACGTAGTCCTTAACGCCTCTCTTTTGGCCTGTTGTGATCCGAGTACTACATCACATGGAAGCCGAAGTTCTCGACCAAATAGGACTTTTGATGGTTTTGATGTTTGTCCTGTTCAATTGTGGACTGCTGATCTGTACGCCATCAAGAAAAGCGGTATATGCTGATCCCAATCCTTCTGATGTCCATCGACAACCTTGGAAAGATGTTTTATTGTCCTATTAAAGCTCTCAACCATACCATCTGATTGGGGATGCAGTGGTGTCGTTCTGGTTTTCCTGATACCCATCAATTCACAGAGCCTCTGGAAAAGCTAAGACTCAAAGTTACGTCCCTGGTCAGCGTTAACTCCAACAGTATGCCAAATCTGCTGAAGACATTCCCGACGAGTACATCCGTCACTGCTGGTTTCTTGATTAGGGATAGCAAACACTTCAGGCCACTTGCTGAAGTAGTCCATAACAACTAGAATGTACTTATTGCCTCTGGCCGTTTCAGGAAAAGGTCCGGCAACATCCATGGCCAACCGTTCGAATGGCAGTCCCACGTTGTACTGCTTCCTAGGCCCTCTGGATCTTGTTTGTGGTCCTTGACTTGCTGCACATGTGGAACACTGTCGGCGCCATGATTAACCTCTTGGCTGTAGTTCACCCAGTAGAATCGTCGTCGAATTTTGTCCAACGTTGTGTTGACTCCCAAATGAGCGCCTGACTTCCCATTATGCACTTCTTCCATTACGTGAGTGACTTTTATTCTGGGGACGACGAGCTGCATTTTAAGTCTCCTTCCCATCGGCGCTCTCCCAGGCTCTCTTCCGTCCTCAACCACAAGCGAATTCCACTGAGCTTTAGATGACAGGCAGGCTTTTATTCGAAATTTCTTGCCATGTTGCCATCTCGCGACCTGTCTCTCTGGTTGTTTCATTTCCAGGAGCCATTTGAGTGCTGCATGGTCAGTTCTTATTAAGAATTCCTGTCCGTACAAGGATTAGTGGAAGTGGTCGACGGATTTGATTATAGCACGTAGTTCTTTTCTCGTGACACAATATAGACTGGGAGCCAGCGACCGTTTAGTGTTAGTCATTTTAGAAAAGCTGAAAATGTTATCATCCGCTTAATTTGGTATCACTAATAAGGGAATGGATCTCTAGCTGGCTCACTTCCGGGGGATGTAGCTGCGGCAGCCTCTTCGACACGTAAAAAAATAATAAAAAAAAACTTATTTTAGAAAAGCTGAAACTTTGTTGACATGTTTATTATGTTCCACACAAATAGAAAAACGTATCCAGCTGACTTGAGAGTGGGGGATTATGCCCCAGCTGGTCACGTGAACATGTCGAAAATATGCATTTGGTGAAATTTAATTCGAACTGAGTTTGTTACGTTCTTAGGGGATTGCAAGCCTGCCCTTCCGATAAAAAAACAGCAAAAAAAAATTTTCGAATTTTTTTTGAAAATGTTCAAAGGGGGGAAGGTGTTATGACTTATTTCACATATCTCAACTTTGAAGCCTGTAACTTAAGAACGCCTGGACCGATTAGAGTGAATCCTACTCTTTTGTCCTTTTCTTGATGCCATCTTTCACCTGCCACCATCGGAAGTTCCGTAGGTGCAATATTTTGGGCGATAGACCCTTCGGAGATTGATTTTTAGGCACATTTAGAATCGTGTTTTGGACTATTTTTAAAAACCTCTTTATAGGGTAAATTTACTCGATTTTACTTTTTTTCTGCAAACGAGCCATTCCGATCAAAAACAGCAAAAAAAAACCCATTTCTTTTTTGAAAATGTCGAGGGGGTAATACGGCTTTTTTCACATTTCTCAACTTTGACCTCCTGTAACTTGAGAACGCCTGGACCGATCGGAGTGAATTCAACTGTTTTGTCCTCTTCTTGATGTCGTCTTTTACCTCCCACCATCGAAAGTTCCGTAGATGCAATATGCAAAGAAAATCCGATTTTTTTTTTGAAAATATCCAAAAGGTGGGGGAAGGGGGGTGTTACGACTTTTTTTACATTTCTCAACTTTGACCCCTCGAACTTAAGAACGCCTAGACCGATAGGAGTGAATCCAAGTATCTAGCTGATAAAATCAAAAATGAAGCGCAAGTTGACCACGCGGACAGCGTTGTCTCTTTGATGGCTGCAACTAGACACTTTTCCCCCACTAATGTAAAGCTAGATATTTTTTTGTTTCATTTGTTAAGTTAACTAGTAGTTTACCAAATTTCAACTTTTCTGTTATCAGTTCACTGAATGCATATTTTTCACTTGTTAACATGACCAGCTGGGGCATAATCCACCACTCTCAAGTCAGCTGGATATGTTTTTCTATTTGTTTACAACATAATAAACATGTCAACAAAGTTTCAGCTTTTCTAAAATAAGTTTTTTTCTATTATTTTTTTACGTGTCGAAGAGGCTGCCGCAGCTACACCCCCCAGAAGTGCGCCAGCTGGAGATCCATTCCCTTATTTGTGATACCAAATTAAGCGGAGGAAAACATTTTCAGTTTTTCTAAAATGACTAAAAACACTAAACGGTCGCTGGCTCCCAGTCTAATAGTTTCGTTCTGGTTTGGTAAGTTTCCTACTACAATATTCTAGGACGCGCTCTTCTCCATCTTGTACTTGGGATAGCACAGCTCCAATACCAACATTACTCGCATCTGTATCCAAAATGAACTTGCCTTGTAGTCATGGATAGCTAAGAATAGGGCTGGAGCAAAGAGATGCTTTTAGCCTCTTGAAAGCTTGATCACATTTAACATTCCAACAATAGGGTGTTTTCTCGTCGGTAAGTTGATGTAAGGGTGCTGCAATGTCGGCAAATCCCTCTACAAATCGCCTGTAATAGGTGGCGAGTCCTAGAAAACTTCTCAGCTCGTGCTTATCGCGAGGTACTGGCCATTGTCTGATTGCTTGAAGTTTCTTCTTATCCGTCTGAATGCCCTCAGTCGATACCACGTGCCGCAGTAATTCAACCTGTTTTTTGGAAGAACAAACACTTCTTGGCATTCAATTGGAGATTGGCACCATCGATTCTGGCGAAAACCTCCCCACATTGTTAACATGTTCTTCAAAAGTTCTCCCCGTTACCATGATATCATCGAGAGAAACCAGACAAGTCTTCCATTTGAGGCCCCGAAGCACATTCAAATGTGGCGGGAGCATTACAAAGTCCAAATGGCATCACATTAAATTGATACACGCCACTTCCAGTAGAAAACGCGGTCTTCTCCTTGCCCTCCTCCTCAATGCCTACTTGCCAGAAACCACTTTTTAGATCCAAGGTGGAAAACCAAGACGATCCTGATAAGGTTGTTAATGTGTCGTCGATTCGCGGAAGTGGATAACTATCCTCCGTAGCGACGACATTCAGTTTTCGGTAGTCCACACAGAATCTGATTGACCCATCCTTCTTGGTGACAAGAACAACAGGTGACGACCAAGGGCTACACGATTCGTCCATAACTCCGTCGTCAAGCATCTTAGAGACCAATGTCTGAACTACCTGTTGTCTAGCTACAGGCAGTCTCCTGGGTGGTTGTCGAATTGGTTGTGCATTGCCGGTATTGATTCTGCGTTTTGCAATGTCCGTTTACTCCTGCATTATTCGGCGTTTGAAATATTTCGGCATGGTTCATTATCAGTTGTCGAGCCTTTTGTAGTTGCGGTGGTGACAGATGCTCCCAGGTCTTGTCAAGTTCATTTAAAAAATTGTTGGCCTCTGCTTTGCCTTGATCTGCTAATTCACATTTCCTCACCCTTACTACAGGCTCATACACGGCAATAACCTCTCCTTTGTTAATCTTATCCACGCCTGGAAAGATGTTGGCTATCCTTATCGGGACTTCTTGAATTCACAAGTGATCTTCCAACGAGACATTTTCCTAGTTTATCTGGGTTTCGCACAAATCCAACACAGCTCCCAGAATTTCTCTCCAACTCTCCAATAATTATTTTCTCGGAACTGTGTGTCGTGTATTCTTGCTGGCTGCCAGCACTTTAATGGGTGACTCGTGGTGATGGTTCTTCGACAAGATAAATTACTTACTTCCAAACCTCAGAATATTTAGCTCGTAATCGAAGGAAAAACCATGTCGGCGAATGAGGTCCCAATCCCAAAATGAATTCGTCCTCAATATCTGCCACCAGCACTGTGTGATGTAACCTGATTCTTCCCAGGCAAAGTTCGACATTAATTTCGCCTAAAACATTAGCCGAGTCTCCAGTAACAGTGCGCAAAACAATTCTTCTTTGTAGGGACTGAATCTTGCTTCTTTCCACGAGGTTTGAACGGTTCAAGGATACCGCTGCTCCGGTGTCCAGAGTAAAGGTAATGTTCCTGTCATCCACCTTCCCATCCACGTTGAGGCTTCCGATTGATTTACCAAGGCTCTTGATGGAAACAATTCTGGGGGCTCCGTCCTCCTGAGTCAACATTCGCCCCGTAATGTTGACTAATTGAAGTTTTCCTGGTTCCTTCTTGATTGTGCGTCTCTAGATGGGGAAACGGGACGGTAATCGTACTCGGCAATTACATCGGCGTTTACAATGTTCGGTACGGCCGCATCTGTAACAATCGACTCCGATGCTCAGGTGAGATTTGTCATTTTCTGATCCTCTTGTTTTCTGTACTGATTGTCCCATTTGGCAGAACATTGATTTAATTTTATTTCTTAATGACTCGAGAATTGATTCTGCAACGCTGTTTGTAGAAGGTGCTCCTTCGTCTTGAATCGACCTTTGGTTTTAAATCACTACCTGCAGCCTCAACTTCTAGTGCCCGAACAAGCACTTCGCTGCTGTTGCTATCCTTTTGAAACTCCCCTCCCCTTGCCCGGTCCGCCCGGCCGCCGACGGTGCACCACCAAACCGGTTTTGGCAATGTTTTGGCAGTGCATCGCTGGTGCTTGAGCCGTATACCAGTCCCTCGTAACTACTCGAGAAAATTGCCGGGTGCAGGTGCGCGAGGCACGCTTTAGTTTTGGAAATATCAAAAGTGCCGACACAAACTGACGATACTGATATAATGTATTATTCCTTATACAGTGCTTATACATCTTGAGCATCTTCTTCACCTCCGGGTTTCTAATCCCTTCCACAAAATATTGGACAACAAAATCTTCTTGGACGGACATCCTCGGGAAGTGTTGGATAGGCCAGATGAACAAGGCGTCGAATTTCAGCTTCAGATTCTTGCAAGTTATCACCGGGTTTTTGTTGTCGTGTCTTAATTTGTGTTTGGTAAAGTCCTTTTCTATGCTGGTCTCCATAACGACGCTCTAGAGAGGGACTACTAGGGCTTCATAATCGCTTCGTTGCGGGGCAGCAAGCGTCTGCAACAGTTCCAAGGCAGGTCTTCGCAATGCCACAACTAATGCTACGGCCATCTCCACGTTACTCCAACCGTTGGCCCTTGCCGCGGCTTCAAATTGAATCTTGTACCCAGCCCATGAAGTTTGGACGTCATAAGTGGGAGGTTTAGTGATTGCAGAACTGGCTCTTCCGCTACTACTATCCAGCTTCTTCACTAACTCACGTATCTTAATCGGGACATCGTTCTGCACTTTATTTACATCGTCCCGAACTTCCCTCAGCTAATTCTGAACATGTTTTTCAACTTTATCTACATCTTCGCGAACGTCACTTAACTCCTTTTGAACTAAACCTTGAATGTTTTTGAGACTCTGCGCGACAGACTGTTGAATTTCAGTCTTGGTCCCAGCAAGAACTTCCAATATTTCTAGGCCACGCCTTTTTTGTTCTTGTTTGTCCTCTTAAGCATTTTAGCTTAAGCACAAATTACATTAACTTACAAAAAAAGTTCAGTCCTATCCTGACACTTCAGTTAGTCTTGAACCCAGTTGTGACTTCGATAGCTTTAAAACTTCTTATGGGTTCTGCAGCTCTCCCAGGCCACGTCGAGTTCCAAATGCTAGTCCAACTAGCATTCACACATTCATAACCATGTACGAAACAAAGTATTTTTATTAATTTCTTGATTGGACTTCCATTGACAAATCTGACAACTGTTATTATTCGTTGCTGTTTAAAACAAAAATGTAACACAGGTACAACGTACTGCAACCAGCATTAACAATAAATGTCCAAGACGCTTACTAGCGTTCTTCGTTCTAAAAAAAACTCCAAACAAACACTGATCCCACTTCTGACACCAATTGTTACGATTTTTCCGTGGATTAAAACACAGTCTTCTACTTGTACAATAAACACAATTTATTCACACTTTACAACTCCAACAAATCGTTAACTAAATTGCTTTACTAAAGCTTACACTCTTATATTCTTTTTCTACAACGCGTCGTACTTGAAACTTAAAACTAACGCCACTCGTCCCAATCCTTATATACGGATAGCAGGCCTTCTCGAAAACCTCCGAAATCCCTAGCCGTCCATCGAGGGTTCCGGATGTTACGCTGTTTCGAGTTCGCGCGCCAACCCTTACCGGGAAATGCAGCTTCGTCGTGCACTTCTATACGGCCTGTGCCCTCCGCATAGTAGTCCGCAACACTATTTTATTTTCAACCACAGTTTTTGCATAACCTCAAAAAAATGTTCTTGAATAATATTTATTCATATATTACTGGCTCAAATCTTCACTCAGGAGGCGGAATTTTGATGGTTGCTATGGTATAGAGCAAAACCAACAATCAGGGTTTCTGTAATTCCTTGAAGTTTTTGCGCTTTGTTTGCATGTGCATTACTGGTCTAGGAGGGGAAGTAACTACTTTCCGTCCTAGATCAGTAATGGAATTACTTCCCGTCCTGGACCAGTAATGAGACGTTTCCAAGATTTTAAAAAGACAGAAATGTCATCATTACATATGTGGATGAAAATAAATAATTTTTTTTCTACAAACGTCAAAAAATGACGCATTTTACGCTTTCATTAGACAAACGAAAACCTAACCTTTTTTGACCATCAGAATGTGAGTTTATTTTTCCGCGCGTTGCCCAGGACAGCAAGCGAAAAAGATGTTATCGCTTGCTGTCAATAGCAACTACCACCACTCAACCAAATGTTTAAAACGTCATTGTCAGTTTGATTTAAATTTTCAGATTGTGTCTTCAGTTATGCTCACTTGTGATTCACATTATTTGAAATTGATCGTTTGCAGAAAAAGCGTTGTATGCGTTACGAGCAAAAAGTACAACTTTTTTGCTCTCGAGTAATTGCCGCTCTCCGCTTCGCGTCGAGCGGCAAACTTCACTCTCCGGGCAAAAAAGTTGTACTTTTCGCTCTTAATACACAAATAACTATTTATTGCGAAATATGCGCCTTCCATAGCAGTTAAAATCATCCAAATTTCATTAAAATATCTTTTACGCTTTCGGAATAATCAAGACAATTTTGAAATTCTAACTTCAACCCCCTGTAACGTTGTAACGAAGCTCGATAGCTAACACAAATGTATGACAGACCACCTTTAAAATCGACCAAAAAATATTGAAATTTTATTTTCCACCACCCATTATGACTCACTACGTATATTTACAAATTTTACTGTACGGCAATGCTCTGAATGAGCTCTTTTGCGATTATCCCTATGAATTTTAGAAACTTTTTGATCTGTTGTGTTTTTCTTTTAAATGCGAATTGAAAAGCGAACGCGTGTTAAGACATTGAAACTCTCTATAAAAAAGTTGACTTGCCATTATTTTACAAAAATTTGCTACTTACTCATACTTACTAACTTATTTTGAGAAGTTTTTAAAAACCATTTTTATTTTCTTCTTGCCACTCTTTTTTCTACGTTTTAGATTTTAGTAACCATCATCATTTATTTTTTAATGGGGACATTACGTTTCTATATTTTTAGAACTTTTTACCTTTCTTACCTAGCCACATCATCTTGTAGAAAAATAAAAAGTGCGAACGAGAAAGTGACATTTATTTTTCAAAATCTCTTCAATCAGGTCGAGAATAAAAGCTATTTGTAGCAAATTTCGATTTTGTTTTTAATATTCCAGGAAGTGGTTGGATTTTTGTAAGTTTAATAACGACATCTTGTTGAATATTTGACCCAATTTAATCTAATTTGACGAATTTGAATAACCTGTATACGTACTTTACATAAAAGTAAATAAATTGTTAAAAATGACATAATTAAATCTAACGAAAATATAAAGTCTTACAAATTATTGAATTTGTAATAAAGTGGGCTCTTTTTATCTGGGTAATGTTTTATATTCGAATTTAAAAGTCATATTTGAAAAATTAAAGTTGATGATGTCCTAGAAAAGTCGAAACGTCGGACTACAAACTATATAATACCTTCTTGTAGAGCAGGTAAAATACCCATGAAAATGAGCAATTTATTTTAAAATAACGCTTTAAGTAAATTCAGAAAAACCAAAAAAGATTTTCGTAAATTTCAGCTTTTTTTCGAATATCTTCGGCAGTAGTCCAAAATTATGGATATTTTAAAATGTCATTACGATCAATACCCAAATGCGCAAGTTTGCTCTAATTGAACTGAATTTGTATTTCTTACGGTTCACGAGCTCCCAATAATGAAAGGAGAATTTAAATAACGCCGTATTTCTCTAGTTTTTTTTGGCCGGATAATAAAACCGGGTAGTATAGCATCCGACCAAATCAGATCTCGGCTTGTACAGCGGGTACCCGTTACATCTCTCGTATTAACTTTGAAATCGCAAAAAAAATTGAAATTTCTTCAAAAAGAAACAATAAAAACATTGTTTCGTTTTGAAGTTTCAATTAAATCACAATGGCGTTTTTTTTCAAATTCAGAAAAACCAAAAAAATTTTCGTAAATTTCAGCTTTTTTTCGAATATCTTCGGAAGTAGTCCAAAATTATGGATATTTTAAAATGTCATTACGATCAATACCCAAATGCGCAAGTTTGCTCTAATTGAACTGAATTTGTATTTCTTACGGTTCACGAGCTCCCAATAATGAAAGGAGAATTTAAATAACGCCGTATTTCTCTAGTTTTTTTTGGCCGGATAATAAAACCGGGTAGTATAGCATCCGACCAAATCAGATCTCGGCTTGTACAGCGGGTACCCGTTACATCTCTCGTATTAACTTTGAAATCGCAAAAAAAATTGAAATTTCTTCAAAAAGAAACAATAAAAACATTGTTTCGTTTTGAAGTTTCAATTAAATCACAATGGCGTTTTTTTTCAAATTCAGAAAAACCAAAAAAATTTTCGTAAATTTCAGCTTTTTTTCGAATATCTTCGGAAGTAGTCCAAAATTATGGATATTTTAAAATGTCATTACGATCAATACCCAAATGCGCAAGTTTGCTCTAATTGAACTGAATTTGTATTTCTTACGGTTCACGAGCTCCCAATAATGAAAGGAGAATTTAAATAACGCCGTATTTCTCTAGTTTTTTTTGGCCGGATAATAAAACCGGGTAGTATAGCATCCGACCAAATCAGATCTCGGCTTGTACAGCGGGTACCCGTTACATCTCTCGTATTAACTTTGAAATCGCAAAAAAAATTGAAATTTCTTCAAAAAGAAACAATAAAAACATTGTTTCGTTTTGAAGTTTCAATTAAATCACAATGGCCTAATACATCATGCCTCAATTAGGCATGAGGCCTAAAACCTCCTCCCTAATTGATATATCATTATTTTTCGCATCTTCTCATCATCTATTCGCATTTTCTTTTGAAGTGTCAATGTAATTACAATGGTCTAATACGTCATGCCTCAAATTAAAAACCTCCTGCCTAATTGATATATCATTATTTTTTTTTATATATTTGCTTGGTGAAGACACCACTACAGCCTCCTTGTACACTTCTGTTTAGGTATGCCACGATACAAGAATCCGTTCGAGAAAGGCCGTCTCATCGTACAGTTCTTGGTTCAGTTTCCCAAGGCAATCCCACCAGAACTGATTCCTCAGCTGGAAAATTGTTTGCCGCCTCGCGAAGAGGTCATGATTCCCGATACGGCCGAAGAGTGCGTTCTCGAAGACTTCGATCCCGAAGAGGAAGCCAGGCGGAGACACCACAAAAACGCTTACGACGAGGACGACGAGATGCACGGGCCCGGAGGACAAAGAGTGCAGTGCGCCACCAATTAGGTCCCAATTTCCTATTTTTAGTGTTTTTTTTCTTAATGTAATGTTTATTTCTTTTTATATATAGTTTTTAATTTAGTCCAAATTCTCACATTGGAAGTGATGTTTCTTTTGACAGTAATTTGCATTTAGCGAATAAGTGATACCTATAACGCATGATCATTAATGCCGCATAGTGACGCTAATAATTCCGTCTAGTTTTTAAAATTATAGAGCCTTGATGTGACTAATTGTCTAATAATATATAATATCAATGTAGAGCTATTCGTCACTCAGTAATTAGTGTAATTGATAATACTTTCGCGTTGCGAGGTAAAAAATATGTATGTGATGGGCAATGAATAAATTGATTAAGAGTTCCAATAAATACAAATTGTCAACTAAGAACAAATTTTGCTTATTTATTACAGCTGTGTACTACTACTGCCAACTGGTTAATATATTATATCTGTTTTATCTCCTGTTTTACAGATATGCCGCGAAATGGCGGCGATAACGCCGGAAATGACGTCGTGACATCACTTACTGCAAATTATTGCGAAACAATTTCACTCATTATCTTTATTACTTCTTATTTCCAATCTAATCGAATATTATATTAATAACTTATAGTCAACTCCTAACTAAAGCGCTAGGATTTCTAGCTCTTAGCTGACCTAGCTTGAAGGTTTTATAAAACTTAACCTGTAACCTAACCAAAATAATCGATAATCAATATCCGGTCCGGCTTTAAGCTGCTATGACGCTTGTATGACGTGTGTTGACGACAACATTACGTCATGGGAATCTTAGTGCGCGTTCGATTAAGCGAAACGGCGGAACGCCAATCTCAGTTGTGATTGGAGTTTGACTTGTCATTCCCACAGGGCTTCCCACAGACAGATGGCCGAGGTTCGTACCTACACCATCTGAGGACGACGTTCATCAGAGTATCAAACTCATTTCTCTATCAGGCAGAGGAACCATAAACCGGTTTCGCTCTTATTGGAGCTCATCACTATCGTATACCTCAAACCTGATAGAAATACGAGTTCGAAAGATAATTGGTCTCCTCTCTTGCTCAAGGCACTGTGTATGTATGCAAGTGGCGCCATTGGAAGACGGCAGGTGCTTCCACTAGGGCATGCGAGATAATAGTGAAGTGAAACCAAGCCAGTTTTCTGCCGAAGTTGCCGCTTCTCACAGATAGATGCCCGAGATTTGTATCTATACCGTCTGGGGACGACGTTCAGCAGAGTATCAAACTCATTTCTCTATCAGGCACAGGAACCATAGACCGGTTTCGCTCTTATGGGAGCTCATCAGTATGGTATACCTCAAACCTGACAGAAATACGAGTTCGAAAGATACTGGGTCTCCTCATTTGGTTTCACTCAAGTATGTTGTGGATTTAGAACAGTAGGTCTGAGATCACTTCATAAAAAAATTAATGCTAATTTTGTATGCTATATGTATGCTAATTTCAGTTTACCAGTAATGTGCTCATGAAATCGCAGTTCAGAGTCAATGGTCAGCCCAAGAGCTTTTGATGTGTTAGTAATCACGATAGGTGTGTCATTAATGCGTATCAAAAGTTCTCGTTTTAAGGGTGCAAATTTATGAACTATAATTGAAATACTCTCACTTAAAAAGTGCACTTTCATATCTATATCATTTGTATCATAAATATTCATCCAAGGCCACCTTTCCACTTCCAAATAAAATTTGTCCAAATCTATATTTTTCAAATCCCTGAATGTGTTGTTGTTCGTCAGACGTATCAACGTTTATTTTTATGTACACAGGTAAGTGATCAGAAACTTGAAGGCTTAGCACCCCTGAGTCAGTCACTTCATCTATGTTAGTAAAAATCAAATCAATCAAAGTACACGAGTCAGACGATACCCTTGTTGGTTGAGAAATGAGTTGTTTTAATGAGAAGGAATCAATTACCGCCTCCAGCCTTGCGCCTTTACTTTCGATTACGTTCAGCAGGTTGACGTTAAAGTCTGCGCCGCACACTACGTAGTCAAAATCAGCATAAATACCAGCCAAAAAGTCTTCAATATGGTTTAGAAAAGTGTTTAGGTCAGCGTGAGGAGGGCGATAGATATTGCGGTAAGTAGTTTTTGTTATTAATCTCTATTTTTATCCAGAGATGCTCAATGAAGTCAAGGCATTCTGAATGAATTGTGGAAGATTTGAGATTGGATCCTATATAAAAACCAACACCACCCCCTCGTCTATTTATGCGGTCTGATCTAAAAAAGTTATAATTGTTTATTTGTACCACTGAGCTGTCAATATTAGTATGAAGCCAGGTCTCACTTATGCCTATTAGGTAATAATGAGCCGTTTGTAAATGATCGGAAAATGTTCCAAACTTAGCCAGCAAAGACCCCACATTGAAATAAGAGACAAAAAGTTGCATTCTTTACGCCCCGCAACACATCAAAGATACATAAGACTAGCTACGCCCCTTTGATAAAATAAATTAACACTTCAGATGTCCATAGTAACTAAACGCAAGAATTTATAAAATTTAAAATTTTCAATGTACTTATAGATAAACAATTTTACCAGGTATATTCTAATATAAATAACTAGTGATAAAAAAAACAAAAACAGTTCGAATATTATTTGCTATTAGTGCGGCCGGTTCGCTTTCCACCGGCGGTTTGGTCCGTAGATTTTGGATCTACGTGGTTAGGGCTGTATTGTATTTTCCTACGTTTCCTCTTTGCTAGCGGCTTGGATTGTTTTGGTTTGGCTGAGTTTTGATCGAGTTCTTGGTCACTGTGGGTTTCGGATTCGGAGTTTTCAGACACTTCTTCGATTTGTTTCTCCAATTCAATCAAATTCTCTATTGAAAGGAGAGAACCATCCACGAGCAGTTTGTTACCTTTTATTTTAGCTTTAGGATCCTGTTCTCTCGCAGATATTAGGTGCTTATATAGGGTCTTTTGGGTAATCCTATCTTCCGGGGTAAGATCGTGTGCTATGGTGATCCCAGTGCCTTTTAGCTCCTTCACTTTTGCCAAGACAGTGAGTTTGGTTAGGTAGGATATAAATTCAATATTTATGGGTGGTACGTCTGACTTTCCAATTTTAAATAAATTGCTTATATCCTGCTTATCAATTTGAATTTTTAGTAATTTATTCAACTGATGGTTTGCATTAATAGGTTGTCATTACTGACTCTCAATCCGAATACAATTATATTATTGCGGCGGAGATTTCTTTCAATTTTCAAACATCTTAGCTTGAGTATGTCTATTTCTTTAATGGTACACTCCAATTTCTCTTTTGTTTCCTTAACGATGGCGCGGAAGTCTTCTTTCAACTCCAAGGTCTGTTGTTGATTGGCCCGTTGAATTAATTCGAACAGATTTTCTTGGTTTAGATCCATAATTATTGAGACTACCATACATAAGGCCGGTAAAATATAAATGAACTATTCATTAGAAAATCATATTGAGCCAGTGGTGCAAAGCGTCCACAGGTAGATCTGATATCTTCAGCTGCCTTGGCCAAAATGGTCTATATTGCAATTACTTACTTTCCGATTAAATCACGTTATCTGGAGTAAATTGAAGCTGTAGCGCACAAACTGAAGCACTGAACTGCACAAGCACTGTAGGACTTTGTGTATGCTTATTTTTATTAGTTACAATTGGCTACGAACTTGCACATTTATGCTTTTATTGGAACACAAGAAACGCGTGTGCTCCGCTCTACCGATAGGACTTATTTTTGTCATCTCATTAACTTTGAAATCTTCATGTTTGTATATCTATCTCCTTTCATCACATGTTGAGAAGATACGATAAAAATGTCAAAGTCAGATTTGCAACGCCTACTTGATGACAATAATAAGTGAATGGTTTATACGTCGCTAATAAGTATACATAGAACGGTTTCTAAAAAACACAAAGCGGTTTAGGCGTCATTATTGTTATACACGACGCATCAAGTCTAAAACAAGTTGGTTGTTTACGTCCAACAACTAACTCGCCCAAGCAATGCCACGCTATAGTCTTGAGTAATTCACTAAAATTAACGTACTCGATATCGAAATCAGGGCCAATGAGACAAAGGGCTCATCTACGAATTTGAGCTAAAATGTATTCGCAGGGGTCAGATTCTTGAAACGGGGGAGTGGAATTCCGCAGCAGTGAAAAGAGCGAAGCATGGCACTACGGTAAATTTGTGGACCTGTTGGAGGTCGTAGTAAGCCAAAAAAAGAGGTCTAAGGATGTCACAAATTGATGTTTTATGAATTTTGGTACGCCGATGACGTATCTATAACTGATCACGACGTATAGGCGGCAGAATGCCGACTCTAAATGATTGGTAATGGAAAATATTATTTGCTTTGAATTGTCGCATGTATAAGCCATTCACTTATTATTGTCGTCAAGTAGGTGTTGGAAAATTGACTTTGACAGTTTTATCGTATCTTCTCAACATGTGCTAAAAGGAGATGGATATAAAAAACATGAAGGTTTCAAAGGTAACTAGATGACAAAAATAAGTGAATGGGTAATAGCGCCCCGACATTCTGCAACCAATGGCGTCAATGTCGGTTACTTGGTGGCTGGAGACGTCAATTTTAAATACGTAGTAATTAATCAAAAAACAAATTTTATTTTCCAAAGAAGACAATATATGAAATAATAACGAGTGTTCATAAAAAAAATCTCGTAGCAAGCCATGGAATTAAAACTCGTCTGAGAAGTTCACAAAAAAAATTAAAATCGGAACATTTTATTCGGACATTTTCGGCTTTATTTTTTTATGAGGTCGTCTCAGACTAGTTCTACTATCTCCATAGCCTACTTGAGTTTTTTTTTAAATGAAGCCATCTAGAAAGCTATGAATTTTTGACAAAAGGATGGGTTAAATAAAGTAAATGGACTTTTGTTCTTTTATCCTTTTCTTTTGACATTTCACAGCCAACTAGATGTAATTTTCCAATGAACACCCCTTAGATAATATCATTGCTCTGACCCGAACTAAGTAATTTTTGTAAAATAGTCAGTAATTTTCTTCGTAGAAACGATTCCACGGGTGGGATTACTAATGGCATCTACTTCCATTTTTTCAAAGTCGGTAATGCCTCCTGTCACCACAACTTCCTCCAAAGGTTGCTCATCGTAGGCCGCCCTTCCTTGCAGAGCAAACTGATCGATGAATGATAGAGCATCGCCAATACTGGATGGTGATAGCGGCTCGACATTCGTTCTATTGCCGTTGCATGCCTCAGTATTCCCGTTCCCATCAAGCATATCGAATATTTCGGCGACGTTTGTTTTGGGCATTTTACTTTCTATATCGCCTTTCGGTGCTTTGGACTTCGGCCTTCTAAAAACCCTTACCATCGTCGGGCTTTCTGGTTGGCTAGATAGGATGACCTCATCTGAAGAAGTCGAGGATTGTTGAGAGGAAGGAACAATGGAATTCTCAACAACGTCCATAATTTCTTCCTGTATTTTACCTTTCTTGGGACTTTTTTCTGGGCTAGTTCGCGACTGGAAATGATCAAAATTGAGGAAAAGTTCTACATGGAATGATTCTAGCTTAGTACCTTCTTTTTAGAGGCTTCCGGTTTGGGACCGCCAAAATAATGACTTATGGTCGGCTGTTTCTTGCTGTCAAAGTACGACTGCTGAATAAATGAGAAGAGTTGATCTTCGTGTAAATTTCTTGAAGCAAATTGGCTCAAAAACCGCCACAATTGTGCTAAAGAAAATATTTTTATAGTTTCGATTTACAAATTCGTGGTCTTTTTAACTTAAGACAGCGTCGAGATATCTGGAGTATTAGTACGTTAAAAAAATTTCGTTTCAACGGTGATCTATACTCTGCAAAAGTGCCTATTTTAGTAAAATATTTTTTGTAACCTGAAATCTAACCTGAAAATTCGACATTGCAGTAGTTTAAGAGAAATTAATTGATAAACTGAAGTATCTCGTTTTTTACATGTGAATTGTGATAAGTACTTACTACTAAAATTCTGCTTTAAAATATGACGTTTTTTTTTATCAAACATGGACACTTGTCAAGTATTGTTAATGCTGCTGCATAGTGCGTGGACCGTTTCTAAAAAAGACTCCTGTACCCCGCACTCTTAAAAGAATTTAAGGAACATGGAAATGTGCAGCCGAAAAAAAAAAGACCAGTTACGATCAGGAATGAAAACAATCAGATTGCAGTATTAAGGGCAGTTGCTGTAAATTCACACGTTTTCTCACGTCGATTGACTCGTAACTCCGGATTTGGAAAACCACTATTCTGAAAATGAGGAACTACATGATGATGATTTTGAAAATAGAGTGTCATTTTATTACCGTGCGCGAGGTAAAATCGTATCCAATAGAAACTTTTCCCTTAATGTGTTATTTTCGGTAGAATCTGGTTTATATTGGTTTGGTGGGTTTATAAAGGCTACCCAATTTTTAGTAGCTATGAGAGGAAAGGCTGCAGACATCATGCCTACAATGTCGACCACTGAAAAGTGTAATTACAAAGCAATTGGCGCGGCGTTAGAGCGGAGGTTTGCCAATGCTCATCGCGAAATAATCTGCCAGACAGAACTACGGATGAGGCAGCAGAAGCCGGGCGAAAACCTACAGGAATTTGGAGCGGACATTGAGCGTTTGACAAGATTAGCGTATCCTGCGGCTCCCTATAATTTCCTTGACGAGTTACCAGTCCAGCAGTTTATCGAAAGACACATATTCGCGACAGTGAAATGAAATGCCATTTGACGTTGACTCGTCCTTCCAGTACAAATGAGGCATAATTCGGGCATTGGAGTATGAGGCGTCGAGAATAAATACGGGTCACAGAATAGTTGACGTACAGGAAGAACCGCAGCCAAGCTCAATCTCAAAGCACTTGTTGGACGAGCAGCATGAATTCAGGAAGCAAATGACTTCATATTTCGACCAATCAAGGAGCAGGGCACAAGACATTGGTTATAGAAGAAATATGGACTGAAATGCCGACCTACAGAAACCCGAATCCTGTTTCCAGTACGGCAAAATGGGCCATTTTAAAAGGGACTGTCGCGCTCGACGGGAAAGGAGTCAGACTCCACCACGACGACAATCTGGCGGACTGACACATCAGCCGGAAAACTAAGACCAGTCAGTGTGAAGGGGCGAACGTTGACTGGCCCCACGGAAGCCCCCAGGACCATTAGGATTGGACAGCTTGGAAGAAGCCTCACTATCCCTGGCAAGATTGAACAAACGGAAATTCTTTTAACCATCGACACTGGTGCCGAACTGTCAATTATTTGACCTGATAAAGTGAGTACGCAAATTAGGACATTGTTTAAAAAAAGTGGCACTGTGACCGGGGATCCTTGCCCTGTTAAAAGAAAAACAACGATAAATTTGGAAGTTGGGGAAAGGTTAAGGATTCATCACGATGTATTATTGGTGGCGGACATCAAGGACGAGTTCATTCTAGGTATGGACATCATTGGGAAAAACAGATTTTCCTATGACAATGGCAGCAGGTGTTGAATCTTGGAAATTAAGAGTTTGCTGTAACGGGACTAAGTGAAATGGAACTAAGCATCCGAGGATAGAGAAAAGTCAGCATTCACAACTGGAAATGGTCTTTTCCAGTTTACCGTTATGCCTTTCGGTCTTTGCAATGCTTCCTCAACCTTCGAGCGATTAATGGAACTAGTCTTGAAAGGATTAACGTGGAAAACGTGCCTGGTTTATTTGGACGATGTAATAGTAATGGGCCAAAACTTCGAAGATCACCTGAACAACCCGACAAAAGTATTCTGCAAATTAAAGAATGTCCATTTAAGAAATGCTGCTTGTTCCAAAAGAAGGTCGAATACCTCGGACATGTCATCTCATCAAGTGGAATACAGACCAGTGAAAATAAAGTAGCAGCTATCAAAGAATGGCTAGAACAGAAGGATAAGCATGAAGTTAGAAGCTTTCTGGTACTATATGCACCTATTATCGACGTTTTGTCAACATCGCCAAGCCGCTGCATCGATTAACGGAGAAAAAGATGTCATTCTATGGGAACTATGAATGCCAAGACGGTTTTCGAAAACTCAAGGCAGCATTATATGTCAGCCCTATATTGGCTTATCCGCGACCCGAGATACCGTTTATGCTGGACACCGATGCAGGTAACCATGGAATTGGACCAGTATTGTCGCAAGTGCAAGACGGCCAGGAAAAAGCTATTGAGTACTTCAGACTTCAGTAAGGTGTTGCGCAAGCCAGAGAGAAATTATTGCGTTACCAGAAAGGAACTGCTGGCTATCGTGCAGTCCGTGGACCACTTCCATAGGTATCTGTACGGAAGGAAGTTTTTGATTCGTACAGATCACGGAGCGCTGAAATTGCTTCTCCAAATGAAGAATTCTGAAGGCCAAATTGCAAGATGGATAGAACGCCTTCAGCAGTACCATTGTAAAATTGAACATCGTCCGGCAGATCTCATGGTAACGCAGATGAATTGGTAATGGTAACGCAGACCTTGTAAAGGCGAATGAGGACACTGCCAACGAGTAGAACAAGGAGAAGGACCAAGCATTCTTAGGAGAACCAGGATTGACGTCGACGATTGGACTACTGGACAAATGAAGGTCGAACAAACAACCGATAATGCTGTGGGTTTAATACGTCAATGGAGGTTGCAAAATCAAAGACCTGATTGGAAGGACAGAGCCGGGAAGTAAAAGCTATGTGGGCTCAATGGGATTCCTTGGCGATTCAGAATGGTTAACTGAAGAGGACTTGGGAAAGCCCCGACGGGAAAAGTGGCATGCTCCAGCTTGTCGTACCAGAAAGTAGACGGAAAGATGTCTTAGGAATAAGACCCTGGGCAACATCGTGACAAGGTTCTTGGTTGACGAATTCTTCAGTAGACTCGGCGTACCATTAGAGCTTCATTCGGACCAGGGACGGAATTTTGAATCGCAACTTTTCAAGAAGATCAAGGAACTTCTGGGAATCCGCAACTCTGCAAAATGGTAGTGGACCACCAGAAAGATTGGGACAAATTTCTGCCTCCTCTAATGATGGCTTACAGAGGTGCAGTGCATAAGACGACACGACATACCCCTGCCAAGGCTATATTTGGTAAAGAACTTCGTCTTCCGGTAGATTTGGTGCACGGATCACCAGAAGAACCGGTGCAAGATGTCCACAACTATGCTGATGAACTTCGAGAAAGATTAAAGGAAATTCATTGAAACAAATTCTGCAGAATTTAAGGCAGGAGACTTCCTTTTCCATAGAGAAAAAAAGAAAAGTCTCCCAAGTTGTCTCCAAGTTGGGAGGGTCCATATACAGTCATCAAACGGATCAACGACGTGGTATACAGGATCCAACGTACCCCTAGAGTAAAGATGAAAGTGCTTCATCTTGAACGGTTAAAGACTTACAGTCGTGGAGATTTCTCTGATCGGGACGATCAGAACTAAGAGGGGGGCAATGTTACGCCCGACCGTCGGTCTACAGAGATTCGGGCCGAGGCGGCAACGCCGAGCCCCGACCGCGACCCCGGGAACCCATCTAGACTAAACGAGAACCGGGAATAGTCGCCTCCGTTCTAGAAAGTACGAGAGTGTCTTTAGGCCGGGTATATAAACCAGCGAGCCGCGCGAGATGGAATAGATAGTGCAATGTAGTAAATAACCGAAATAAGCGGACAAGCAAATATTGCGAATTGTTAGTAGAGAGTAATTATGTTTTAATCGTGTTGTAATAGTTAAAAGTAAATAAGAGTGTGTAGTTAATTGACGATAAATTATTGAAACGCGTATGGCGTAACACTATGCATTATTGAAATATCGAGAATCCGTGGAGGTTAAGATATGGGAAGCATCGCTGCCCTTAGATGTAAGATATATGATAAGAGCAAAGACTATGGAATATATACCTTAATTTATATTATATTTAGTAGTAATAATTATCAAACAAATCAGACGGATCGATTAGCACGTATTTCATCGAAGAAAGAATGGAAGGTCCCAAATACCGACAGTTCCTAGACCAACATTTACGGGTTCTACTCGAAGATATATGACTTATACAGGGTGATTCACGTTATTCGACACGGAAGATTATGGCTAAACTTTTAGATTTTAAAAAAGTTTTGTATATGGAATGGATGAAAGTCTATTGGAAGTACATTTTGAAATTATTGTCATTGTATACAGGTGGTCCCAAAAGTATAAAATTGTTTAAAGTTGTATTTTTTTAAATGGAACACCTAGTATATTAATGTATTTTCGGTATCTACGGACAAAAGTAAAGGTAGTTTTATTAAGGTTTATGGCATCTAAACCGTACCGTTCTTCAGATATTCGTGATTTTGTGAAAATGCAGCATCAAATTAAATGTTTAAAATCTCAGCACTTGGTTTCTTTTCAACCACCAAAATTGGCTGGTGGGCTAATAGTACATTGGATTTTTTGCGGTATGTATTAAATATTAACTCTACTGTGCACCGAATGTCAATAAATGAACACCAAATTATTGCAAACTTCAAACAGTAATAACTCGTTTAATTTAAATTAGACACCCTGTATTTTATAGTATCATTAGATGCAGAATTGAGTTTCCTATCAAAACTATTAAACATTCCTACAGCTTGGTCTCTTTGCGTTTTCTTGGAAAATTGATTTTTTTCTGAATTTGAGCTGACATAAACGAATTAAGTAATCTACTTTACCTGTTACAATACCTGATTTTGAGAAAGCAAAATTTATTTTCATTAGTACTGGGTGTTCACTAGAAAACTTCATTTAGGAGGCTATAAAATTTTGACAGAAAAGGATGGCATAATGAAAGTAAATGAACTTTTGTTTCTCCATTCTTTTCCTTTGACATTTCACAACCAACGAATGGTTGCAAAATTGTCTTTTAGCATCAAGGGTTTATGCTGAAAGGTTTCCCAACCGAACTCGACCGAATAGAGCCGTTTTTGAAAGACTGTTGGTTCAATTTAGACAAACTGGTAGTGTTCAGTATGAAACGACTGACAAAACGAGACCAGTTACAGAAAACCAAGAAAATGAATTAGCCGTTATTGGCTCTGTAGTTGAAAATCCCCATGTCGGACAACGAGAAATTGCACAAAACTTAAATATTAGCCAAGCAAGCGTATCAAGGATTCTTCAAAAACATAAATATCACGATTATAAGATACAACTACATCAAGAACTCTCCGATAACCATTTTGGCCAACGAGTGGACTTTTGTATGTAGGTGTTAGAAAAAGTTGGAGAACAAGAAGATTTTTTTGAATCAGTTCTATTTAGTGATGAGTGTACTTATAATAACGATGGTTCCGGTTAATTTTCATTATTATTCTGATTTTAACCCCCATGAATTAAGAGTTATTAATAACCAACATAGGTGGTCAGTAAATGTATGGGGGGGGGGGGGGGGGCATAATGGGAGAGTATGTGATTGGACCTTATTTTTTTGAAGAACATTTAAACGGAATGTCGTTTCTAAATTTTTTGAGAAATCAGCTTCAAATTTTACTAGAAGAAGTTCCTCTAGATATAAGAACAACCATGTGGCTGCAAATGGATGGGGCACCTGCTCATTACCATCGTGAAGTTCGGGAGTTCTTAAATGTTCGTTTCCAAAATTGATGGATTGGAAGGAATGGAGCACAACATTGGCCACCAAGGTCCCCCGACATAACTCCTCCCAATTTCTTTTTATGGAGATATGTGACAGGAATCGTGTATAATACGCCACCAACCATAAAAGAAAATATGAAGGAACGAATCAGAGAGGCCTTCAGAAGCATAACTCTCTATATGTTACGCAATGTGAGTGAAGGATTTAAAAACAGAATACGTTTGTGTTTAGAATCAAACAGTCGTCATTTTGAACAAATTTTATAACTGTTTGTTTTTGTTTGTTTTACTCTTATGTTGACTTGTTATTTATTGTATTTCAAATTGCCACTATTATTGCACTTAATTTTTTTGTAATAGGGATGCTAAATTTTATAAGAACTCTTGTAATATAATGTTTTACTGTTTTATTTGATATTTTATGCTAAATAAAGACACTTTAACATTCAGATGACTGCTAAATAATCTTCATGATGATAATTTTGTAACTTATAAATTAATATCTGACAAATACGGGGTGTTCATTAGAAAACTTCGTCTAGTTGGTTGTGAAATGTCAAAAGAAAAGAATGGAGAAACAAAAGTTCATTTACTTTCATTATGCCATCCTTTTCTGTCAAAATTTTATAGCCTCCTAAATGAAGTTTTCTAGTGAACACCCAGTACTAATGAAAATAAATTTTGCTTTCTCAAAATCAGGTATTGTAACAGGTAAAGTAGATTACTTAATTCGTTTATGTCAGCTCAAATTCAGAAAAAAATCAATTTTCCAAGAAAACGCAAAGAGACCAAGCTATAGGAATGTTTAATAGTTTTGATAGGAAACTAAATTCTGCATCTAATGATACTATAAAATACAGGGTGTCTAATTTAAATTAAACGAGTTATTACTGTTTGAAGTTTGCAATAATTTGGTGTTCATTTATTGACATTCGGTGCACAGTAGAGTTAATATTTAATACACACCGCAAAAAATCCAATGTACTATTAGCCCACCAGCCAATTTTGGTGGTTGAAAAGAAACCAAGTGCTGAGATATTAAACATTTAATTTGATGCTGCATTTTCACAAAATCACAAATATCTGAAGAACGGTACGGTTTAGATGCCATAAACCTTAATAAAACTACCTTTACTTTTGTACGTAGGTACCGAAAATACATTAATATACTAGGTGTCTCATTTAAAAAAAATACAACTTTAATCAATTTTATACTTTTGGGATCACCTGTATACAATGACAATAATTTTAAAATGTACTTCCAATAGACCCCCATCCATTCCATATACAAAACTTTTTAAAATCTAAAAGTTTAGCCATAATCTTCCGTGTCGAGTAACGTGAATCACCCTGTTGGCTATTGAAAAACATGTGGTTCCAGCATGATTGGTGTCCTTCCCATTACGCAAGAATTTCAGTTTGTATTAGTGGCACTTAACTACACCAAAAAAATGATGGAACGCATCCAAAAACCTTGTAGAGTTGTGAGCAGAGAAGTCTTTTTTCGCTGGAAGCTCTGCACAATCATTTAAAAAGGGAGTTCTTGTAGTATATTCTTGCTCTCCGTATTGAAGTTGGCGGAAACCTTTTTGAATATTTGTTAAAATGAAGAGACGTGTTTGATGAAAACATTAAGGAAGTTCTTTGTTTTTGCGTTTTTAATTAATGTTCTCTTAAACAACTGCAGGCAATGATGTCAAATTTCATTAAATTCAAGATCATTGTGAAGGTCAAGTAAGATCTCTAATGCCCCCTCGCACCAAGGGAAATTCAAGTATACTTAAGGTTAAGTGGCACATAAACAAGCAATACTATTGCACCACATAATAAGCATCATTTTAAGGGTGGCTTGTCTAAGCCTAGAAATTCCGCGGCTTATTTCGCCCTTAACTTTAAATGAGAATCGTTCGCAGGTGCAAGCTGAAAAGAAAGTCAAACTGACAAACAAAAATTACAACTCACTATCACATGCTGGTGAAACTGCTCTGGTCTGCTCTGGCTATGATCGCACTTGTAAGGCTTTAAACCTTCACCATCAAAAATAATTTTAATAAATTTAAAAATTTTTGGTTAGTGACGCACATCTAGCAGAGCTTTCCTGGAACTCTTGCGGCCACAAATGGCCTTATAGCCTTATTATGAAATTTCTGGCTCTTGGAAAGAATTCTAGACACTTGGCGCACTGTTTAACCTTAAGACCACGGACGTAACTACCATCATAATATTGTCCTAAAACAACAATAACAAGAACAGTTCAGTAATACTCTTCAGGGGATTTGTGCAGGATCTCGTGGTTTATGAGCTGGGAAAATTTATTTGATCTATGCAATTTTAATTCTCCGGTTGACAAATGCCAAAATTGAATATCATTATAGGTTCTGTTATTAGTGAAAATGAAAAATCCCTAGAATCCGTCGGGGAGATTCAACATTGCCAAATTTATCCGACACTTGCTTATGATTTTATTTAAAAGGAATGGTGCAATACAGATTGACACAAGTGTCAGTTAAGTTTTATGCGGCCCTTACTTATTCGGAACTTAAGGTAACATTGGTGAGAACGGGCATTAGTCCATCAAAATCTAGTAAAAACACTGGATGTCATCTAAAAATATTACATTTTCTGATGTTATTATATATTTATATATACCTTAAAAAGACGTTTAGAAACGTCTTCTGTACAATCGAGGTCACAGTTGGAACGATTTTTTTACCCCGCTAGTTCTCCAAATCTCTCCCTGGCTCAAGTTAGAAAGACCACCTTGTAAAGGGTGCTTCAAAATAGTAAGTCCATATTTAAGAAAGTGGACCAGTGTATGGTTTTGAGAAGAAAAGTTCTAATGAACATAGGTCCTGTTTAGCTTGGCTGTTAGCTTAGCGTGACCGACAGCTTGTATGAGACATACGCTCCTGAAGTAGTGTCTGTTTATACGAGCTAGTCTGTGATTAATTTAGTGAAAGTGAACAGCAATTCAGTGAACAGCAAATTGCCTGACCTACACTCAAGAACAAAGGGCTTGGTCTCCACCACTGAGGAAGACATAGATTTGAGGTAAATCTGTGAAAAACTATACATCGAAAATCATTAAAAACAAATAGTTATATCGGCCATATTTACATTTCTAACAAAAGTAATATAAGCAACATCGAACGTGTTTAGACAAAGAAATCGGGCAGCGCTCATCACGCGGCGACATCTTTGTATTGCTTTCTTGACCGTGACCTCATTTATTCGCGCGCTGGTGTTTTCGTAAACATAGATGCCCCTCACGGAGGGTATCGCCAGGAATGCGTTTAACGTACTAATGAATTATACCCCTCAAATATAAGTAACACTGCCTAAGGAACACGAAGATGAATCAACTGATAACGCTTCTGTTAGACAATCAACTACCGGAAAACGCAACGAAGAAATAGAGAAACGGTTGACAAAATCGCCGACTATAAACATTAGCATGTCCACTTAAAATAAAACTATAACTCCTAACGACAGCAGAGCAGTCATAGACCTATACTGGGACGAGGAAATTGGTAAAACTGTAAAGAAGCGAAAGAGGCAAGCTTTCCTGTCTGCGATACACGTCATAGAAGATATCAAATAAAAGGACGATTATTTATCTGGAGGTCTATAGCCTCCTGTCTAAGTTCAAAAAATCCCTTAGAGGAACAGAACTAGCAAGCCAATCGCTAATACATATAGCGAAAAAAAGTTGTAAACTTAAGGATATAGCTGATCGCATTTGGAGCCTCAAGTCAATAGTGGACAGCACAGAAATGTGGAAATTGCTAAAAAGAGGTCCAGAGTAGACATGCCCTCATGATTGCTTCTTGGAAGAACCAACGGAGAAACCTGCCAAACCTGAAACTAGAGAGTTTGGCACACAGACTGGAACGACCTCTGAACTGAGCGAACGGCCCACGAGCTGCACGTACGACACATGGAAAAAAATAGCTGACAAAAAATGGGAAGACACTTATATAGAAAGACTAATATCGTAGTAGGGTCCCTCCTAAAGCCCCCCACTGAGACCGCCAAAGTTGTCTTTGTGGAAAGAGATGACGTGGAAATGACTAAATCCATCGTCCATCCAGGCACAATATAAGACTCGGTACCCAGGTGTAAACAACTTGGAAGACCTGAACATGATGGAAATTTCATCACAGACTAAAATAAAAAAAAAACTAATCTTACTATAACTCAAACAATAATAAAGTAATAATACCGGAATCAGAAGAAGAACTATTTAAGAAAGTCGAAAGCCTAAAGGAGGAGATTCGGGGCGAAAAGAAACTGAAGCTCCTACGCATACAAACATGATGACGATTCAAAGGCTCAGAAAAATGTTTGAACTCGTTTTTCTCGGCAAGGACATAGCCATTGACATATTCATCACAAATGTAAAAAAAGTGTCAGATGCCCAAAGCACAAGGCCGGCCAAAGACACGCTGAAACTAAAGAGCAGAACCTTCGGCACTTACGCCATCGTAGTTAATAGCAAGAAAAAAAACACAAATGAGACCATAGACAAGATAAAATCAAGTCTCAGCGAAAATGCAACAAAAAACTCAATAAAAACAATTAAGGCCAGCGCGAACGGCAAACTCATCAAAACCCTCGAAAAGAACGAAAAAGCATTGGAAAATGTAGGCAGAGACATCCAGCAATCACTAGGCAAGGAAAACGTCAAGCTTCTGAGAGACCAAAAAGACAACACCACTATCTATGTCAGGGGTGTGGATGCCACCATATCCAAGCAGGAAGTAGAACGGGCTATAAGGGATAAGTTTCCAGAACTTAATCTATCGGTCCTCAGTGTTGGCGACCTGAGTCTATATGCCAGAGTCCTACAAGCAGTAACACAATAAAACTTAAAAATATCTATGCTAAAACACTGCTTAAAGAACTATATCAGAATAGGCCTTCTTAGCTGTAAAATGGAGCCGCAAATAAAAACAGACAGTTGCCGCAGATGCTGGAGTTTCGAACACGACACTCCTGATTGCGACGGGCCGCACCGCAGTAAAAACTGCTTCAGGTGTGGCCAGTCGGGACATGGCACAAACGAATGTAATGAGGGTACCGAGGCATGCGTGTCTGCCTCGAATTCTCAGTTCGGCTTCAGAGCAAAAAGGTCAACAATAGATGCATTAAAACTGGTAATGGATAAGGCGATTCACACTAAACTTAGAGGACAAGGTGAAAGATGGTGCGCTCTGCTCACCAAACACCAACAAACAGGAAAAAGAATTTAACAATAAAAGAAGTTACGTTACAATACCAAACAGAGATTATGTAACGGATATTGTTACTCAAAATATGTTATACTCAAAACTTAATTTTTTATTTATTTTTTCCTCCACCTTATTTCCACAATTCAAAATTTAAACTCCAATTCCACATATAAATGTGCTGCTACATGTCAAGTTACACAAGAAGTTCCGAGACAATTTTGGACACGTTTTTCTTATAATCCAGATAGCCCGTACGAAAAAGTGTCAGCAACCTGACAACTGCCACCCAATAAATAAATATCTCATTATAAATATAAGAGTGTTTTGTGCTCTTAGTCTGATGAAGGTACAAGCTTGTAACAAAACGTACCAAAGTGGGAAAATCTTCTTGTAGTATACTTTAAAGGACCACAACCCATGAGACCATCCATAACGATCATATCACTAGGACGCCACTGGCTGAACAGTACACCTAATTTAAGGTCACTAAATTTTATAACAATTTTTTAATTTTATTTATTTATTGTATTAGAAAAAAAGAAAACTTTTTAACAGAGATTTTTTTATCACCCTGTAATGTGGCTAAAAAGCTGTGCGATCGTGGTTTGCAATTCTTGCAAGTACGACGTTAGGACGTTGGAAATAAATACCCAAAAGCCAACTAAAGGACCGATGTCCATATCAACATTTTTTCTAAAAATTTTGGCAGACGACAATGCCTGCCAAAAGGTAGAACGTGGTTTTTACGATTTGGCGCTGTCAAAAAGGTACGTAATTAATGAGTGAGTCTTTAAAATATTCGCAAACTACTACTATTGTACCCATGAAATGCAACAATTCATCAACCGATTGCTAGAGAACACAAGTACGGAATACAATTGTAATTTGCAAATTTCCACACACCGTGAAGAATAACTTTAAATAGTTACCTACCTATCGTAATTTGATTCTGACCAAGAAACGAATAAATGTTGTAAAAGCTTTCCATCAGCTCTTCGTCCCCAAAAGAGAAGTAAACTAGATCTCTATTAGTGGCCGCGCAAGCCATTAGCTGAATCAGTGTCTTGAGTTGTTTGCTACCCATAAAAGCCCCACAGCCCCAATTTCCGGTGGCTACAGGCGCCAGGTTAACTTTTTCCTGGGTGCTGAATCCAACGTAAGCCTGCCAGTTGAAGAAACGAAACACTCCTGTTAAATATGTTATCAAATCGTCCTCAAAAGGAAACTAAACTGATAAAAAACCATGCATGCGATATAGTAAACTATAATTTTTACTGCCTCTTTTATCTTCTAGAGAAGGAAAGTGTATCATACCTTGTTTAATTCTCTGATCATCAATGAGGGATTAAACTGATCTCTAGGTCTGTTAAAACGGGTAGCGTCTATTACACAAATAGCAGTTTTCTTTCGGCCATAGGGATCTGATGGTGTAAGGTCCTTGTGGTCACCTGCCCACTCGAATGTGTCTCCGTAACCCGTGTAATCGTTATATCGTTCAGCACCTAAAAAAAAAAACTTTGATTATTTCACCCATCCATATTATTGCTATGGAGCAAAACAGGTATTAATAAGCGGTAATTCGATCATTTTCAAAAAAATTACAGGGGTAATTTCACGTTGTCATGGAATCAACCATAAAACCGTAATAAATGTCGTTGTCTGACTGACTTATTTAAGGTGACTTCCGAATATTCTAACACTACTTATTTATTTCTTAATAGTATTTTTGATTCCAGAAATAATCTCACTAAATACCGCTCGAGCTTTAAAATGAACCAGATAATTTTTCGCTCTGGCATCTTTTCCTTGCAAATTTCACTCGTCCTAAAGGACTCGTGAAATTATGGAAAACATGCAATCGTGAAAAATTATCGGTAATTTTAAAGCTCTCGTGGTATTACCCCCGATAATTTCTTAAACTTGTATAAAACTTAATTTCACAAATTTTTGCATTGACAAATAGCGTAACTTTTACACAGTTGTTTTGAATCGCCAATTGTTTATGGCATTTGGTCAATTTAAAGAAAAAATAGAATTTTCTTTCCGAAGAGTAGTCTTATTTTAAGCGAGCTATAAGTAAGCTAAAGTTCCGAGCGATAATAGAAGACTATAAAGTGTTAAGTAGTGAGCTATTTAGTAGTCGAATTGTAGTCGTGTGTATTTGTGGAATAAATAAATAGTGTTTTCGTGTTAAATCGTTACACTGGAATTATTGAACCCTGAGTTCGCAACAATATTTATTAAAATGTGTAACAACACTTAACTGAATTAATCAATATTCTCCCGCAGAGACCGGCAGCTGGCTTTATGACACTTTGTGTTTTGATTTTGATGCAATCTTTAAATGTGAAGATTTACTGCGGCAATGCTAAGATAATTGCTAGAAATTAGAAAATCATATTTAATGTTGCCAATACTCTTAAAATTTTGACTTAAAAAAAGTCTTAAAACAACATTTTTTTTCGGTATTTGTGTAGATCTGTAGTAACACTGTAAAATACCGTGCAAGATATAGTTCTTACACGCACCAAGGCGCAATTCTTGAAAGAAATTTCCTGTCGTCGCGTGCTTCCAACTTGCTCTAACTCGATCCAGACGTGGTCTATAAAACGCGGTCGTCTGATGCGCTTGGCCCATTCCCAAGCAGGGGAAGAAGCCGGAGGGTAAAACGCCGGGCGTAAACCCGAAAGTCACAAAGGGCAAAAGCCCCCCTCAGGAGGACGATGGCTTCATCAAGGCCACAGAAGCCAAGCATTTTTTTTTTGTCAAATTCGGTATTTTGGTAGATCTGTAGTAACACTGTAAACTACCGTACAAGATATAGTTCTTATAGGCGTCAAGGCGCAATTCTTGGAAAGAAATTGCGGCCGATCCTAATATATAGATCGGTCTCATGGGGGTGCGGGGGGGGGGGGGGGGGGGTGCGGCGGAGGCCCACCTCTCAAGGGTGGAAGCTGTTGCCTCATGGCACATTAGTAACCAAGAAATTCGTGCTAATCTGCGATGGCAAACAGTGTGTGACTCCATGAGAGTCAAAGATGAGAAGACCTTCCGACGCGCGGAAGCACATCCAGACGACCTGCTGCGGGCTTTGGTTCAATACGAGCCGGATCTCGCATCAGGGCAACCCTGGAAGCGGCCACGGCACCAGTTCCGATATCAAGCTGCAGAGTAGAGCGACAGCAGAGACGCAAAAAACCGCCCTGAGAAAAGACTGCCGGTAGCAGACCGGGGATATATAGGCAACCGGGCCCGAAATCCCCAATCACAAACGGGGTTTTTTAGTGGGTAAGAATCCCACACTACCGAACCTACGGGACTCTCGGGATCTACAAGCGGGGCTGCCCGGTGTAAAAAAAACTTGGCCCATTACGTTAATATGTGTTAGTGAGTACTGAGCAAATGTTAGTGAGTGTGGGCAAAATCCGGTAAAGAGTTTCCATTTTTCTCGTTCACGTATGTAATTGATATTGAAAACAAGGCAATGGCTGGAAGAATGGCTGGACAGCGTATAGCGGGTTTACCTCACAGCAGATTCAAAAAAGTCAGGATGCAGAGCAACTTGTAAGAATTACAAGAAAGAAATCCAAAGGATTGTCCAGAGAGTGATAGTGCACCGTAAAATTAAAAAAAAAAGCTGCCAGAAACAAGTGCAAACGTCCAAGTGTCGCTCGACCCTATATCTGCTGGAAGCTCTGCTTCGATACTGACGTTACTCTCTCCCTTTACAAGCTCCATTTCAGACTGATACCCAGCCTGCTATAAGTATGAGTAGTTTTATGTTGCGGACAACAGCAGCTGAAAAGTGTGACAAACAAATAGCCAAGGCAAGTTTTGCTACCTATTCAAGCTTCAGATGCATCAAAAACTCACAAGTAAAAATGCCAGTCACTTATTAAGCCCGGATATACGTCTCCTTCTCTGTCAGGACAATGTGTGAATATGTTCATTGATAGATGGTCAAATGTCCACAATGAGCCAGTTATATGTGCAACGTTAACAATGGAAGAGGGACAAGTACTTATATGCGAAAGTATTGGCTCCTCGGGAAATACTTCTGAGTACTTGACTAATTTAGTGTGTGATTTAGTTTCTTCCTGTCAATCAAAATATCAGTGCAAAGTTAATTCTTTCGTGACAGACATGCTGCAAACACGAAACTCATGAAAAAACTATAGACGAAAGAACGAATTGTCAAGTACAACCTGGTGGCAAGGCTTTTAGTACTACCAAGTGATGTTCGATGGAATGACTGACTGTGTGGAAATGTATGTCACTCAGTGGGATTTAATACTAAAAATCTGCGAGGGTGAATAAGAAGGAGATTGATGCAACTATCTACCAAAAGGTTTCAAATATTGGGCTCGAACTTGCAGCTCAAGAATATTTGAACACTTTAAAATCTATCGCACCGGTTTTTGACACCCTGCAGAGAAAAAATGCCACTATGTAGAGCAGCGAAACTTTTAGCCTTCGTCTTCGAAGATGATTTAGAATTATCTCTAGAGCAGCTGAAAAAATTCCAATGTCGATACAAGCAAGCACTCATGTAATATCACTTCATAGTTTATATAGTGTGTCCACATAATTCTGGTCGAAAAGCAGCCTCACTGTTTAATGTTAGCCACACATCAATTTATCGAATAGTAAAAGAAAGTAAAATGCATCCCTATAAAAAGATGCAACTCAGGAGCTCATGGAAGACGATTTCGATAGGAGAACGTATTTCTTGTTGTTAATGTTTAATGTTAGATAACAGTGTGATCCAATTAGAAGATGTTTTGTTCTCTGATGAGAGCACATTTACATTTCAAGGTCATGCTAATCGTCAAAATTGCCGCTATTATTATTGGTCTAATGAGAATTCTCACTGGGTCAGAAAAGAACATACGCAATATCCTGAAAAAGTTAATATTTGGGAAGGAATTGTTGGAAATCATATCGTAGGTCCCTTTTTCATTGACGGTAACTTGAATGGAAATAAATATTTAGAACTCCTCCAAAATAATGTCGTGCCAACTTTGACAAACTTAAATCCTGATCCAACAAACCCACAACTTCCTGCCAATATAATATGGTTTCAGCAAGATGGAGCACCGCCTCATTACCGAGAGTACCTGAACCAAATTTTTCCAAATCGGTATATAGGGAGGAACGGATCGATAGATTGGCCAGCACGATCCTAATCTGACGCCATTGGACTTCTTTTTGTGGGGATATGTCGAAAGTATTGTATACAAAAGTAAACCCCTCAACCTAGATGACTTAAAAAGACGAATCAAGCTTGCGATTAGATCAGTCACGCCTCAGATGTTGAGTAACGTTAGAAGACATTTCTATACCAGATTAGCATGGTGCCATGACGTCGGCAGCGAGCATTTAGAACATTTCCTAATTGACTTTAATGTCTTTTTGTTTTTTTTTACATTATTGAGAAATAATCAGTATTACTTATTAGGTCTCTAGTGTAATGTAGCGAATTTGTGAAATCAAATATTTTGTTTAATGTTAATTTGTGTAATAAATCTGAAAACACTTAATATTTCCGAAATAGTTGAGGTAGGTATAGGACATTGTACAATAATTACGATTAGAATTTTCTGCAGAATCCAAAAAAATAAATAATATACATTTGAAATTGTTGCATTTAAAATAAGAAAGTTGGTATTGGCCACTGTCGCATGACACACCCAATATATTTTTTTTTTTCGAAAAATGCGCATTTAAAAATACAGATCGACGTGTCCAAGCGTTTTTCCCAACACGCCCTCATTTATTCGTCAACGAATTTATTCCATTTGGCTGTTCCACAGTGTATATTAAAAATAATGAATCTGGCGTTAGAAACAATCAACGAGCAACATGGAAATACAAGACTTTTGTCTTGTATTTGTAAGTATTTATTTTTCAGCAGATAAGAGCCTAATGCATTTTATTCTGGTTTTGTTTTTAGAATTTCGATGCATTTTAGTTTGTTTTATAGGTGTAAGTAAAAAAGAATTATTCTTGATTTAAATCATGTTTTTTATTTAAAAAAATCAGGGGATTTGAAACTTGATTGAAATCACGATTGAAATCAGCCAAGCTGTGATTTGAATGAAATTTGCCCAACAGACGATTTCTAAAAGCGCTAAAAAATCGACTACTGAAGAAGTCTATCTCAAAAAGCATTGAATCTACGAGACTGGTTTGTTGGTGGGAGGTGAAAGAGGACATCGAAAAGAAAAAACAGTTAGATCCACTCTAATCGGTTCTCTCGTTTTAAAGTTACCGGCGGTCAAAGTACAAAATTGAAAAATCTATCTGATTTCACATTGTTCTTCGTTCAGTGAGCAAATTTTTAAAAACTTTTAAACGAATTTAGACCAGAACCTGAACTAAAAACCGACAACTTATGGGGTATGACGAAAATATGGCACTACGGACTTCCGTGGGAGGTAAAAGAGGACATCGAGAAGGAGAAAAAAACAGTTGGATTCACTCTAATCGGTTCACTCGTTTTAAAGTTACCGACGGTCAAAGTACAAAATTGAAAAATATATTACCTTCATTATCCATTATTATTCTTCGTTCAGTGAGCTAAGTTCAGTTAAACTTGTTTTGGTATCGTTTTTCCGGTATACGGTATTGGTGCGACAAATGGAACTTCTTCAAAGTGTCAAAAATATGCAAATTTTATTGCAGAAATTATGATTCGAAAGGGAGATCTCTTCTAGCAAATTTTTTAAAACATTTAAACGAATTTAGACCAGAATTAGAAATATTTTATATTTACGCCTATAACTGTCTTTTGAAATATTTTGTACGTAATTTTTTTTTGCTGCTTTTTTATAGTTCCTATTTTTTATTCTTATTATTGTAATGTTTTGTACAAATTTTGTTTTTTAGTTGGGCTACAAGTAAAAACCGACTACTCAAGGTGTCTGTCTCCGAAAATACACGGACTTCCGTGGGAGGTGAAAGAAGACATCGAGAAGGAGAAAAAACAGTTGGATTCTCTCCAATCGGTCCAATCGTTCTTCCATGTTACAAGCGGTAAAAGTTGAAATTTGAGAAATCCAGCTGTTTTCACATTGTCTTTTGTCCAGTGAACCTAAGTGAAACTTCTTTTTGGGATTTCAATAGAATGTAAGCACTGCAAATACGGCTAGTGTATTTAGGCAGGTCATAAGCACTACTTTGTGTGATTATTTTTTATGGGGCACCTCAAAGCGATAGTTTACAGGAATAAGTCTTGCACCATTGAGGAATAATTGAAGACATCGAGATAAAATTTGATTCAAATAAAATGCTTTTGCGAGCAATGTGGAATTTTAGTGATAAGACTGTCCTTGTTGAAGAATGTAGTTCCTTCAACAAGGAGATTTGACCGAAATTATTTTCCATAATTTACTTTAAAAATATATTGCATTATGACTTTTAATTTTAAAATGTATTTTCCCCTTCTGTCTTGAATATTGATAATCAGAGCGTTTCTTGAAATACGTCGAATCGAAACGCTCCATCATGTAATTTGACTGAATACCTACGAAAATTCAGACCGAAGAAAATATCGTCATGTTTGTGACTTCTTACCTGTTATAATAACAGCTTCTCCGTTTCCTAATTGCTCAACAAATAGCCTACCAACAATTAGCTCTGGGCATATCACAAATCTAATCTCCTCTTGAACACAGCCATATCGCAAGACACCTCCTCCAATATTTCTAAAATTGCATATTAATCCTGAACCTACTTATTTTGGTATTCAAGTTATAGCTAATTAAATTATCATTGGAAATGTTTTATTTTAATCTTACTTATTGGCGAAGTCAACTTGCAGGAACCCTAAACCGTTATCCTCGATCGTTCCCTCGCTGGTAATGTGCACTTTCGTATTCCCCAAATTATTGTTCAAAGTGTCCCACCTCGGCATGCAGCTTCTCGGGATAATTTTACGTTCAAATGTCACCACTCCAACAGGAACTGCACAAGATTAAAAAACTTCAACAAATAATTAGGTAACGTAACCGTGAATGATTTGCTTATCTTTTTAAGAAGTATAATAGGGTACTCTTATTCTATTGAGATTTCTCATTCTATACAGACTATGGAAATATAACACCATACCTAAGTATTGCAAATAAAAAAAAATCAATCTAGTTACACCGACATCCCTATTTAATTCATGAAATATAACAAAGGCGCAATAGTGTGACAAAGTCCCATATTGTTGTTATTAATTATTTTTCGAAAAAACTTCTTGTATGAAAGTTGTTTATGATGATCAGGTCTACAATTTAGCTGTGGTGTGTGGTGGAGTGCTTTCGGCTCTTCAAAATTGCGTAAGTGCAGGACAGAACAATTTTTTGGTATTTCAAGTAGAACACCCTTTCCCTTTATATTTACACACATTTGAAATACCTCGTAAAATTCAAAATGTGTCAATTTTTAGTTTTGAATTGGCGACGTTGCCCACTTATTTTATAAAATGTTCAAATTAGAGGCAAAACATAAATCTTTGCTATCGGCGATAAATGCTAAATTAGTTGTAAAAAAGTAACCAAAATTGATTTAAGGGTAGTCAACGCAGTAATACTTAATTGTCAAGTTGTTTAAGAAATAACTAGAACCCTAATTTATTAAATTTAAATATGAACTTTTTACAATCCGAGATGGTTGACAAGGTTTTGATGTTGAAAAAAATGCACTCTTGGCAAAATATTGTATTAAGAGTGATGATCTCGAGAGAAGACAACATAAAAAAAGGCATTTGAAAAGCTTATGGAAGGTTTTTAGAAGACTGGAAGGGTGCCACACAACGATGTTAATAGATAGGCGATAAAGAACCGAAAAAAAAACGAACTATATTGATAACCGCGTATTGAACAAAGGTAAGAACAAGGACGATGATCGAAAACTGTTCGCATCTTGAAGGACAATAAAATGCATCCTTACCATATATAATTATTACTTCAAGTATTACATGCTGATGACTACCAGAGAAGGCTAGAGGTTTGCGTGTGGCCTCAAAACGAAATTCGGATACAAAGAAACTGCTCATTTGGGGTTTTTTAGAGATTAATCTTCTTTTCACCGAAATGGCAGTAGTAACAGGCATGTTTCATTCTTATGGTACAGAAAATCTAAATTTTCTTAGATATTATACCCAAAACCGGTAGTTCTTAAATGTTTGGGGACGAGTTATCGGTGATATCGTAACTGATCCATACTCACAGAAGAAGTGTATTTGAACCATCAAGCCAATCTGAAAACTTTGCAATTTTTGCAACACTTTGTTTCACATCCTATATAATAAAGAAAATGCCAGTTTTTTTTAATTATCTGCTTCCTTAATCTAGAGTAAATGAGGTTTCAGACCGTGTAAATTGTATTTATAACAGTTCATTGCTTAAGAAGTTACAGCTGATCGAAAATTTTCAAAAAAATTGCTTGACCTTTAAGTTGACCAGTTTATAATATCTCAAAAACTATAAGTGAGAGATATCTATAATTATAAGAAAAAAAGTTCTAATAAACGAGGGTGCTAAGAGCATCGCTACGAAAATACAAGCTGTTAAAGTTTTATAAAAAAAATAATATATCCGAAACCGCTTAAAAGATTTTAATTAAAATTTTACAAATGTCAATAGCTAGCGAGTGGCCATGTTTCTACTAAACGACATTTTTTTTGTTCTATCAGTGGCGCGCGTACCGTAATGACACTCAATTTTTTTGAAGGAAAGAATTATACGCCACTGGTCTATCAAAAAATAAATTCTACCTTTTCGTCCTCTGTTTAGTTCTAAACAAAAAACCTCTCTTAAGTTTTCTACGTTCGACGCGTCATTTTCCAGTAAAAAAATAAAAATCGTTTTAATGCACGTCTTAGAATCGTTACATCAATAAGTAACTATTGATGGAATGTGTTATTTTTGTTCAAACTTGACATCAAAAAATTTTAAATTAAATTAACTTAAATAAATTGTTCAAAATGTCCTCCCTCAGCCAAAATACAAGCATCTAGTCTCCTTTGCATAGAATTTCGTACACGCACAAAGATGTCCGGTCGGTTTCTTAATTCTTCAAAGTCATCGATTATAAAAAATCACTAGAGTTCCATTTTGAATTGAAAAACCAAAACGTTTTGAATTATGCATTTGTTACATAGATTTAATTACATACAGTTGGATCGCTGAAAGAATGCCGATCCGATGAAATTATACGACGCGCATGTTAGAATTGCCTGCCTATTTTACACCCAATAATAAGAAAAGAAACAGATAAAATATTGCCTATTGATATATTCATAGAATAGATCGTCCTTCGATCAATGTAAACATGTAAGTTTCTGGACATGTTTCCTGTCATGGCAACGGACTAAGTTCGATCTGCATTGTAACGCGCATTGAACCACACACCAGTCCTACCAATATAAGTTATGCGGGGTGTTCATTATATTCATTCATCTAGCAGGTTAAGAAATTTTGACAGAAAAGGATGACATAACCAAAATAAATGGACTTTTGTTTCTCCATCCTTTTCTTTTGACATTTCACAGCCAACTAGATGAAGTTTTATAATGCACACCCCGTACTTACTCAAGGAGACTCCTCCCGGACTCAGAAGATATCAAGTAGACATGCACAAAAGTAGGCCACCAAATACAATCAACTCCACTATGACAGAAAGTGAAAAAATTGTCGGAATTGAGCGCGCAGACATTATCCTATGGAGGCAGATGATTCTAGAATGGATCAAGCTCATGAAGCCAGGCACAATAAGCAATACCAGCTAACGGCGATGTCAATAAAAGGGGAAATTGCCCATTGCTACAGTAGCAGGTAGCAGATCTAAAAGCCTTTCACCCAATGCGATAACAAGAGAAGACGGAACGAGGCGCGCGAGTAGAGCATACAACTACGAGGCCGCATGTACAAATAAGGTAAGAGTACCTGAAGGGCGCAAAGGCTCTGAAAGAGTGTCACACCATCAACCCACAGAACAAAAATTTTAAGACCTAGAACAGTGCCTAATAACCAGAAAGAGGTACGATTACTATTATAAACCACACAAACTCGACAGGGCCAAATTTTCGACAGAATCTGAACAAAGCTTTGGGACTCTTTCGAAAAAGTAATCAAGGAAAAATAATAGTCATCTGGTAACGGGAACCAACTTCACAAATAAGTATTAGGAGATAACAGCAGCCTTTATTAAAGGGAAGGCTGCCCCTGCTTTGGGACTCTTTCGAAAAAGTAATCAAGGAAAAATAATAGTCATCTGGTAACGGGACCCAACTTCACAAATAAGTATTAGGAGATACCAGCAGCCTTTATTAAAGGGAAGGCTGCCCCTGCAGCAAAATTTCGACTAGAAAAAGCCGTGCTAATGCACTATATGCTTAAAACAATCTTTATAGCGAGCTAGTACAAGAGTTAAAACGGATTATTGCAGTCAAAAGCTCTTTTACGACGGCTTTTTACAAAAGCATCTCCAAAAGATTGAATAAAACCATAGCGGACATGCGGGTTATATGATATTATTACGGTACGCAGCGACGCCGCGCTGAGTCATGGGTGACACGAGTGATTTATTGCTCTGTGTGACACGAGTGATTTATTGCTCTGTTTATCTAGAACGCAGTTATTTACAACCTTTTTTATGTGAGAATATTCAAGAATTTTTATTAAGAACGTTCTAGGTTTTTCTGTATTTTTAGGAGTTTGTATAAAATTCGAATAGCGCCGCGGTTAGGCGGTAGTCTTATTTTAATTGAGCTATAAGTAAGCTAAAGTACCAAACGATAATAGAAGGCTATAAAGTGTTGAGTAGTGAGTTATTTAGTAGGCGACTTGTATTTGTGGGATAAATAAATAGTGTTTTCGGGTTAAACCGTTACACTGGAATTATTGAACCCTGAGTTCGCAACAATATGAACCTTGCTAGCATGCCTTACCAGTGGAGCCATTATCTTTTACGTTACAACCAGCCTTTGCCACTAGAGGCCCTTTCCCGAATCGTCGCCGCACATAGGACTTTGTACTATCCGCTCCTGCAGTTCTACTCATTAGTCTCTAATCTCGTCTAACCCTTTTTCCTATCTTGTGTTAATTTTTGTTAAAATAGTGAATGTTCTCTGAAAATGACATCGCTTGTTTTGGAACCAAGTTTTTCTTCACGCTTTAACATTTTTCAACATTATCCGACAACGTCTTAATTTTATTTAAAAGTAATTATCCTAATATGGAGATAATTTTACAAGGTACCCAATATGCAATAGTAGAATGTTGTATTAAAAAAATCTTAAATATTTTCGCCCGTCATTGTGTTACATCCTTTGTGTATGGTAATTTTTGTTGCTGTTCAGCTACTACATTTTTTAAAGAGTTTTTTAAAATTATGTATAATAAGGAAGATTTGGTACTTTGTTAAACTATGACATTCGTCACCTCTCGCCACGGCGATCTTGTCCAACTTCCAAAATAATAATATTAATTTATTTTTTTAAGCGTTTTTAAGCAATGATTCAGAAAAATGAATGTAGCGCCAAACCAAGCAAAAATAGGTATAGGAACATGTTAATGAAAGTTGAAGAGGATCGAATTTATTGCTATTTTCGAGTACTGCATCTTATTCGCAGAATAAGTTGCAATGCTCAGTTTGTGTTCCTCAAATGCTGAAGTTTTCCATTAAAAAAAAATCGATTAAAGTCGCTTTTCCAAATGGGACCTTCTGCTTTGAATGATCTAATGTCTTCTGCGCCTATTTAAACTGTTACTTACAGCTTTTACTCCCCTTATGCCTATTTGGGTTACTTTTTACAGGTAATTTACCAATTATTTATGATATAAATAAGATTTATGTTTTGCCCCAAGTTTGTACATTTTGTAAAATAAGTTGGTACTGTCGCCATTTATTGAAAAACGAAAAATTGATCGATACACACGTAGCATTTTGCTAGGAATCCAAATGTGAAAAAAATATACAGAATGTTCCTGGAAATGTTTAATTTATTGACCAGAAAAAAACCGGCTATTTATTCTAATCCGATTTACACCAAACTAGGCACAAATGATACTCTTGACCCGGAGCATACACTGTTGAAATTTCAGATTCGGATGTCGGTTCTGAAGGACACTACCTTCTAGAAAAATTTGAAAAAAAAACCGATTGATTGGGTATTTATTCTGATCAGATTTACACCAAGCTTAGCACAAATGATGCTCCTGACCCTGAGCATACACTGTAAAAATTTCAGATTCGGATGTCCATTCTAAAGGACACTACACTCTAGACAAATTAAAAAAAAACCGATTGACCTGTTCTGATCAGATTTTCACCAAACTTGTTTCAAATGATGCTTCTGACCCGTAGCATTCACTGTTAAAAATTCAGATTCGGATGTCCATTCTAAAGGACACTACCCTCTAGAAAAATTTGATAAAAGCTGATTGACTGGGTATTTATTTTAATCAGATTTGCACCAAACTTGGTACAGATGATGCTTCTGACCCGGGGCATACACTGTTAAAATTTCAGATTTGGATGTCCATTCTAAAGGACGCTACCCCCTAGAAAAATTTGATAAAAGCTGGTTGACTGGGTATTTATTCTAATCAGATTTACACCAAACTTGGCACAAATGATGCTCTTGACCCGCAGCATACACTGTTAAAATTTCAGATTCGGATGTCCATTCTAAAGGACACTACACTCTAGACAAATTTAAAAAAAAAAAACGATTGACCTGTTCTGATCAGATTTTCACCAAACTTGTTTCAAATGATGCTTATGACCCGTAGCATACACTGTTAAAAAATCAGATTCGGATGTCCATTCTTAGTAGTCATTAAATGCCTACTGGAAAGTCAAAAACCTTTGCTCAAACGAATCCTGGACAGTAGTCGGCAAGAAAATAGATCACCAAGGTCAAAAGCTTATATTCCTTATGGACCTTGTAGTAGTAGGCGGAAATTCATGGAAGGAGATTAGAAAATGCCAATGCAAATCTTTCAAAACTCTGGGATTAAAACTGGGGAGAGATAGAAGGATCGGCAAGTAATAATGTGTGCACTGTGGGTACGAAATAAGAATTGACAGGTATTTGTAAATAGGTGTCCGAACCTAAAATTTTAAAAGTGTATGCTACGGGCCAGGAGTATCATTTGTACCAAGTTTGGTGTAAATCTGATCAGAATAAGTACCCAATCAATCGGTTTATATCAAATTTTTCTAGAGGGTGGCCCCAGAATTCACGTCGTCGAGTCTTCTTGTAAACGATCTCGATACGTCCTTGATTTCCATAACCTCAAGTTTCTTACCGGGCCAGGGTTCGCTACCAGCAATCGCACTCTGCAACCAGAGTTTCGTAGGTCCGTCCACGGAAGTCGCTACTAGGAACAACTCTTTGTTTCTTTGTACCCAACAGAAGCGCCTATTCACATTTTCCAGGGGTGTTGTTTTTTACGAAGCAGCCGTTAGCATGTTCTTGACAACTTTGAAGTAGGAGGTTTTGGTTTCAACGTTTTTGCGTTTGTCTTTGGGTTTTTGTTGTGGGTGTGCTGAGGTCGGAGGAATGGCTCATATTGCCACTCGGCTCCTTTGGTTGTCTTTTTCCCATTAGGTCTGGGATGGTTTCCTTAAGGTTTGCCTTCTCTCCTGCTGGTTGCTAAGTCCACTAGGTCCAGCCTGGGATCCACTTCATACTCCTTCTTCCTTTGCTGCCTTTTTGGCCCCTGGGTGCAGTTTTCATCATTTTCTCTAAGCAGCACCTAACCTGCTAACCCAGGCGAGTTACTTTTTTCTACGTTGGTCTCCGTTTTCATCCCACGAGTTATGGGGAAAGAGTGATGGCCACGTGCAGTGGCTTTGGACACGTGAACGGTTGTGTACAACGGAGTGCGTCAGGTGCTAAGCTACCTTTTGACATTCTAAAGGACACTACCCTCTAGAAAAAATTGATAAAAACCGATTGACTGGGTATTTATTCTATCAGATTTACTCCAAACTTGGCACAAATGACTGTTCTGACAAGGTTCACATACTGTAAAAGTTTGAGATTTGCATGTGCATTCTAAAGAGCACTACTCTAATGCCCGTATTTATAGTCGCAACTTGAGCATGTGCACGTCTTAATCAAAAATGATTGACGTAAGTCAATGTATTTTAATTGGAGACTAAATGTCAAAGTCAGACTTGAGGCTTACTCGGAGATAAGTCACGACTATAAATACGGGCATTAGAAAACTTGTTAAAAACCTATATGGGTATTTATTCCAATCAAGTTTACACCAAACTTGGCATAAATGATGCTCCTGACCCGGAGCATACACTGTCAAAATTTCAGATTCGGATGTCCATTCCGAAGGACACTACCCTTTCGAAAAATTTGATAACCGGTAAACCGGTAACGAAAAATGATTGACTGGGTATTTATTCTGATCAAATTTACACCAAACTTTGCACAAATTATGCTTCTAACATGATTCCAATATTGGAAAATTTTTAGATTCGGATGTTTATTCTAAAGGACTCTACTCTCTTGGAAAATTTATTTATTTAAACATTATATTTAAACCAAGCTTCGCACAAATGATGCTCCTAACACGGTTCACAGACTTTGGAAATTTGAGATTCCATTTTATGCATGTCCATTCTAACGTACACTACCCTTCTGGAAAATTTTGTAAAAACCGATTATGTAAACCCAACAAATTTACCATACCTGTACTTATATGTACTTTGCTGCCTTTTAAAAAGGACTTCTTATTTAAATGTCAAGTCTAAATTACAATAATAAAACTTTTCAGGAGAAAGGTAGCGGGAGAAGGACCCAAAATAAAACTTCTACGCTTACTTCTACATGATTACTATATGACGATAAACTTCAATTGAGTGGAGTAGCCTTGAAAAACACGTAAAATAAACGTCGAAACGTCGGCAATTTCTGCGGAAGCATAGAAGTTTTATTTTGGGTCCTTCTCCCGCTACCTTTCTCCTGAAAATAAAAATCTTGAGGAGGCTACACCTAAACCATTAATAATAAAACTATTAAATTAACTAAATATATCAATGTTGGCGTGAATTTACACCTAAAAAATAGGCACAAAACCAACTCATTTTAAATGGGCCTATTATTTCAATGCATCCGGAATAAATGCTTTATTCCATTACTTTTGAGAAATAATACGGTTAAGATGTTGTGTTGTTAGTTATATCACAGAGTAGATTTTTTTTGTAATTTCATGTGTCATTCATCCTGGTCAGGAGAATCATTTGTGCCAAGTTTGGTGTAAATCTGATCAGAATAAATACTCAGTCAATCGGTTGTTATCAAATTTTTCTAGAGGGTTGTGTCCTTTAGAATGGACATCCGAATCCGAATTTTTTACAGTGTATGCTACGGGTCAGAAGCATCATTTGAAACAAGTTTGGTGAAAATCTGATCAGAACAGGTCAATCGGTTTTTTTTAAATTTGTCTAGAGTGTAGTGTTCTTTAGAATGGACATCCGAATCTGAAATTTAACAGTGTATGCTCCGTGTCAGGAACATCATTTGTGCCCAGTTTGGTGTAAATCTGATTAGGTTAAATACCCAGTCAATCGGTTTTTTTCTGGTCAATAAATTAGACATTTCCGATGTTCCACTTTAAATAACAAAAAGTGGTTCTGCCCTGTACTTACGCAACACCCCGTACAGACGAGGGTATTTTTAAATTGTACTACCCAATCATCACGAATAACATTTATATAAAAACTTTTTTCGAAAAATAAAAAATAACACAATGTAACATTAATGCGCCACCCTGTATATATGAATGCGTAAATAATTTATAATCGGTTCAAAAAGACACAATCTGTACGTTGTTGGAATGAACTGATACGTCTTAACATCAATCTAAAATGTATTTATTTAAAGTTCAGGCCGCTTATCTCTTTACGGGGAAAAAATTCCCTTTTTTTTTAAAAAAGATAGAAGGTCCAATTCCGTCCTTAGTAAACAAAATAAGGTCAGTTCTGATAAGTGCACTATTAAAACCTCATCATATTAGACAAAATCAAGTGCCTTAAAAGTAATTAAGAAAAACGTATGTGGTGCGTGCTTAAATTGCCCTTACTATATCCGTATGAAGATAAGGCCACTAGGACACAAAGCTTAGAAACTTGCTTTTGTTTTAACCTAGTCTATACAAAGCTGGGAAATACCCCAAACATTCTGCCTAAATAACTTGTGAAAACGAAGTAAACAAACAAATCCAGTAGAAATAATAACAGGCGTCTTTCTTTAGGTAGGTACAAAAAGGGTCGGGTTTCGTCTAGGTAAAGAACACTGATTAGATAATACTGTTTTATTGACAGAGGATAAGAGATATTTGCATGTAGGGTATAGGTACCTGCGGCACCAGTGTTTCATAAAATTTGGGGCCATACTAGACAGGAGTTAGTTGTGTCCGGATGGAAAGAGCGTAAAGTGGCATCAATCTTAAAGTTTATGTAAAAAGTTAGGTACAAAATGGTGAATTTGCAAGTGATAATGGTAATAATTATCTGCAATGCATATGCAAGTGTCATTGGTTTTTTGATCACGCAGAAGAGGTAAGAGGAATAGTACCTAATACTAATAAGCTATTTGTGCCCCCTACACAGTGGGCTCAAAAATTGTGTTTTTCTTTTTAAGTAATGTTTTTATACCGCATTAATGTTTATTAATAGAAACTCAAATTTAGTGACAATTCCGACAAAAAAAATAGCGCACAAGCGGAACAAGGAAAAAATGATTTTTGGCAACCAGGCGACACGCACTTCTTCTTATTGGCTTCTACGGTGGGTGCTCATAATGTGCCTGATGAAGCCAATAAGCGAAAACATGTAAACCCTAACTTTTTCTGCGAAATTGCCACTAACTTTGCCTTTTTTTTATACAATATGTTTCATCTGGAACGGGCATTATTTTAACCATATACAGGGTGATTCACGGTGATGGTACTGTAACGGTTCAAAACCGTCACAACGGTTTTCATTCGAAATCTACTGAATATTCATTATTAATAATGAATAATTAAGAAGCTGACAACAAATGTTGGTCGAGCCTCCTTACTATTTATTTTAATACATTTGTCAGTTGAAACCATCTACTAGTTAGATCCCGAATAGATCCAAGTGAACCTGTATTTATAGCAATACCTTTTTTTTTTTGATAATTTCGGTACCCGTTTATTTAAACCTAGGCGGTTAGTCCGCATTGCAGATATTTGGGGCACATGTAGAATAATAAATGTACTAAATAACATAATATTTGTACTGTTAATTTTATTCGATTGGTTTAGGTCCAAGATCTGATTTTGATAATTTGTTTTTGGTTGAGGATCATCATCGTTCAATATTGTCAACATCATTTTCAGTTGTTGGATTATTATATTGAGTTACGAGTAAGTAGCTCGTATTCTTTGTCTTGTTGCGGTACATAATTGTATTGCAAGTGATACATTTGCACCAGGAGTTGTGCCCTTTGAGGTTGGGTTTAAGCACCGAGCCGTTCGGGGGGGTTCTTTTCCGCTCAAGAGGTGCTAAAAGGAGGATCGAGAAAAGCAACTTGCAGGCCAGACCAAGTGTTCTTAAATAGTGCTCCATTACCTTGTATCGAATTTTGGTTTCATAAATACTCGCATAGTTTATTCGCGGATAATCAACTAATGGTTTTCTTCAAGTATTCCTTTGTTTGAGTTTGATTGAGACTTGATATCTACACATAGTATCATCGACTAAGTACTGGTAAGCAACACGTTTCTGTTATTGTCAGTTTTAGGACATTTTTGTGTACAAAATCCTTCATTCTTTAAGTTGAAGTGGCTTTTACCTACAAAGCTGTGTCTGGGCCTGAATAGCGGAACATCGGCATTAAGTTTGTCTTCTTCTCTGACTTACATAGTTCTCAGTCATGCACATAGTTCTGGCTAACAAAGTCCCCACACTCAAATCGTTAAATATTTCGGGTCGTGAGATTTTAATTATTATTTTGAGTCCTATTTTTGAATATGAAAACACGAAATTATTAAATATCTGCGAAACGGTGTGAGATAGGTATAGAAATGTTAAAGTGGTATCATAAAGAAATCTATGAGGAGTCCGAAAATACTACATTACCCTACTTCTAAAATGACCATTTTCCAGGCTAGTTAACTGTACAGAAAATACACATTTGCCGTAAGGGGCCGGAAAAACCGTTTTCCGTGCGCTGTTTATTTGCCGTTCGCAGTTGTACGGGGTGTTCATTATAAAACTTCATCTAGCAGGCTATAAAATTTTGACAGAAAAGGATGACATAATCAAAATAAATAGACTTTTGTTTCTCCATCCTTTTCTTTTGACATTTCACAGCCAACTAGATGAAATTTTATAATGAACGCCCCGTATATCATTACGCACCTTATATCAAAATAAGACGGCCACCAGTAGCGAACTTTTGCTTTAGCAAGTATCCTTGAGAACTTCTAATATTTGATTTTGATTTCTCTGTCTGGCTTATGTCACCCTATTGTCCCATACAACTTTTCATGTTTGAAAATTAAGTAATTTTAATAATATATTATATAATTTAATTAGTGTAATGAAAAGTATCGTTCATTACACGTCCGAAATGCCTTTTCCCGTGCTACATGACTCATGACTCTCTCAAATTTGTCACGCGCGCACGGAGAAAGGCTATTTTCGGTACTCCTAATGAAATATACTATTTCATTACACTACTCAGAAAATGACCATTTTCCAGGCTAGTTAACTGTATAGAAAATACACATTTGCCGTAAGGGAACGCAAGACCATTTTCCGTGCGCTGTTTATTTGCCGTTCGCAGTTGAATATCACTACTTACGAGGTGTTCATTATAAAACCTCATCTAGTTGGCTGTGAAATGTCAAAAGGATGGAGAAACAAAAGTCCATTTATTTTGATTATGTCATCCTTTTCTGTAAAAATTTCATAGCCTGCCAGATGAAGTTTTATAATGAAAACCCGCAAGTATCCTTGACAACTTCTATTATTTGATCGTTGATTTTGATTTCTCTGTCAGGCTTATGTCACCCTATTGTCACATACAACTTTTCATGTTTACAACAATTTACCACTTTATTTTTTTAGCAAATATTGTTTTCAGAGGTTCATAATGAAAAGTATCGTTTATTACACGTCCGAAATGCCTTTTCGCGTGCTATTTTCGGTACTCCTAATGAAATATGCTATTTAATACATGCTAATCCAATTAAAAAACGAAAATTGGTACTTTTTTTCAGCTGAACCGGCAACAGCGGCAAGGTGAAAATATTTTAGAAATAGAGTTTGGACGCATTTGTGGCCACACACAAAACTTGAAATAAATATGTGATGCTGTTCTGCAGATACGTCTAAGGTACCACACCGTGAATCACCCTGTATATACTCTATGTCCGAAAATAGTTTTAGTTTGCTAAATGATAAACCAAAAATGTTTCGTTAAAGATATTCAGGGTATTGAAGTTTAGTTAAAAAAATACAAAATTAGTTATTTTTGGACATGGTTAAAATAATGCCTCTTCCTCATAAAACTCCTAGTATTCAGGGTTACTCGTTTTAGCGGTTGATCATTGGAATCTGATAAACAGTACGAGATACAGCTTAGACTAATTTGGGGCAAAGTTGAGCTCCTAAATGCAGATCGTAATAATATTTAAAAATTTACAAAATTTGACTGTTTCGAAAATGATCGAAAAAAACTGAAATTTACGAAAATCGATATTTGCTTTTTTCTAAATTCAGTTATTTTTAAATAAATTTCACATTCTCATGGGTGCTTTTTCTGCTCAACAAGACGGTAGTATTCAATTTATAGTCCGACGTTTCGACTTTTCTGGGGCAACTTCAACTTTAGTTTTTCAAATATGTTTTTATTAGGAATTCAGCGATATATAACCTTTCATATTTTAATTGAAGTTTATGTCATTTTAACGATTTATTTATTTTACAGAGTATACAAGTTATTTAAATTGATAAACTCAACAAGACTTTGTTATCCACGCCGGAAGTATAAAAAAAATCGAAATTACCTATGATTGGTTTTATATTTTTTCTAAACTTATTTGAAAAAATTTTAAAAAATTAATCTCTTTTGCACTTTTTATTTTTTTTAAGATGGTGTGACAAAGTAAGAAAAATAAAGAGTTCTAAAAATATAAAAATGTAATCTCCTGTTACGGTGAGCGGGCGGAGCGAAATTGGAGGTTGGACCTTCACGGCCTATCCGGGCGCTGCGGCGTGGAACTGTCACGAGTGATTTATTGCTCTGTTTATTTAGAACGCAGTTATTTACGACCTTTTTTATGTGTCTTTTAGCAATTATGTTTCTTCTACAAATATTCTAGGCTTTTCTATATTTTTAGGATTTTGTATAAAAGGTGAATAGCGCCGCCGTTAGTAGTAGTCTTATTTAATCGAGCTAAAGGTAAGCTAAAGTACCAAACGATAATAGAAGGCTATAAAGTGTTAAGTAGTGAGTTAGTAGTAGGAGAATTGTGCTTGTGTGTATTTGTGGGATAAATAAATAAAGTTTTCGTGTCAAATCGCTACATTGGAATTATTGAACCCTGAGTTCGCAACAGTCCCTATTAAAAAATAGTTGATGATGGTTACTAAACTTAAATGCGTTACTAAAATTAAATATCTAACCACATTATCTTGCAGAAAAAAGTGCCAATAAGAAAATAATAGTTATTTTCTTAACAAGTGCGCAAAGTAACACTTTCGCGCAACAATTAGAAACATTTTTTCAACAACGGTATAAAAGTCCAGATGCCACTAATATAGAACATCTTTAACGATTTTATAAATGATTAAGCTTCACAGATCTTTTCTGCTACCCCTGTATTGACGGTGTGCGCGAAAGACTTTGTCGCACGTGTCCTATGGCAACCAGTATCTTTTTTTAACGCTGCTATGGGCGACTTGCGAGAAAGATAACAATGAAAATATGTGTCAGTATGCATACTGTCAGTAATGCGCGAATCGTGTCATATTTTGACGGTTGTAGAAAAAATCATTTTTCTAAACTTCTTGAAATAAGCTCAGGAAAAAATTAAATCAAATATAATAAATTTCCATTTTATTCGATTATTTTAGGAAAAATAAGCATTTTTTTGATTACGAATTTATCTCAAATTAATCTAGTTCGTATCGTTCGTATCTTTTACGATTTCCGAGATTCGAATGATGAGCGACAAACTTCAGTAACCTACATACTCTGTGTAAAAGTAAGTAAATCGTTAAAAAGGACATAGACTCTAACGAAAACTTGAAGTGTTACTCATCATTAAATTTGTAATGAAAAAAACTTTGGATTTTTAATAATCAAATGAAACAACCATATTGAAAAAAACTAAACTTGATAATGCCCCAGAAAGTCCAAACAGCTAAAAAATGCTATCTAAAGTGTTTTCCGGGCTATAAAGCCGTGATCGTGTAGTAGACGTAGTAGACGAAACGTCAGGAAGCAATTCCATTGGACCACGGAAATATATAGCCCGGAAAACACTTTAGGTAGTATTATGACCGGCCGTGAAAGCCTTCACAGCTAAAAAATAAACAAGACTATACTGTAGATCAGAAAAAGTGCTCACAAAGTTGTACAATTTATTTTAGAACATCACCTCAAATAAGTATTTGAATTTTGTTTTTTGTTTCCAAATATCTTCGGAAGTAGTGAAAGCTTTGGAAAACTTTAAAATGTCATTAAGATTTGCACCCAAATGCACAACTTTACCCTAATTTAACCGAATCTCTCGCCGAATCTGTATCTCTTACGGATCTCAATGATGAGCAGCGATATTGAATAACCCTGTATGCATAATGTGTTACTTAAATATAATTTGGTTCTGCACCATATTTCAGCCGTTATCCCGCGATTACGCCAGACTCAAAGAACAACACTGAAGAAGATTGCATATGCATGCCTTTCACGCAATGCAAAGAATCATTTAAAGAGTACCTAAACGACCCCTACTTTTTCGACAAAAGAACGAAAAGGTCACCGACGTGCAGCGGGTACCTGGATACTTGCTGCAAGGTAGAATGTGGAGTACCAGAAAGCCCATCCGATCAAACGCCGCAAATAAAGATATTGGGAAACCCCGACTCGGCCGCTTTCGGAGAGTTTCCTTGGATGGTGGGCATTTTGAAAGGAGTAGTATTCATGTGTGGTGGATCGTTAATTCATCCAAAGGTAAGACGATGTGTAAATACTAATGTGACAATCAACATAAATTGCTTTAGGTGGTGTTGACTGCGGCTCACTGTGTTTCATCTCCAGGAGAATACACAGTAAGAGCAGGCGAATGGGATTGGGAGCACAAAAATGAACCTAAGCCACATCAAGACCAAGTACCTGAAATTATAATATCACATCCCAATTTCAATCCGTCAAGCCTAGTCAATGATATAGCGCTTCTGATTTTAAAAGGCTCTTTTCAACTAGCAAGTAACGTTGGAATTGTGTGCCTCCCACCGAAGCACTTGGAAGTGGACACGAGACGATGCACAACTTTAGGATGGGGACAAAATTCGTATAGGAAAGGAAGTTTCCAATCACTTTTGAGGAAATTAGATTTACCGATAGTACCGAGAGCAGAGTGCCTGAATACTTTAAGGGAAGTTGCACTGGGGCCATACTTTACGTTAGATGAAAGCTTTCTGTGTGCTGGTGGGGAGTACATGAAAGACACAAGTAAGGGAGATGGAGGTGGTCCGTTGATATGCCCAGTAAACAAACAAAACAGATATGAGCAAGTGGGAATAGTGTCCTGGGGGTTAATCATAAAAAATAAAGACTCTCCGGGTGTGTATGTTAATGTGGTACTATTTAGAGACTGGATAGATGAGAAATTGACCGAATTGAATTTAAATTCTAAAATTTATCGATATTACTAGGTAAGAGTTTTTTTTTAATAAATGACAGATTCCAAAACTAAATGCAAGTACAAGACAATGTAATAGTTTTTAAGTAACTCCACTTCTTATGAGATATTTAAATACTGATGACTCAAATGCCAGTCTAAAATTTTACCTAACAAAAACTTCAAAATTTAATCACTTTCTTGATGGTTAAAGTTGGACTAGCTGGAGCAGAAAACTTTCATTCCTAAACAATTTTTAACAAAACTAGTATTGACATTAAATTTATATTTTCAATAATTACTATTAGGTATTTTAGTATGACATGATAACTTACCAGTTTGGGTTACTCGTCTAAAGTAATTACAAATGCTTTTCAGTTTTTCACAAATACACTGTTTCCTTTTTGGCCTGGCAAATGACGAAAATAAACTACAAAAGATACTTAACTTAGTCAAAATTTAGTTTAGTCTTACCATAATATTCATAATTACAAAAATTCGTTTACAAAAGTTACAGAAAAATTCTTAAATATTTGGTGATTGCTCTAATATACTATTTATTAATTTAACAATTGAGATCAAAGCAAGTATCAAAGATTTCTTATTATTCTTATTTGATTGAGATGAAGCAATATTCCTTATCTGCCTCTTATCATATTTTTTTTATATATATTCTAGAAGGCGGTAAAAGTGAGGTAAAAATCCTCAAAAAAAAATCAGTTTTGTGCACCATTTTAAAGGGTTAGAGTGCATTTAGTCTACAAATCCATTAAAAAGTATTTTTGCATTAAAAAATGAACTTGTTAGCTTAAAACCATTAGATAACTTACCCTACAAAGTTTACACCCGGATATGTCATGGCTGTGCTTTTTTTCCAAGGAAAAGTGCACAAGAATGCGTTGGCAAGAAGGCACGCAATTTGCAACTGTGATAAACTTAAAGACCTATTATAATTCTGTTTCAACAATGGAATTCCGCTAGGCAGTAGTTCTGGAAGTCTTAATGCTAACGAAATTATTTTTGGTAATAAATTGTTGAAAAAGTCATTAGACTCTTCTGGTGCTATATCCTTAAAGAAAAAAAAACAAACAAGATTTAGACAATACATTTTTTAAAGCAAAGCAAACCTCATTTAAGAAATAGTGCAGGGCCTCAAACTTAGGTAAAGGACTATTATATTTATTTACAGCAACTTCAAATGCGTCACTTGAAGTTATTGGTACAGACAATACTTCAATAATTAGTTTCCATCTCTCTTTGATAACATCTGAATTATTCTGAAAAAAAAAATTGTAAAAAAGCTTCGAAAAAAGTAAACAGAGTGCATGGGGCATAATTGATTCAAAAAGTTCCTGCTATTCCATATAAACTGCTCACCAATTGCTTTGCAACTCTCGATTTTGTTCACCACGTTTGAGAAAGCATAACTCGGAAATAGACTAACGTATTTCCTTGATCGAAACGAATTTGAGTAGAATCGTCCTTGCACTAATTTACGAGGTTGCACAACTTTCAGAAAAAAAAATCAAAATTGATTTTTTGATACGGGACTATGAAGAATGATGTAACAATTCTGGACATGTTCGATTTTTTTTCGATATATTGTTTAGTTCGATAAATATAACATGCTTCCGAAAACGTCCGTTTTCTCGAACATTTTAGCATGAAAAGGATTCCGCATGAAGTTTTTATTCAATGCTCCATTCATGATCGATGCAGTAAGATCACAGAAACTTATATTCATGCACTAAAAATGGCTTCCACATCCGTCAGATATACCAGGGTTAAGAAAAATGTTAAATTTGCCAAACACTTTCTAATCTGATAAAAATATACACACATTATGAACAGTAATTGTTCCGCCCGACTGTCGGTCGCGAACCCGAGAACCCATCTAGACTAAACGAGAACCGGGAACAGTCGCTTCCATTTTCGAAAGTACGAGAGTGTGTTCAGGCCGGGTATATAAACCAGCGAGCCGCGCGAGAGGGAAATCGAATAGATAGTGCTATGTAGTAAATAAGCGGACAAGCGAACAGTGCGAACTGTTAGTAGATAGTAATTGTGTTTTAATCGTGTTGTAATACTCAAAAGTAAATAAAAGTGTGTAGTTAATTGACGATAAATGATTGGCACAAGTATCCCGTAATAACTGGTGTCAGAACTGCGATAATTTTGTCAAATTTGTGTGTGCAAGAACTTTGGTGCTTTCTACATGCCATATACGCGATCTACGATAAAAATCATGGATGAACAACTGGAAGCACTTATGGAAATGCTGAAGAAGGACAAAGAAGAACAAAGGGATTTTCTGGAAGAACAAGAAAAATAAAGGCAACTTGAGAAAAAGGAACAAGAAAAACAACGGCAGCTCGATAAAGAGGAACAAAGACATTTTCTGGAAAAACAAGCAAAACAAAGGCAATTTGAGAAAAAGGAACAAGAAAAACGAAGGTAACTTGAGATACAGGAACAAAGAAAAAATCAAGCAGCTCTGTTTCAATCATTAACGGATGATCGTCGCGAGTTGCCAGAACTTGTCTCAACCAAAATGACTGAAGGCAAACAAGACGTAGATTAAGTCAAGCAAGACGTGGATCAAGTCAAAGATGAAGTAGAGATGAAAATGACGGAATTAGAAGAACGGTCGCGGATCTGGGAAACACGTCGCAGTGTGCCATCTTCAACCGCTGAGCTAATAAACATTACTAGGCCTCCAGTTTTCGACGGCCCTACTTCATGGAGCATTTATAAAGACCAATTTGAGGCGGCAGCAGTTAAAAATGGATGGACAGATTCGGACAAGGCTACCGAACTTTTAGTAGCTTTAAGAGGAAAGGCTGCAGACATCACGGCTACATTGTCGACCACTGAAAAGTGTAATTACAACGCAAATGCCGCGCCGTTAGAGCGGAGGTTTGGTAATGCTCATCGCGAAATAACCCACCAGACAGAACTACGGATGAGGCAGCAGAAGCCAGGCGAAAACCTACAGGAATTTGGAGTGGGCATTGAGCATTTGACAAGATTAGCGTATCCTGCGGCTCCCTCTAATTTCCTTGATCAGCTATCAGTCTAGCAGTTTATCAAAGGAGATCGCGACAATAAAGTGAAATGCCATTTGAGGTTTATTCGTCCTTCCATTGCAAATGAGGCATTAATTCGGGCATTGAAATATGAGGCGTCGAGAATAAACACGGGCCACAAAGTTAGAATAGTTGATGTACAGGAAGAGCCGCAGCAACTAACTCAATCTTAAAGCAACTGTTGGACGAGCAGCTTGAATTCAGCAAGCAAATGACTTCATATTTCGACCAATCAAGGAGCAGGGCACAAGAAACTGGTTACAGAAGAAATATGGACCGAAATGCCGACCTACAGAAACCCGGATCTTGTTTCAACTGCGGCAGAATGGGCCATTTTAAAAGGGACTGTCGCGTTCGAGGGGAAAGGAGTCAGGCTCCGCCACGAAGACAATCTGGCGGACTGACACATCAGCCGGAAAACTAAGACCAGTCAGTGTGAAAGGGCGAACGCTGACTGGTCCCACGGAAGCCCCCAGAATCATTAGGATTGGACAGCTTGATCTCATGGTAACGCAGATGCATTAGCACGCAGGCCTTGTAAAATGGAATGTCGACAGTGCCAACGAGAAGAACAACGAGAAGGACCAAGCATTTTTAGGAGAATTGGGATTGACCTCGACAAACATTGGATCACTGAACAAATAAAGGTCGAACAAACAACCGATAATGCTGTGGGGTTAATACGTCAATGGAAGTTTGAAAATTAAAGACCCGATTGAAGGGACATAGCAGATAAGAGCCCGGAAGTAAAAGCTATATGGGCTCAATGGGATTCCTTGGCGATTCAGAATAGTTTATTGAAGAGGACTTGGGAAAGCCCCGACGGGAAAAGTGCCATGCTCCAGCTTGTCGTACCCGAAAGTAGACGGAACGATGTCTTGCGAGGAATGCACAATGGAGTGTCTGGAGGCCATTTTGGAGTGAATAAGGCCCTGGATAGAATTCGGGAAAGGTATTATTGGGAGAATTGCCGAAATGACGTCGAAGAGTGGTGCAGAAATTGTGATACCTGGTGCTCCGTAAAAGGACCTAAAAGAAAGACTAGGGGGCTAATGAAGTAATACAATGTTAGCGCCCCATTTGAAAGAATTGTGATCGACGTGGCAGGTCCTTTCCCAGAAACAGAGGATGGCAACAAATACATCTTAGCTACCATGGATAAAGTAAATGGCCTGAAGCTTATGCACTACCAAATCAGGAAACTAACACCGTGTCAAGGGTCTTGGTTGATGAATTCTTCAGTAGATTCGGCGTACCATTAGAGCTTCATTCCGACCACGGACGGAATTTTGAATCGCAACTTTTCAAGATCATGGAACTTCTGGGAATCCGCAAAACAAGGACAACTCCGCTCCACCCACAATCAGATGGCATAGTCGAGCTTTTCAATCGAACCATGGAACAATACCTCTGCAAAATGGTAGCGGACCACCAGAAAGATTGGGACAAATTTCTGCCTCTTCTAATTCAATTCAATTCAATTCAAATTTATTCATGTTTACAATCACCAAAACAGCAATGTACATACGTCAAAAATAGAATAGTCTACAAATTACATTTAAATAAATTCAGTCCAGATGCCATTATTTACTTAATACTCAAAGCTTACCGTCAACATCCTAAAATAGACTATACAGAGAGAAGAAAAAAATTAATAATTTTGATTAAAATACTTAAAATACTCTTCATTGCAATAAAAAACATTTACCATTAAAATTTGCTTAATTTCCTTTCGGAAACTATCCGCTGTCAACGCTTTAATTTTTATGGGCAGTACATTGAAATATTTTACCGCCCAGTAGCCTTTCTGGACCATTCTGACACCTTCTCAAACAACAATATGAGGTTATTAAATTTTTTCGGCCTCTAGTAAGGTAAGCGTGCATGTCCTCGTGAGCAGAAAACAGATACATGTTATTTTTCACAAACAGTAAATTCTCCAATATAAACATGGAAGGCAGGGTTGGTATGACTAGCTCTCTGAAGTGCGCTCTGCAGTCATCCCTGTAGCCCAGGCCATCCAACAATCTGACCGCTCTTCGCTGAAGCCCGAACAAACGCTTAGCCCCCGACGCGTGGCCCCAAACAAGTAAAGAATAAGAGAGCCGTGCATGAAAAGATGCAAAGTAAGCCGATCTAAGTACCGTACGAGATATCCTATCTGAAAGCTGACGTAGCAGGTACAAACTTGTATTGAGTCTTGAAGCCAAGTTATCAGTGTGTAAATCCCACTTGGCGCTCTCATCCACAAGAACCCCAAGAAATTTAACCTGGGATACGTGGTCATTTACGGTTCCAATCTCCCTCAATGCAAACACCATCCTCTGTGTCTTGCCCATATTCAGCAGCAATCGATTGGAATGAAACCAATTTTTGGCCAGTTTTTCAGCCTCAAGCGAAGCCAACAGCGAAGCCTCGAGGGTCTCCGCCGTGGTAGAGATGGTGGTGTCATCCGCAAAGAGAGTGTACCCGGATTTTTTGTCAATTAAGGGAAGATCATTAATGTATACAACATGCATAAAGAGCACTGGCCCCAAGATAGATCCCTGTGGCACTCCAATCGTTATTTCTTGTTCGGGCGATGTTACATCATTATACCTCACGGACTGGCCTCTCCCTGTAAGATAGGATTTCAAGAGCTGAATGCCGCTATTAACAAAGCGGTATGCCTCCAGCTTGCGCGGCAGTATACCATGGTCCATACAATCAAAAGCCTTACTGAGATCGCAGAATAAAACAGTATTAAAATGTCGGGCTTCAAAGGCATCCATGATACCCGACACCAGATTATTGATCCCCAGGACTATGCTTTTGTTTTTCCTGAACCCAAACTGTTGTTCATTAAAAATGTTGTTATCTTCAAAAAAGTTTACAATTTGCTCAGACATGCATTTCTCAAGGACCTTCGACAAATACCGGAAGAAGCGATATTGGTCTGTAACTTTCCATCTCATCCGCGTTTCCCCCTTAAATAGAGGAACCACAATTGCCCTTTTCATGCAATCAGGAAAAACTGCCTCCCTAATGCAAGCGTTTATTAGTTTTGTAAGAGGTACCAGTATAAGATTCTTTACTGATTTTATGATCTTCACATTAAGACCATACAGATCGCGGCTGTTTTTGTTGTTTAGTTGATTTATTACATCTCTAACTTCATTAAAACTCACTTCACGAAAGGAGAAAGCACTTTGAACCCGACCACGCATATTCTCAAGGTTAAATACAGGATCAATATCAGACTCCGGCATATCCCGCAGAAGTCTATTGCCAACACTCAGAAACTTGGTATTAAAATAATCTGAAGAAAGGCCACCCGATCCATAATTGGCCTTTTTATCCTTCATGCCTTCATTAATAATTTGCCACATGGTCTTAATAGGGTTACTTGACGAATTTATTTTATCATTATTTGCAGAAATTTTAGTCTTACGAATGTGATTGTGATGATGGCTTACAGAGGTGCAGTGCATAACACGACCGGACATACCCCTGCCAAGGTTATATTTGGTAAAGAACTTCGTCTTCCGGTAGATTTGGTGTACAGATCACCAGAAGAACCGGTGCAAGATGTCCAGAACTATGTTGATGAACTTCGAGCAAGATTAAAGGAAATCCATTGAAATGTGAGGACAAAGATAAAGATTGCCAGCGATCGGATGAAAGCCAGATATGACCTAAGGGCGAATTTTGCAGGATTTAAGGCAGGTAACTTGGTGTGGCTATATAATACACAGAGGAAGAAAGGAAAGTTTCCCAAGTTGGGAGGGTCCATATACAATCATCAAACGGATCAACGACGTGGTATACAGGATCCAGTGTACCCCTAGAGCAAAGATGAAAGTGGCTCATCTTGAATGGTTAGACGTACAGTAGTGGAGATTTCTCTGATCTGGACAATCAGAACTAAGAGGGGGGGCAATGTAACGTGATTTGGGCCGAAGCAGCAACGCTGAGCGCTGCCCGCGATACCGGGAACCCATCTAGACTAAACGAGAATCGGGAACAGTCGCATCAGTTCTGAAAGTACGAGAGTGTGTTCAGGCCAGGTATATAAACCAGCGAGTCGCGCGAGATGGGCTCGATCGAATAGATAGTGCAGTGTAGTAAATAAGAAAAATAAGCAGACAAGCGAACAGTGCGAATTTGCTAGTAGAGAATAATCGTGTTGTAATAGCTAAAAGTAAATAAAAGTGTGTAGTTAATTGACGATAAATTATTAGAACCCGTATCCCCTAACAGTATTTATAAAGGTTGTTCTCGTTTTTGAAATTTGCGAATGGAAAGTTATTAAACCAAGCCTTTTCTCGGGACCTTTTTTGTTATTACGGATATCTTGTTGTACCTAAGAAGTGGAACAATTTTTTTAAATAAGTCCATTTTACATCAATAACATTTGAAATGCAATTCTGCAGTATGATGTAGTAAATGTTTCACCCTCAAAATTTCAAATATTTTTTTTTTAGTAGTAAATAATAATGAAATTGGTCAGAAATGTTACAAAACATTTCAAAAGCAATAAAAACCTTCATGAATAATATTGATCATGTGTGTAGATTTTAACAGATTAAAAATTATGGTAAAATTTTATCATTTTTCTTTCCACTAGTAAACCTACCGGATGTAGTCATGAATACATTTCCTGTGATCTTACTTCATTGATTCTGCATGGGCGCATTGAAAAAAAAATGTCAACTTTGAGACTTTTCCGAAAATACGGTATATTTGTCAAACTAGGTAATATATCAAAAAAAACCTGAAAATGTCCCAAGGTGTTACATCATTCTTTATAGTCCTGTAACAAAAAATTATTTTTGATTTTGGTCCATTTCAGAGTTATGATCCCTCAAATTTGGTGCAAAAAGCGAATGTTGCAAAGCAATTGGCCAGCAGTTTATATCCAAGTAAGATAGTTTTGAGAAAAAGATTAAAAATGTACTAATTGCTTTGTATGTAATGTTTAAACTGGCCGATTTGTGAGTGCATTTTTTATATTGTGTGTGAACTGTGAACAAACCCCTCTACTTGACAGGAATAAATTATTATTATTATGGCTTAAGTCAATAATTCACAGCATGATTTTCTTGCTGGTAAGTTTCTCAAATAGATGGGGCAGAGCCAAGGCTCCTGGATAGCCAAAACATACTATTTTGGATGCATCATTATCTTGTGTAAGGTCGATAACTCTCAGCTTGATGTTAACATTGGTGACTGTATCTCTGGTAGATAGACCATAGTTCAAACACCAGACGCCAGGTCTAACTAGAAAGTCTAAGACCCAAAGCTAGTACATGCCATATGGGATGTTATCATTCATTCTAGATAACTAGTGCCTAACCTAGATAACTAAATTCCATGGGGGCGTCAATCCCCAAAGTAGTTGGGAAAACATGACTATCACCTGTGGTGTGGGACTTAATGAAAAATAAATTTGGTGTGGTTCCTCCAAAGTTGTTTTCCATTAAGAAACAATCTCATAATGTTACAAGTATGCAGCACGACTGCTTTCTGCACAGTTGAGTGGACATCTTCCTAGGTCCAATTCATCCTAGTGCTTAGCAAATGTGGATAGGGTGACACCTGTGGCAGAGATAATGACAGGAATGATTTGAACTTTTTTTGTTTCCACACCCTCTCAACTTCAATGGCAAGTTCCTCATATTTAGTTATCTTCTCTGAGTATTTTTTCAGAAGATTCTGGTGTATCAGGTCTATTGTGCATTACTATCTTTGTGAATGTCTATGTCATACAGAAGTTTGTAGTTTTTATTCTCCAATACAAGTTTGGCAGAGTAAGTGTAATATAGCTCTGTAGGTCATACTTCAAGCCTAGGGCTTAGTGGACAACTTTTGCCACTGAGTTGTGCCTATGAGTATAAGCATTTTCTGTGAGTAATTTGCAGCCTTATATTATATGGTCTACTTTCTCTAGGAATTGATGGCATTTTATACATTTATCATGGTTAAGAGTAGGATCTTTCATAATATATTTTCTGTAGTTTTTAGTAGCTATAACTAGCCTTTATACTTATAGCAATTATCAGTTTCCAGGTGAAGCTGCCTATTCTGCCAAAACATACAAGTAACATTTTTGTCTATGTATTCTTCATTGACAAATGTTGTTTTGTATATATATAATATAGTATAATATAATAATGTAAACTTATGTTAAAAAAATCAAGTTACATTTGTTTGTTTCGGTCACTGTGAAAATCTCAAATAATTTCACTTTTACTAACTAGTTCTATGCTGAGAAGATGTGTAAAAAATGTAATATGATGAACTTTTCAATGTCACATTTAATTAAATGACACTGAATATCAGAGGTGTTCATTTGAAAACTTCATTTAGTTCTCTGTGAAATGTCAAAAGAAAAGAATGAGAGAACAAAGGTCCATATACTTTGATTATGTCATGCTTTGTGTCAAAAAATCATAGTCTTGTAGATGAAGTTTTCTAATGAACATGGGATATAAAGATCTAATTACAGTGCGATTTGTTGATAGAAGATAAAACTTTTCCCATTATCAAAAAAAATTCAGGGTGTTTCTTTGCTTTACTCTGAATTCATGGCTAACAAATTAAAAATATGAAATCAAAATAATGCATTGAAAAGAGTTTTTGTTTTTTAAGTTGTTATAAATATTATAGATTATGTAAATAATGTAAATGTAAGAGAGTAAACGCCTTGGTAAACACAGAACCAAATTATATCATGTACCTAAGTCAAAGAAAAATGTTAAGTACTAAGAAAACTAAAACTAAATATAACATAAACTATCGTAACTTACCTCACAAACTGAAAATAAATTTTTATCAGAATGAGGCATTCGAACATGATCATCATCCCAGAGAAAAGCAATTCTGTTTTTATGTGGTTTAGGAGGCCCTTTTAATGTCACTGGTAATTCATAGAGAATGCAGTGGTACTTGGATGGTACCACTGGGATCACTGCAAAAGACCACAGTTCTTTTCCCTTGCATATGTCCTTTATGGTGGATCCTCTCCACTTTTCTGTGTCTGTGATATATGGTTCCCTACTGGTAGTAATACACGGAGTGCTACTAATGGAATCCATTTTTAAAGCTTTGCCTGAGTGTAACTAAGGTGTTTTAGAGAAACTCTTTTTTAGAACCAACTTGTCACTAATAACAAATAAAAAACAAGAATTTAGATTTGAAACTTGTAAATTACATTAATGAATATGTTATGTTATGCTTCACGCAGGACCCAAATATGAACCTTTTGGAGAACTGTACTGAAGTTCTTTCAAAAATCCTATAAATATTAAGTACCTACTTATGTAAAAAAGATACGTTATAAAATGTTATTGTAAATTCTGTAATAATGTGTTGTATGGTTATTTTGTTATTGAATACAAAATACAAAGTCAAAAATTGACATTGACCAACGAGCTACGTATACCTGGAGAAACCCTCCTGTGTTAGAATTTTGACCCCATTTTTGCAGTGAGTCACTTAAAAACGGCGGCGATATCCGCTTGAATGACGTCAATTAACAAACCGGGTTCGATCTGACAAGCAGCGTGAAATGTCAGAACAAATGTTCGCTTTTATTTAGGTAGTGGTATTTACCCAAGATCAGTTAACCTTAGAGGTTACCTCATTTCTTAAAAAGAAAACCACCTGTGTACGTCTACGTCAGCCAACGTCACAAGACTTCATTTCCGCCATTCCCCTATGCTTTTATAAAGCGTGGGTTAATTTTTTTTATTAAAATTAAGTTTTGTTAAGGTTTTTGGTATTTTTGTGTGCTGAAACCAAGAAGTTATTTCCTACATTATTACTATATGACCGAGTGAAGTCCATTTTTATAAATTTTCTGCTCTGTACATCCCGAGCGCTCCGGATATCAGCCTATCTCACTCTAACTTGTTAAGATTTTGGAATATGGTCCGTGTCCGGAGCGCTGGGATGGAATTACCGTACTGCCGAACTATATCAAGATCTTATAGGTTACCTCATTTCCCAGAAAATAAAGAAAGAGCTATTGTGACGTCATGAGAATTCACGGCTGACAATTTTATAATGATTTAAATGAGTGATTTGTCAGAGATGCCTTATTTTTTGAAAATTTAAGCTTTTAAAAGTTAATGTTCGGCAAGTATAGTTAATTATTCTAAATTTGGGGTTTATTTAGACTTATTTTACACCATGCAAAGTAATAGTTTCATTCAGAATACTTCTTAAATATCGGAAATAAACTTTACAAAACGGCTAAGAAAATAGGGTTAGAACATATAAGATATAGTTCGGCAGTTCGGTAATTCCCAAGGACGCTAGACTAACAGGACGGCCCAATATCATTAAGAGTTTATTCCGCGGACGCATAGTTTTTTTACATATGCTGTGCTTCTGTTTATCCTGTATTGGTTTAAATAATATTTTAGAAGTGTTGATAAGTATAAAATGGTCTATAAACTCGTAATAATACAAATAGTTATGATTTCAAAGGTAGGTTTATTACTTCGATGCAGACCGGGTTGCAAGCAACAATATCAATACTCCATAAGCAACTACGAGTTTGGAATACTTACACTTATACTTAGCATATTAATGTACCGTCACATTGTCTAGATAAGTTAGTATTGATTAGTATTGATAATACTGCTACAAATACATAATGCCACTAGAAAAGATTTTCTGAATATAATGTTGTTCTCGTGGTTGAAGATCTCAGTGGCTTCATTAGTTAGTGTCGGATACTGCACTCCGTTGAAAAGGATATCGCAACTTACCGAAAGAGTGGTCTACTACTGCTGACTTCTTTGTTTATACCAGCTTGCAAACCTTATGGACCCAGCACAGAAAACACTTGATAACAGAATCGATTCAATTAACAATTTATTTAAATTTTGGTATCTTGCGTCTCTCGAGTCGTCAAAATTCAATGTAAAAGCGGCGTGCAATAAATATTGCTCGTGGTGCGTTGCTAATTGCTGGTTGCTTTAGAGCAAGAGCCAGCCGCCTAGGTACTTAATACTGAATGTAATACTTACTTATCCAAAAGTTAATTATGAAAGTCTCTTTCATAATCATTTGCAGTAAAATGCAAAGAGCATGGCATATTGCCGATGTACCTGGATTGAATGTATCAGTTTGCTGGTAAAGGTGAATCCACTTGTTTCTTATTTTAAGTGAAAGAGCATCTTTTCTTTTTGTGAAAAAATGAAAGGATCTTTGTCTGCCTTCTTTCTTCTACTTTAGTTTGTTGCTTTTACATTCAGGAACAGCACAAATCTGACCAGGTATTGTGTACTCGTATGTTTACTAAATCACAACCCAATCGGCACAATCACAACAACAAGGGAAAGATTCAAAAATTAGAATACGATCATAAAAAAAACGAATAACCCGCGCCCGCGAATAATCATCGAGATGACAAATCAAACATTCACAGGTTTTTCGGGTGACCGCTCTAAGACTACTTCCGTCCTTATAATTTTATTAAGAAAACAAATGACGGGAATACTCTCAGAGCTCTTTAGAGCGGCCAATGTCAGCAATGATATTATTGACAGCCGTAATAGCAGCGCCAATGTTGTCCTCGGGGCTCGGGAAATAATGACGTCATTATCGCTCCCAAGTCCGCACTGAGCTGACGTCACGATTTTTGGCCCATGTTGTTTAAATGGCAGTGGACCATCCTTTTTTGTTTACCGTCCTTGGGTAATTCCATCCGAGCGCTCCGGACACATACCGTTTTCCAAAATCTTAACAAGCTAGAGTGAGATAGACTGATATCCGGAGCGCTCGGGATGTAATTACCAAACTCAACTAGGGTACAGAGCAGAAAATTTATAAAAATGGACTTCACTCTGTAATATAGTAATAATGTAGGAAATAACTACTTGGTTTCAGCACACAAAAATACCAAAAACCTTAACAAAACTCAATTTTAATAAAAAAAATGAACCCACGCTTTATAAATGCATAGGGGGAATGGCGGAAATGAAGTCTTGTGACGTTGGCTGACGTATACAGGTGGTTCTCTCTCTAAGAAATAAGGTAACCTGTAAAGTTAACTGATCTTGGAACTAGATCATATATAGATGTAATGGTTTTGCAGGTTTAGGACAAATAAAACTCCCTTGTCGTTTGAATAAAGGCCTAACGTTTCGACGTTTAATTTACGTCTTCTTCAGGGCTAGAAGCAAATAAAAAAAATAAAGAAAGAGCTATGGTGAGGTCATGAGAATTCACGGCTGACAATTTTATATTGCGTACGTTCCGCCGACGGCAGCAGCTTAGAAGTTTAGTCAGCGAACGCTGAAAATCGTCCTCTGATTGGCCAATTTCAGGGTTCGCTGACTAAACTTCTCAGCTGCTGCCGTCGGCGGAACGTACGCATTGATTTAAATGAGTGATATGTCAGAGATGCCTTATTTTTTTTTTTAATTTAAGCTGTTGAATGTTAATGTTCGGTAAGTATACTTAATTATTATAACTTCGGAGTTTATTTAGAAATATTTTACACCATGCAAAGTAATAGTTTTATTCAGAATACTTCTTAAATATCGGAAATAAACTTGACAAAACGGCTAGGAAAATAGGGTTAGAATTAAAACTTATTAGGCGATGAGTGCAGTGAAGAGCAGAGTTAAGTAGAGACAACAACACAAGGTTTTTTCCTATTTTGCATTTTTTGTCCCGAATTTTAAAACGATCGAAAGTTTGATATTGTTGATGTTGATGTGTTGATTGATATAACACATATGGTATAGTATAGAGCAGAAAATTTATAAAAATGGACCTCACTCTGTAATGTAGTAATAATGTAGGAAATAACTTCTTGGTTTCAGCACACAAAAATACCAAAAACCTTAACAAAGCTCAATTTTAAATATAAAATTTAACCCAAGCTGTACAAAAACATGGGGGAAATGGCGGAAATGAATTCTTGTGACGTTGACTGACGTACACAGGTGGTTTTCTCTCTAAGAAATGAGGAAACCTGTAAAGTTAAGTGATCTTGGACTCGAATCCGATTCACTATGCGCGTGTGCGTGGGTTGTTGCCAAATGTCGAAACGTACTTGGTTAGAATCACATACCTCCGTATCAAAAAAATTTTCCTCACACGCATTTACGTCGAGTAACCGAAGTAACTCGTGAAAGTATCGGCAACATTACATGTCACGAATCACGTATCATTAAGTGCTTTCGGCCTAGTTCGTGATTCGTGGAGAGTACATGAATCTAACTGCACGTGGGTCTAACTGTGCCACTTTTAAAAGAGTGCTCATTTTTCGGCATGTGCAGAAATTGCAATATACCAATAAAATATACGATATATTGTGATATTTCCATCCCTTCTTTTTGCAGTCCAAAACCAGCAATGTCCTGTATGTTATTGAAGTATGTGGCCGTCGCACGGAGACTCCAAGTACGTTAATACGTACCGGACATTCCTTAGTGACCTTGAAGCCGAAATCTGGGGACCCGGACACGACGCACTACGCGCATGTGCATGGGTTGTTGCCAAATCTCGAATGCATACAGTAATTAGGTTGATAGAATCAAATGCTTTCATATGGAATATTTTTCCGTCACAAGGGTGAACGCCGAACGGCCAATCGGGCCAGTACGGCGATACGGCTATCGCCATATTGCCTTATCTTTATAGCTTATGCTTTACCGCTTTGTGCTGTTTGTTCTTTGGGGTTGAGCTCATGCATTTTCGATCGGCCAGACAATCGATCTAGCTGCTAGCTATGCCACTTTCAAAAGCGCGTACAATTTTCGGCATGTAAAAGATAGGCAATGTCCCGTATGCTATTAAAGTATATGGGAGACTCCCGGCAAATTGGTATTTATAGTAGGGATGTGATTTCACCGGGTGCATTTGTTTACACCGATATTTGGAGAATATGCACCCGGTGCATTCAATTGGCAGCGTTGCCTTTTCAACTTAAGTTACCACGTTGCTATATTCTTATATGTCATATTATGTATTTTTTCATTTTCTACATTAGCTACAATCTACAAGTCACATGCATGCGTATTTTTAATTTTTATTATATATTTTACCGCTCAGGAACTGAAATAAACTTTTATAAAACTTTTAACCACCTGATTTTATAAAAAAAACGAAAAGAAAAAAAAAGGATATAATATTGCTTTAATTGCTGAGTTTTTCTTTCTATCTTGAGTATGTTATTAGAGCTAAGAGTTAAACAAAATTTAACGAACATATTCATAACAAAAATTACTTAAACTGATTGGACTTTGGATCAAATACCTTTATTTGGACGAGAACGGAGAAATACATTAGTACTTTAAAGTTTACACCGAGTAGGAACAACAAATAACGGTTCTGCTTTTGCAGGATACCGTAATAGGGAATAATTTATTAACACACATTTATTTATGTAATTCGTATATTATTTAGTATTTGTTTATGAAAAAATATATTTTGTTTTATGAAATATGAAGTTGACAGATGACATTTGTTGACTGATGCCATTTGACAAATCGAGATTCATTTGACGATTCTGACATATTCGGAATGCACCGGGTGCAAACACAATATGCACCGTTCATAAACACCGCACCCGGTACAGTCATATGCACCAGGTACAATGAAGATCACAACCCTAGTGTAAACGAATGCACCCGGTGTTATCACATGCCTATAAACAGACAATGCTATAAATTAGGGTTGTGATCTTCATTGTACCCGGTGCATATGATTGCACCGGGTGCGGTGTTTATGAACGGTGCATATTGTGTTTGCACCCGGTGCATTCCGAATATGTCAGAATCGTCAAATGAATCTCGATCTGTCAAATGTCATCAGTCAACAAATGTCATCTGTCAACTTCATATTTCATAAAACAAAATATATTTTTTTTATAAACAAATACTAAATAATATACGAATTACATAAATAAATGTGTGTTAATAAATTATTCCCTATTACGGTATCCTGCATCCTGCAAAAGCAGAACCGTCATTTGTTGTTCCTACTCGGTGTAAACTGTAAAGTACTACTGTATTTCTCCGCTCTCGTCCAAATAAAGGTATTTGATCCAAAGTCCAAACAGTTTAAGTAATTTTTGTTATGAATATGTTCGTTAAATTTTGTTTAACTCTTAGCTCTAATAACATATTCAAGATAGAAAGAAAATCTCAGCAATTAAAGCAATATTATATTGTTGCGAACTCGGGGTTCAATAATTCCAGTGTAACGGTTTAACACGGAAACACTATTTATTTATTCCTCAAATACAGTCGACTACTAAATAACTCACTAGGATCACACGGATAGGTCGCGAAGCTCCATCAACCACACGCGTTGCCCCGCCTCCCATGCGGCGTTGCTGCGAATCGTAACATTGCCCTCCTCCTAAGGCTGTTCGTCCCGAACAGATAGAGTTCCATGGTATCGTGCTAATCGATCCAAATGAACGACTTTCATCGTTGACCTGGGGGTCCGCTGGATCCTATACACCACATCATTAATCTTCTTTATAATTGTATAAGGTCCTTCCCAATTTTGGCTAAGTTTGGGCGACTTCCCCACCTTTCGCCTCGGATTGTATAGCCACACCAAATCACCATCCTGGAAGCCGCGGGAGTTAGCTAGTAAGTCATATCTTGCTTTGGCTCGATCATTGGATATCCGCAGTTTATTCCTGACTTGTTCATGAACATTGTTCAACCTCTCCTTAAGCTCCTCCACAAAATTCTCAGAGCTGAGCGACTCTTTTTCTGGTGTTCCATACATCAAATCCCCAGGAAGCCTCATTTCCCTTCCGAACATTACTCTCGCCGGAGTATAACCAGTGGCTTCATGCGTAGAGCCTCGATATGCCATCAACATGAGAGGTAGATGTTGGTCCCAATCACGCTGATGAGCTGCCACCATTTTAGACAGGTAATGTTCCATGGTCCGATTAAATCTCTCTACCATCCCATCCGACTATGGATGCAAAGGAGTTGCCTGGTCTTGCGAATTCCGAGAAGTTCCATGACCTTCTGGAAAACAGCCGATTCAAAATTTCGGCCCTGATCAGAATGAAGTTCGAGAGGAACTCCGAATCTGCAGAACATTTCATTTACTAGCACCGTTGCCACAGTCGTTGCTTCTTGATTAGGCAGGGCGTATGCTTCAGGCCATTTAGTGAAGTAATGCATGGCGACCAAGATGTATTTATTGACCGACTCAGTCTGAGGAAACGGTCCCGCGACATCAATTGCTACCCTCTCAAATGGAGCACCTACAGTGTACTGCACCATTCGACCCCGTGATCTTGTTCGAGGTCCTTTTGTGGCACAACAAACTTCACACTTGCGGCACCAAGATTCGACGTCTTCATGATAATTCACCCAGTAATACCGCTCTTTAATTTTGGCCAATGTTTTGTTGACCCCAAAATGGCCTCCGCTTGTTCCGTTGTGCATTTCCTGTAGTACATCTGATTTTCTGCTATCAGGAACAACCAACTGACTGACTACGGACTTGCCATCCGGACTCTCCCACGCTCTCTTCAGTAGTCCATTTTCTATTTTAAGGGAGTGCCACTGGGCCCATAGCGCCATCAGGTTTGGACTTTTATCAGCAATTTCTTGCCATTCTGGTCTCTTGTCGTCAGTCTTTGCAGAGAGGATGGCATAAACAGGTAATGTCCCGCAATGAAGCACTCACTTACAGTTCAGCAATATTAGTCCTCAAATTCCCACTGGAATCGCACTTTTGACACCAATTGTTGCGAACTCGGGGTTCAATAATTCCAGTGTAACGGTTTAACACGAAAACACTATTTATTTATTCCTCAAATACACTCGACTACTAAATAACTCACTACTTAACACTTTATAGCCTTCTATTATCGCTTCGTAACTTTAGCTTACTTATAGCTAACTTAAAATAAGACTATTCTAACCGCCGCTCTATGCGCCTTTTAAATACAATCCTAAAAATACAGAAAAACCTAGAAACTTCTTTATAAGAATTCTTGAATAATCTCACATAAAAAAAAAGGTTGTAAACAACTGCCTTCTACATTAAACCGAGCAATAAATCACTCGTGTCAGCCGTGACGCAGCGCGGATAGGTCGCAAAGCTCCACCAACCACACGCGTTACCCCGCCTCCCATGCGGCGTTGCTGCGAATCGTAACAATATCCTTTTTTTTTCTTATGATATTCTTTCAATAAGAGAGTTCTTTTTATAAAATCAGGTGGTTAAAAGTTTTATAAAAGTTTATTTCAGTTCCTGAGCGGAAAAAAATGTAATAAAAATTAAAAAAAGCATGCACGTGACTTGTAGATTGTAGTTAATGTAGAAAATGAAAAAATACATAATATTACATATGACATATAAGAATATGGCAACGTGGTAACTTAAGTTGGAAAGGCAACGCTGCGAATTGAATGCACCGGGTGCAATAAGGGTGCATATTCTCCAAATATCGGTGTAAACAAATTATAGATGGGCGAAGGGAAAATTCCCAAAAAACCTTTAAACCCAATTTAGGGTTTTTACCCGGGTTTTTCCCATCTTTACTTGAAAGCACCCGGCAGTTTCAAGATTTAAGGTTAGATTTTAGATTAGAATTCAATAAATCCAGATTCTGGTTTGTTTTTTGATAAACTAAACGTTGGTCAATTGATTATAAGCTTCAATAAGCTGCACAAGCCAACTAATTATTGCTTAATTGGTAGGAGTTAAGCATATTGAAAAAGTTAAATTTAGAGGTTACAATGGAATAAAACCCGGAATTTTCCCGGATGTGTGCAGGGAATAAACCCTCAAAAATGAAAAAACCGGGTGAAAACCCATCTCTAAAACAAATGCACCCGGTGAAATTACATCTCTAGTTTACACCGACTAAGAGAAAATATGCACCCTCACTGCACCCGGTGCATTCAATTCGCGTCGTTGCCCCATCATCTCAGTAAACTTACTTATCATCATATTGTCAGTTTCTCGTATGCCATATGTAGTTTTTATTTTCTACATTGATTATAATTTTGCTACGTGCAGTCGTATTTTTATTATTTATTTTATCGCTCAGGACAGTGAAAGAAATTTTGAACCGAAGAAGATTTTATTAAAAATCATCAGTCTTTTAAATTTGTAATTAATAAAAGAAGATAGAATACTATTTACTATTTCTTTCTATCTTGAGTTTTTTATATTAATGGAGTTAGATTAAAACAAAATGTAATAAACATACGGAGTGTTCATTGAAAACGTTATCCAGCAAGCTATGAATTTTTGACAGAAAAGGATGACATAATTAAAATAAATGTACTTTTGTTCTTTCATCTTTTTTTAACATTTCACAGCCTACTAGATGATGGTTTTTCAAATGAACACACCTTATTTATAACAAAAATAACTTTGAACTGTTTCGATCCAGTACTTTTATTTGGAAGGACGGAAAAAATACATCAGTAGTTGGAAGCATATTCGGAATGCACCGGGTGCAAACACAATATGCACCGTTCATAAACACCGCACCTGGTGCAATCATATTCAGCTGGTACAATCATGAATTCCCAACCCTAGGTATTTATAATTTATATAGAGTAGTAGTAGAAGTTGAAACGTTGCAGTATATTATAGTAGTGTCTTGTTCCCCATAATATCAAGATTTGAGAATCCGAGTCCGAGTCTACTTATTCCTTTACATATTCTTTTCTCTTCTGCACTGCGTTGCCTAGTTTCTTTTTTCCGAGTTGGGTTCCCCTTGTCCAGTGTGGTATGGTTTGGCATCGCATAACCCTGAGTTTGCAACAATTGGTGTCAGAAGTAGGATTCAAGTGGGAAATTGAGGACTAATATTGCTGAACTGTGTGAGTGCTTCATTGCCGGACATCACGTGTTTATGCCAATGACTAGAATCCAGCATCAAGCGATGGAGGATCAACTTGCCACCGTGCTCTCCCTTATGCAACAACAGAGGGAAGAGCAGGAAAAACGTTATAACGAACAGAAGGAAGAGCATCAGAAAAAACATTATCTAGAACAAAAAGAGGAACAAGAAAAACGTGATGAAGTACAGGAGCGACGTCATCAACCATTCAAAGAAGAATTAGTAAACCATCTAGCAGCTAGGGAGCAACGATTGAAAGAAAGAATAATGCAATCCGTCAACCAGAAGTTTGTCGAGCTAGAAAGGAAATTCCGGGAACAACTTGTGGACGACCAAGATCAGCTAACTTTACAGGTTACCTCATTTCTTAGAGAGAGAACCACCTGTATACGTCAGCCAACATCACAAGACTTCATTTCCGCCATTCCCCCTATGCTTTTGTAAAGCGTGGGTTAACTTTTTTTATTAAAATTCATTTGTCAAGAGTATATAAGAAGTATGATCAATGAATGATCATACTCTTGGCAAAGACTGACGACAAGAGACCAGAGTGGCAAGAAATTGCTGGTAAAAGTGCAAACCCAAAGGCGCTATATGGGCCCAGTGCCACTCTCTTAGAAAAAAAATGGATTACTGAAGAGAGCGTGGGAGAGCCCGGATACCAAGACCGTAGTCAGTCAGTTGGTTGTTCCTGGTAGCAGAAAATCGGATGTACTACGGGAAATGCACGACGGGACAAGTGGAGGTCATTTTGGGGTCAATAAAACCTTGGCCAAAATTAAAAAGCGGTAATCTTGGTGCCGCAAGTGTAAAGTTCGTTGTGCCACAAAAGAACCTCGAATAAGGTCGGAGGGCAATGGTGCAGTACACTGTAGATGCTCCATTCGAGAGGGTAGCAATTGATGTCGCGGGACCATTTCCTCAGACTGACTCAGGCAACAAATACATCTTGGTCGCCATGGATTATTTCACTAAATTGTCTGAAGCGCACGCCCTGCCTAATCAGGAAGCAACGACTCTGGCAACGGTGCTAGTAAATGATATGTTCTGCAGATTTGGAGTCCTTTTCGAACTTCATTCTGATCAGGGCCGAAATTTTGAATCGGCTGTTTTCCAGAAGGTCATGGAACTTCTCGGAATTCGCAAGACTAGGACAACTCCTTTGCATCCACTGTCGGATGGGATGGTGGAGAGATTTAATCGGACCATGGAGCATCACCTGTCTAAAATGGCGGCAGATCATCTGCGTGATTGATGGGACTAACATCTACCTCTCATGTTGATGGCATATCGAGACTCTAAGCATGAAGCCACTGGTTATACTCCGGCGAAAGAGATGTTCGGAAGGGAAATGAGACTTCCTGCGGATTTGATGTATGGAAACCAGAAAAAGATTCGCTCAACCCTGAGAATTTTGTGGAGGAGCTCAAGGAGAGGCTTAACAACGTTCATGAACTGTGAATAAAATCAGGAATAAACTGCGGATCTCTAGTGATCGAGCCAAAGCAAGATACTTATGACCTACTGGCTAACTCCCGCGGCTTCAGGATGGTGATTTGGTGTGGCTGTACAATCCGCGGCGAAAGGTGGGGAAGTCGCCCAAACTTAGCCAAAAACTTGGGAAGGGCCTTGTACAATCCTTAAGAAGATTAATGGCGTGGGGTATAGGGTCGAGCGGACCCCCAGGTCAAAGATATAGCATTATTTCGGCCACCGCGCCAATGTACACCAGGGATGTTAGACCTATATACATACGAATAAGGAAAATATAATACAATGTAAAATCTAATACATCGGTACGTATTTATTTTTATAAGTATATATGGCATATCACAGGTAGTTTTCGACCACTGAGAACGATCTAAGGCATATTTAAGAGATAACTGAATACTTTTATGGCAAATATAATAGCGTTTTCGGGTGGTCGCTCCAGACCGTTCTGAGAGTATTCCCATCCTTACATACTTATTAAAAAACAACGGATGGGAATACTCTCTGAGCGCTCTTGAGCGGCCGCCCAAAATGCAGCAAAAAATGACGCGGCAATTAATTAAACCCGCTTAGGCTTACTGATTACGGCGTACGGCTGATGGTTCTGGAACTGATGGGCCACCTTTTTGGTCTCCTTGTTCCCTTCGTTGGCATTGGTAGTGGACAGCGGTTCGCGCTCTTTCAACCTATGACTGGAAGATTGTCGTCTAATTTTTGCGTACCCCAAGTGTGAGTCGTCCGCGAGTCTTTCCGAAGAAACCACATTAACTTCTTCGTAAAAATTGGAAAATGGTTTGACCTTCAGGATTGGCACTGGAGAGGAGACTTCTTTGTAATTGGCGTTGACGTTCTGAACAACAGGTTTTCCTAAGAAATCTAAATGGTCGTAGCTTAGATCACCAGGAGGAGTCTCAGACATAATTGCAGGAGCAGGAGTGTCATCAGATGTTTTCTGACGGCTTGCAGTTGTAACTTTCGTAAGCGTACCCCATGAGTCATATATATCTGTTGACTCATTGGATGCCAAGTTCTCAACACTATAATTTCTTGGAACACTTTTGTATCCGGGATTATCACTCAAAGCGTTTGTTGATCCGAAGTGCTGCAAATGATCATAATCACTTATCGACGAAGAAGTATTTTCAGTTATAATTGCAGGAGCTTCCTTGTCAATTCTAGCTAAATCTCCTGTAGATTTCTGCTTTTTCGTGAGAGTGCCCCATGAGGCATACATGTCATCAATACGATTCTTGATCAAAGGTTCCGAGTGCGGAGGGTCAATTCCCAAAGTTTTCCACGCATCCGTTCTGTCTTCAACTGTATCGTATTTACCAGCGTGACCTTCCTCAATATTGATATCAGCATACTCGTGTGTAGGATTATTTACAATTCTAAAAGCTCTGGCGTGGATATCCTTTTTAGGAGGTATGTACTTTCTCGGAGGCTTTTCGGGAATCTTTTTCGCCAAGTTCGTGCAATCTACTGACTTTGAGGATGAAAAATGCGAATCCAACGACGTTTTACTGCTTAACTCGAGCAGGGACGGCGGCAAAGGGCACCTAGAGCCGGGCTCCATGCTTAAAGCAAACTGAAGATCTCGACAGTCTATCAAAGATGGCACTGATTCTGCGTTGAGCATTTTTTTCATGTTCTTCATACGAGCGGCAAGACATCTGAAAAAAAAATAAAAGAGGTGTCACATGTCAACTTGTAGGTCCTTAAGGACAATAACAAAGGCGTGCGTATAAAGTAAACATTGAAAGCTAAAAGTTAGCTAAAAGTAGCAGGCTATGAAATTTTGACAGAAAAGGATGACATAATCAAAATAAATGGAATTTTGTTTCTCTATCTTTTTCTTTTGACAGTTCACAGCCAACTAGATAAAGTTTTATAATGAACACCCCGTAGGTTTTTCAGTTCTAACAAAAAAGACCCGACCCACGTGAGACTTTTAAAAGGAAGGTGTAGTAGCTTACCTACAACTTAAATTAAGTAGCCATGAGGTGGACTGAAAACTTTTATTCAAAAGTTTATTTGCATAGAAAAGTTTATCATGACTTTGGCGACCTTTTCCATATGGCGACAGTCAATAGACAACAATATTAATTTTAATAAGTCAAACCATCAGAATATGTTTCTGAAACCCTTGTTGCGTGAACATTTTTCTTGTACTTACAATGATGCCCCCATTGGAAGAACAGATGTGTGTAATTCAAACATTGGTACCTACTTATTTTACGTCGTCGTTACTACATTTTTACTTACCTATAAATTTCATTGTGGTTTGGGTGCTCCAGAAAAAATGCACCCTCGCCCGTCGCGCACTTTCGGCCTGCCTCAAAGGTAAACTTGCCGTCCTTGTAGCCATACTTCCTGATATAGTTAAAAGGCCATGTGAACAAAAGCGTATTGTCTGCCTGGTCCAGCAGTTGCAGAGCGGACGAGGTAACAATGAGAATGTAATATTGGCTTGCTAAGTTACATCTTTGGGAAGCTTCAGATGGGTGAAGCTTAACGCAAAAGACGCCTGTAAAAATATGATAAACATACTTTCATGTTTTTAGTGTCCCGAAATTAGGTGGCCAAACTTAAACATAGGTTTCTTGAGACCAAAATAATACTGATTTGTCAAATAAACATATGTCGAAAAATGCCCCACAACAGAGCTATGTCTCTTTAAACAGAGGAGCGAAACTATAGTTATCTTTATTCTTATACTGTTGATATTGTTACGGGATACGGGTTGCAATAATTTATCGTCAATTAACTACACACTTTTATTTACTTTTGAGTATTACAACACGATTAAAACACAATTACTCTCTACTAACAGCATTCGATCCCATCTCCCGCGGCTCGCTGGTTTATATACGGCCTGAACATACTCAAGTACTTTCGAGCACGGCGGCAACTGTTCCCGGTTCTCGTTTAGTCTAGATGGGTTCCCGGGGTTACGATCGGCGCTCGGCGTTGCCGCTTCGGCCCCAATCTCTGTGGACCGACGATCGGGCTTAACAATGCCCCTCTGTTAGCTCTGAGAAATCTCTACGACTGTAAGTCTTTAACCGTTCAAGATGAACCACTTTCATCTTTGCCTCTAGGAGTACGTTGGATCCTGTTATACCACTTCGTTGATCCGCTTGATGACTGTATATGGACCCTCCTAACTTGGAGACAACTTGGGAGACTTTTCTTTTTTTCTCTATGGAAAAGGAAGTCTCCTGCCTTAAATTTTGCAGAATTTGCCCTTAGGTCATATCTGGCTTTCATCCGATCGCGGGCAATCTTTATCTTTGTCCTCACGTTTCAATGGATTTCCTTTCAAATGGATTTCCTGCCAACTTGGAGACAACTTGGGAGACTTTGCTTTCGTCCTCTGTGGATTATACAGCCAAACCAAGTCACCTGCCTTAAACCCTGGTATCTTTGATCGCTGACAATCTTTGTCCTCACGTTTCGATGGATTTCCTTTAATCTTTCTCGAAGTTCCGCAGCATAGTTCTGGACATCTTGGACCGGTTCTTTTGGTGATCCGTATACCAAATCTAATGGAAGACAAAATTCTTTACCAAATATACCTTGGCAGGGGTATGCCCTGTCGTGTTATGCACTGCACCTCTGTAAGCCATGATTAGAAGAGACAGAAATTTGTCCCAATCTTTCTGGTGGTCCGCTACCATTTTGCAGAGGTATTGTTCCATGGTTCGATTGTAACGCTCGACCATGCCATCTGATTATGGATGAAGCGGAGTTGTCCGTGTTTTGCGGATTCCCAGAAGTTCCATGATCTTCTTGAAAAGTTACGATTCAAAATTTCGTCCCTGGTCCGAATGAAGCCTTAATGGTACGCCAAATCTACTGAAGAATTCGTCAACCAAGACCCTTGCCACGGTGTTAGTTTCCTGATTTGGTAGTGCATAAGCTTCAGGCCATTTAATGAAATAATCCATGGTAACTAAGATGTATTGGTTGCCATCGTCCGTTTCTGGAAAAGGATCTGCCACGTCTATAGCAATTCGTTCAAATGGGGCGCCAACATTGTATTGCTTCATTTGCCCCCTAGCCTTTCTTCGGGGTCCTTTTACAGAGCAGCAGGTATTACAATTTCACTACTCTTCGACGTCATCTCGGCAATTCACCCAGTAGTACCTTTCCCAAATTCTATCCAGGGTCTTATTCACTCCAAAAAGGCCTCCAGACACTCCATTGTGTATTTCTCGCAAGACATCTTTCCGTCTACTTTCTGGTACGACAAGCTGGAGCGTGGCACTTTTCCTGTCGGGAATTTCCCAAGTCCTCTTCAGTAAACCATTCTGAATCACCAACCCCACAGCATTTTCGGTTGTTTGTTCGCCCTTCATTTGTTCAGTGGTCCAATGTTCATCGACGTCAATCCTGGTTCTCCTAAAAATGTTTGGTTCTTCTCGTTGGCAGTGTCGACATTCCCCTTTACAAGGCCTGCGTGATCATGCATCTGCGTTACCACGAGATCTGCCTGGACGATGTTCAATTTTAAAACCGTACTGCTAAAGGCGTTCAACTTGCAATTTGTCCTTCAGAATTCCTCATTTGGAGAAGCCATTTCAGCGCTCCGTGATCTGTGCGAATCAAAAACTTTCTTCCGTACAGATACCAATGGAAATAGTCCACGGATTTCACGATAGCCAGCAGTTCCTTTCTGGTAACGTAATAATCTCTCTGCCTTAATAATAATAATATTAGCTATTTATGTAACCAGTTACGAAAAGTTCGATTTTGTGTAACGAATGAATGTTTGCGGGACGAGCGCAGCGAGTTCCCGCAATTTGAATGAGATACACAAAAAAGGCTTTTCGTCACGTGTTTCATACAGGATTTTTTCTAATTTTGACTACAAATACCTACTTAGAGAGAGAGTTATTATTATTAAACTTCAATATTTACTTTCAAACCACTTTGTATCTACTTAATACCGTAAAACTATAGCAACGGTGTGCCACAACCGAAACCTGCAACTGGTGGTGACACAAACTTTTCATCACTAGTTACGAAAGATTTTACTTTTCGTAACTAGTTACTACGTACGAAAAGTAGGACGTTATGTCACTGTCATCAGTATTGAAAAGTGCCACTTTACATGTCAAAATTAGAAAAATATATTTATTAGCATGTGTTGCTAGTTTACAAATCAATCAACTTCTTAAATAACAAAAGATACATTTCCTGAAGGAGTTCCCGAACTAATCCAATTTTCTAAGAAATATTCCTATGCTCTTTTTAAAATCTAAAATATTGGAACAATGTTTCACGGCATGCGGCAGCTCATTGTACATACGAACACCCTCATAAAATAATGTTTTTTGTAGAGCAGTGGTATTTACTCTCGTAACATTGTAATTTTGATTCGTCCTAATATTTCGTTCATGGATTTCAAACCGTTTTTCTAAAAACCCTTTTAAGTAACTCGGCCATATATTATGTTTTAACTTATAAATTTTTATTAGGTTAGCCCGTACAATGAGCTGCCTTACATTCAACCACTCCAATGCATTTAACATGACCGCTATGAGCGTATATTTATCACTTTTTAACAGGATACGCATAACTCTATTCTCTACAATCTGCAGTCTTTGTATCTGACTATTATTACACGAAATTAAAAACGAGCAACCATATGAAAAATGCGGTAAAATTATCGTATTGTAAATAAGCATTTTTGTCCAGAATGACAAATGTTTTGACACCCTATAATAAAATGAAATTTTTTTCCCAAGACAACACCCAAATATTTTATGTAGAAACATAATCAAACACTTGCCTGTTAATATTCACTGATAGTCTTAAGTCCAAGAATCTGGTACAGTTTATCTTTGAACCCACAACCATACATTTGGCCTTCGTGCAATTAAGTTTCAGTTTATTTTGGCAGAGCCATTTATACAATATGTTCAGTTCTTCATTCAGTGCGCTTACAATTTGTCTGTAATCATTTCCCGCTACTGAGATCAATGTATCGTCAGCAAAGAGATTAAAAAATGACTGCTTTAAGTGAAGCGATAGGACATTTATATATAGAATAAAAAGAAGCCGCCCAAGGACACTGCCCTGTGGAACCCCCAAAGTACTGCTCCTACTCCCTGATAACTATTGTTATCTATCTTTCTTACATGAAATCTTTCAGACAAGAAACTTTGAATCCACTCAAGAGCTGACCACTTATACCATATAATTCAAGTTTTTTTGAACAAAATTTCTCTATCGATTGTCTCAAATGCACGCTTAAGGTCAATAAAAAATGTTAATTTTTGAATGATTCAGATTTCTTCGCCACTTCGCACATAATAGTTGCAATGCAGACTCACATAAGTGTCCGCTTCTAAAGCCCGATTGTTCACTATAGAGATTGTTTCTCTCAAGGTACTTCCTCAGTTGATCGCACGCTAGAGCTTCCAAAACCTTGTCAAATACGGGCAACAAATTAATCGGCCGAAAATCACTTGGGCATGTCGGTTTAGACACCTTTGGAACGGGAACAATAACGCTAGTCTTAAGAGCATCCGACACCTTGCCGCTATACAGAGATGTATTGATTAAGTTAAGTAATGGATATCCAATAACTGGAAATAAGTCTTTTAACAACTTAACGCTTAACATACTGTCACTAGTGCTCTTATTGTTGGGCATACTGAAAATGACCTTTTTGAGTTCACTCAAACTGATCGGTTTAAAGTGCTCGAATGTGTAGTGAGTTGGCTCCATGAGACCACTTTCCCATTCGATGTTGTCTATGTTTGCTGATATTTCGTTAAGACTGTCTGCATAAAAATTGTTCATGTTTTCTTCGATACTTCTATTAGGAGTAGGAAACACAATACTTCTAAAATCCAGCTCATCTTTTGCACCACTCACTAGATCCTTTAGAGTCCTCCACATTTTTCTGCTATAGCCCTTACAGTCAGATTTGCTTTAAAGTATGCTTGTTTTTCCTTGCGTAATATAGAAAGCGCTATGTTTCGTTTTAGTTTATAGTCATTTCAGTGGTTCTCCGTCTTTGTAAATTTAAATCTCCTGTACGCTATATCTCTATCACACTGCGCCAACCGAACTCTTTGGTTTATCCATGGTACATTCGTCCTTCTTGTTTGTTCCACCTGTACGACGTCATCGAAGTGCGCTCGTAAAGTGCTCATTAGATTGAAATGAAGAACATTGACATCAGTTGACGTGTAGTCCCAGGGCTGCCCAACCATTGCTGCTATAATAAGGTCTATATTGTTACGATTCGCAGCGACGCCGCATGGGAGGCGGGGCCACGCGTGTGTGGTTGGTGGAGCTTCGCGACCTATCCGCGCTGCGTCATGGCTGACACGAGTGATTTATTGCTCTGTTTATCTAGAAGGCAGTTGTTTACAACCTTTTTTTTATGTGAGATTATTCAAGAATTCTTATCAAGAACTTTCTAGGTTTTTTTCTGTAATTTTAGGATTGTATATAAAAGGCGCATAGAGCGCGCGGTTAAGAGTAGTCTTATTTTAAGCGAGCTATAAGTAAGCTAAAGTACGAAGCGATAATAGAAGGCTATAAAGTGTTAAGTAGTGAGTTATTTAGTAGTCGTGTGTATTTGTGGAATAAATAAATAGTATTTTCGTGTTAAATTGTTACACTGGAATTATTGAACCCCGAGTTCGCAACAATATTTTGTTTACTGAATGATTTAGTAGTGGCATAATTCCTCAACACCTTACTGAAGTACTCCCTTGCTGAAGTACTCCCTTGCTCAACACCTTACTGAAGTACTCAATGACTTTTTCCTGGCCGTCTTGTACTTGCGACAATACTGCTCCAATTCCATAGTTACTTGCATCGATGTTCAGAATAAACTGTCCCTCGGATCGCGGATAGGCCAATATAGGGCTGGCACATAATGCTGCCTTGAGTCTTCGAAAAGCGTCTTGGCATTCATGGTTCCAATAGAATGACATTTGTTTCTCCGTTAACCGATGCAGCGGCTTGGCGATGTTGGCAAATCCCTCGAACGTCGATAATAGGTGCATTGTCCCAGAAAGCTTCCAAGTTCATGCTTATCCTTGGGTTCTGGCCATTCTTTGATAGCTTCTACTTTATTTTCAGTGGTCTGAATTCCATTTGATGAGATGACATATCCGAGTTACTCCATCTTCTTTTGTAACAGTTAGCATTTCTTAGATAGATTTCTTCTAGAATCCTTCTGTAAGGTTGTTCAGGTGATCTATTATATCTATCGGTATATCTATTACTATTATATAAACAAGGCACATTTTCCGCGTTAATCCTAAGACTAGTTCCATTAATCGCTCTAAGGTTGAGGGAGCATTGCAAAGACCGAAAGGCATAATGGTAAACTGGAAAAGACTATTTCCAGTTGAGAATGCTGTCTTTTCTCTATCCTCGGATGCCACTCAAACTGCTAGTAACCACTTTTCAAATCCAACGTGGAAAACCATTGTGATCCTGATAAAGTTACGAGGGTATCGTCAATTCGTGGTAAAGGGTAACTATCCTTCTTGATGATATCGTTCAACTTCCTGTAGTCTACACAAAACCTAGTTGTTCCGGTCTTTTTTCTACAAGAACCACTGGAGACGATCATCAGCTCGATGGCTCTTCGATGACGCCCTCTAGCATGCTCTTCAACAGGTGATCAACTTCTTCTTGATTTGCGATTGGCACTCTCCTGGGGGGTTGTTGTATTGGTTATGCATCCTCAGTGTTGATTTTATGAACTACAAGGTCAGTCTTAGTTGCATTCGTTTTTCTTGTTCTTCCAGAAAATTTCTTTGTTGCTCTTTGTTCTTCTTCAGCATTTCCATAAGTGCTGCCAGTTGTTCATCCATGATTTTTGTCGCAGATTGCGCAAAATTCCACGCGCGCGACGACTCCTTTGTCCCTACAGTTACAAGCTTGACGAAAATTATCCCACTTCTGACACCAGTTGTTACAGGATACCGGTTCCAATAAGTTATCGTCAATTAACTACAAGTTTTATTTACTTTTAACTATTACAACACGAGTAAAACAATTACTCTCTACTAACAATTCGCACTGTTCGCTTGTCCGCTTATCTCTCTTATTTACTACACTGCACTATCTCGCGCGGCTCGCTGGTGTATATACCCGGCCTGAACACACTTTCGTTTTTTCGAGAACGAAGGCGACTGTTCCCGGTTCTCGTTTAGTCTAGATGGTTTCCCGGGGTCGCGGTCGGCGCTGGACGTTGCCGCTTCGGCCCGAATCTCTGTGGACCGCTGGTCGGGCGTAACAATATTATAATTAGAGTTGCTTCTCGAATGTAGTAATATTTGCTTGGTGAACATTACTACATTAGAGAAAAGTACTCTTTGGTTATGTCATGTTTAATAAATAATTGGTGTTTCTTAGTAGGAAAATTTTCTGTGTATGTAATCCAATAATACTTTTAAATATATTTTGCGAAAAGATTGTGCATGCGAATGACATAAACATAGAGTACCTTTTCTTAAAAGAATGGTGCATAATTTCGAGATTAATACAAAAAAAATTGAAAAATGCTAAGCGAAAAAAAGTTATGGCAAATTGTGTACTTCTTCTTATCCAAATGTTACGCCAAGGATTAAATTTTCACAACTTCACTTCTTAGGTTAGATTCACCATGAAAATATTACCACAAAAGTTTAATACTAACAGTATAAGAATAAATTAAAGAAAACTACAGATTTGCTCCTCTCTTTAAAGAGGCATAATTCCATTAGGGGGCATTTTTCAATCTCATTTATATGATAAATTAATACTATTTTGCCCCCATATTTTTCCCACATAATTTTAGAACACCCTGTATACATTAAACGGTAACCATTCAGTGCAACAAAGCAGTATCAATATTTCTTTTGAAACTAAACTAGCTGAAGTTTCATCATTTGCACAATTTTAGACATTTAAGAGCAGCAACGTCATAACTATGTAATTTTCATGGTGACAAAATTTGCTATCTCCAAATTAAAATGATATATATAAACAATTAAGTAATGATAGAGAATCAACATTCTTACTTAAGTTGCAACAATAATATTTTTAGGAGTAGTAGTGAGGAGCTTACCTTCATCAGCAGGGCAGTATAGTTCATTTTCTTGTTCCACAAAGTTTTCTTGAATATTATTTGTGAATGAGATCTTCTTTAAATCGTCAAACCAAATATTGGCTTCATCCTCAGATACTGTAGCAAACTCTATGAGTGAATTTTTAGCAGTAATATTAATAACATTAGGTGACTTCCTGGTCAGCTTGATAACATCTTCAAGTGGAATAATTTTTGCATTGCCAGTCTTGGCATTGTTTTCATATATTTCGATCCGGGCCACTCCAGTACTGCTTCTGTCATAGAGACAACAGTGTTTCTTTTGCCATGATTTCTGTAGCAAAAAACCTTGTTTATTATTTTAAGTACATAAAAAGAGATTCTAGTGTATACTATAACATTACTAGGAACGAGACTACGAAGAATGGAGGTCAGAGCAAATAAAATCAAATCAAAATACGATTTATTGAATTTAAGAATTTATTGAATTGAGCAAATGAATGAAATTAAATTGTATGCAAGAAATCTTTGTTTGTTGCCCAATTGTTTGTTTTTAAGCAACAATTGATAAGCAGTCGTTATTGGGGATAAATAATGGGTTAGTTGAAATCTGAGCATCATGCAGTTTGGTTCAAAAAGGATTAACTTTATGGATTGATCACTCAAGAAAAAAAAAACATTATGCTCTTTCATTTTTACCTCCATAGGTGGTGGAGTGTGGTGGATGTGAAATAGGTAATAGCTCGGGTAATAGTGTTAAAAAAGTAAGTTATCAAGTTTCTTGTGAGTTATTGATAGGAAAAGGTGGAATAACAAAATTAACATCTATTTTCAATATATCATTGTTTTGGTCAAAAATTGGCAGATCTTTGCTTTATGGTTTTTATAAAATAAGCAATAACATTTACAGTATTCAAATATTACACAGTGAGCGGCAAATGTGTAATTTAAATTTCTTTTATTTTTCGTAAAATCGCTGGGAGTCGATTTTTGTTTTTAATTGCGCATTATCTGAACCAATTTTTATTTATATAAGGTGACAAAAAAAAGTTATGATATTAACGCCAACTTTTTTAAATAGAAACTCCTCTTTTTTGTGATTTTATTCAGTTCTCTATGAAATTCTAATTATTTTTGGTGTAGCATACCCTAAACATATCTTTAATGATTTTCGAGAAAATGGCGTCTGGAAATCCTAAGCAAAATTATCCCCCAAATGAGTAAACTAATTAAAATTAAGACTAACAAAGTTAAATTAAGTGCTCAAACTGCCATCCATTTGTTTCCTGACAATACCCAAGCCTATCTACAAACTCATCTTGAACATTATTGAGCGTGTTTCTGTCAATATTCTTAACTTCCTGCCTAATTTTGGCTTTTATGTCTTCTATGTTTTGCGGTGAATTTACATAAACTTTGGATTTTAAATAACCCCATAAGAAGTAATCCAAGGGTGTGAGATCAGGTGACCTTAGAGGCCACCCTATCGGTCCCCGTCTTCCAGTCCAACGTCCAGGAAAACACTCATCTAAATAATTTCGGACTTATCGAGAAAAAAAGAGGTGGCGCGCCATCTTGTTGAAAATCTAAGGTATTGCTTGGAATATCTGGGTCATTTTATTTTCAGTTGGAAAAAGTTGAATGAGAGCAGGAATTAGGTCAAACTGAAGAAAATCCAAATGTGCTTGTCCGTGGGGGTTTCCTCGAAGAAAAAGGGTCAAGAATCTGGTCATTAATAATGCATGCCCAAACATTCACCTTCTGTGGGTACTCTGTATGTGCCTCCATAATCCAATGAGGATTTTCTTGACTCCAGTACCTACAGTTTTGATGGTTAAAGGGCCCCACAGACTTCGGTTATTTTACATGGTTTTGAACGCTGCGTTCGTTCCAGTTATTTTCGTACGTTCCAAATCTGTCGCGGGCAGATATTTACCCGTACGGTTCAGCCTGTTCGTTCCGCCCCGTAGTGTGAGGGTATCTGCACGTACAGGTTTTTAACAAGCACGAGCGCACGCAGGTCGTTTTAACTTGTATAATGTAAACTTACTGAATTGTTTCAATGTCGGTAACAAATTCTGTTCCTTTTTTGTTTTTTTTTTTCTATAACACTTTTCTTTAACTACCGCCGTCACTGCTAAGATTAAATTTTGAATTCATTAATGCAACCACGCGGTTAAACGGTAAAAACGGTTAAGCGATAAAAAATAAATGAGAAAAAGTAGGAAGTGTGTGGGTGTTTTGCCCTGCCATTCCAAAAGCGCACGGTTTTAACTGTTCGTTCAAAACCGTGTAAAAAAACCGAAGTATGTGGGGCCTTTAACAGTGCCATTCAAACAGAATGTTGTCTCATTTGAGAAAACAATTTATGTATGAATGCTTTAGTGTCCAAAGATATTTACAATCTACAATTGACAACGCTAAAGTAAGCAACCTAATAATATACAAATACACAACCGAATAATATACAAATACATAATACATCTGCTGATGCTGAGGACCATAATAAATAGCATGACAAGATTAAATTTAAATTATCATGTAAATAAAATAAAATAAAATGAAATGACGGAATGATGAATTTATGAGAAAACCATGGTCTGCGTTTGCATAGTGTTGAAATGGTTTCCCAAAAAGACAGCGATCAGGATCATCTTTAAGTTCTTGCACTAAATTAATTTTGTAAGGGTGATAACATTTTCCCCATGCAATATCTCTGGTAGAACTGTGAGGATTTTCTGGCAGGTTCAGTATGACATATAACTGATCGTCATCGTTTATTTTGGAACAGCCTAGTTTGGGAATATCTTGTATGTGACCAGCATCTTGAAATTTCTCGGCAATTCTGCTTACAGTGCTTTGATTGATTGTATGATCTGGTACTTATTATTGAAGATTTTGCACATTTCTTGTTGTGTTCAGGCCTTGTCACTGTGCCCTAAATAAATTAGAATTTCTATTCGCTGCGTTGCTGTTAGATGCTCCACTATTCTCTTGGGTGTTCTTAAATACTTGAAAATTGTTGTAATTAGCGTCCTTAAGTTATAAGTTGTTGGTGAAGTTAGCGGGATTAGGACAAATAATGCACCTCTTCTTTATTTGATAATGGCCGACGTTTCGACTATTTATTTAGTCTTCATCAGGGCTATTCTCACTTAGAACTGAACCCTTACCTGGAACTGACTACCTTAAATCGTACTTTATCTGACTACCCTCTCTAAGTGAGAATAGCCCTGATGAAGACTAAATAAATAGTCGAAACGTCGCCCATTTTCAAATAAAGAAGAGGCGCATTACTTGTCCTAATCCCGCTAACTTCACCAACAATACTTGAAAATGTGAATAAGTAGGTAAATCGCATTTAACTGACTTTGATGTGACCTATTGTTGGTTGTTTGACAGCGGTAACAAAGTGTGTTTGTCTCGAGAAAGCTAGAAGAAGCTTTTCATATAAGATTTCCAGGCGCCATTTTCTCGAAAACCGTTAAAGATAAGTATAGAGTATGCTACATAAGAAATGATTAGAATTCTACAGAGAACTGAATAAAATCACAAAAAAGAGGGGTTTCTATTTAAAAAAGTTGGCCCTGACATCATAACTTTTTTTGGTCTACCCTGTATAAATACAAGTTGGTTCAGAAATGCGCAATTAAAACCAAAAATCAACGGGTCCGAGCGATTTTTCGAAAAATAAACACCTAATTTTTAAATAATTATATGCCATACATTTGCCACACACTGTATATTATGGAGTACCTATACTGTCACATTTCCATGGGTGGTAAGCCATTCACGAAACTTAATGAAATGCTTTGCAAGAGTGTTCATTTGAAATTGTCATCTAGTTGGGTGTGAAATATCAAAAGAAAGAGCAAAAATTACTTTGGTTATGTCAATCTTTTCTGTCAAAAATTAATAGCCTTCTATAGGTTTTCTAATGAAGACTTGATACCTGATGACTTTTATTAGTGATCTCTATTTGTCATCAATCTTATGTATGAATTAGGATTAGATATCCAGTCAGATTCAGCTAAAAGACACAAAGCTTCAACATAAAACACCCTGTACCTAATTTTGTAACAAAGCATTTTTGTATTTTGGTTCATTAAGCTGGCTTTATAGATTGACACAGCATAACATAATACAACACACAACATAACCGACTCAAGGTTGGCTAATTTTAGACAGTGTGTTTTTAATCATAGGTTTTTATTGTTTTTTTTTTGTCCTGGTCAAAATAGTATTTTGGCCACTAATGTCCAAAATGCCCAAAATGAATACCTATATCAGCATTATCAACATTATGATAGTGAAAAAAAATCTTCATGAAATAAGTAAAATTCAGTAGCAGTGGAGTACTTACCAATGTTTCCTGGGTTCCAAGACCCACGGTTTCCAGGGGCCCAGGTGAGTGTAGGAGTGAAAAATAGTATACTGTTTAACGAGTGACGAAAATAGCAATTTCTCTCGCAAGAGAACAGTTTACCAACCGAGGCGAAGCCGAGTTTGGTAATGTTCTTGAGTGATAGAAAATGCTTTTTTGACAAGTAAAACACTATACTTTTTTTTGACCATGCTAATATTAAGTCTCCATTAACTTTAAAAATAATCTCTATAGAGTATTGCTTTAAAAAATTAAGGCACGTCATTGTCAACATGACACCTCGACTGTCAATGAGTTCAGTTTGGTCAAAGTTCAACACTTTGATTTACTTTTCTTTTTTATTATTATATTTATTACATTTACTACTCTGATATCACCATTTTCCATCGTGTTTTATAAGATTAGACCAGTTAAATCGCATTTAATTGGCGATATACAGGCGAAATTAGAACAACTTACTTTCGACACTAGAGACGAAAGTTAACGTTATGGGATTTTCTCTCACTATAGAGAGACAAAAGTTACGTTTTCAGCTAGGGCAAGGTATGACAAAAGTTGTTTATTTTTACACCGCCGTAGAAAAAAATATTTTTTAATCAAAATAAATTATTGCACAGAAACCTATGAATTCTAGTTGAACAAAGTGAAAATGTTTATTAATTTATATCTTCTTTCTAAATATATTCTTTACTAAACATGATTCTATTAGATTAAGAGAGTGAGGCAAAGTCAAAGATTTTTTACTGAGGTATATTAATAAATTTGTATGTAGGTAAATAGTGAATTCCACATTTATTTGATTTTTCTTTCAAATACAGTACATTAGTACAAGTATATCAGCGTAGGTACCTATTAGGTATGTAGGTTCCATTGTTATGCCACTGTTCAGTACTGAACGTTTATTATAATAAATACAAACACAACACAAGTCAACATTACAAAGTAGACACTAGGGACCCAGCATTCACATTTAATCATCTGAACTTTGACCTTAATGGCACTTGGATTAGCCGTTTTGTAAGGGATGCCTCAGTAAAATGTAAACTTAATTTTGGACACTAGTCAAACCTGTTCTGTCCAAAAAGAGAAAAACATCTTTTTTTGCATAGTGTAACTAACTTCTTGTGCATAGCAGATATGCAAATTAGTAATTACCATGTCTTGTGATACACCAGACATGGGAATTTTTAACTTTTTTGTGCAATGCTATGTTGTGTATCTTGTGCCTAGCTAATCAAAATGGGTGATTTTGAATGATTTTAGACAGATGAAGCTATTGGCTGTTTACAAGAGTATGTATACCTATTATTTTACTTGATTTTATCTATATTTTTGTGATATGATTTTTTGGAAATATTTCTTTATGAAAATAGGAATAGAAGTGCAATTAATTAATTGAATTATTTGAATACAGAAAAAAAGAAAAAAAATACTTGAATGCACATGTGTTGGAAACTTGTAATGTAAATCTATAAATCAACTTCATAAGTAGCTTATGCTATCCTGTGTTATTTTTTATGTTGCATTGTATTATATTCTGCTATGTCAATCTATAAACCCCCCTTTGAGCAAACTACCATTACATGATTAGGTAATCAAGAATCTACTGTAAAAGTTTGTTTACTTAGTTTTGATTCACCATGTGTAAGTATACGTACCTACTTTATATGTAGTTAAGATGAGAGAAATATTAGATACCTAAGTACTAGATTGTTGCTAGTAGCTAGTAGGTATTTTACTTACTTTCAAAACTTTTCCAATAGGTGGTAGTAGCAGTGTTCCTTGGATCACAGGATTTTCATTTTCCATTTTCACTGTTTGATATTACAAATATTTTCTTAAGTTTCTTTCCTGGTAGATCCCAATGCAGTTAATTCACATTCTTCAACATAATTGAAATTATTTTGCATCATACAACCACAAATTACAAAAGCCAAAAATATCAGTTGATGACTCGAATACCGCACATAATTATTATGATAAAGAAGTTAAATAGTTAAATAAGGGATTAAGATTAGAAATTTGAGGTGTTCCCTTACTTCCAGTCAACATCAACAGGTGGGTCGTGGGTCTTAAATATGTTTTTAATAAAAAATACCTAGAAGGGGCTTTATAAATTATACATATAATCTAAGCGAACGAAGTACGGACGGATAAGTTTCTTTGTTCATAGTTAATATGAAAAGTGTTATAACAATTTGAAAAAATAAAAATCCAAATATCAATAGTCAAAAAAAGTTAAAACAAAACAAAAACAGAAACAGAATGAAAATGAAAGAGGGACCTATATTTGTTACAGCGTTTTCGGGTGAAAGGTCTACAGCGTTCTAAGTCTGAGAGTATTCCCATTCTTTGTTTTCCCAATAAGAATGTAAGGATGGAAATAATTTCAGACCGGCCACCCAGAAACGCGTTAGATTTTTCCACATTCGACAATCGGCACGCACACGCAGTTTCCGGACCGCTCGGATCCACTCTAAGTGCTCCCATCTGGCTTTTTCCTTCACTTAAATGACCTAGGAAAACATCCATGTGGGAACAAGCAATTGAACTACCAGATGAGTTTATTTTGAAGTTCCGTTTGTTGTATTTGGCTGGGGCCGTATTTTCGAGTCCGCTCGACCAGTGCAATGTCGCATGCGATATATCTCGATTTTCACCGGGTTCGATAGAGATAGGTATTTTCGAAAGTTTTCATGCGAGATTTATCGCACGCTAAACATCGAGCGCTAGTTGACCACTCGAGATCTAAAGTCGCATGCGATAAAAGCGTAAGAGCTACAGCGCATTATCCGATCCCGTGAAACCTTCTATTTCTTTCTATGATCCTAACCTAACCTAATCTTTAAACAATAACAGTCAAGATTTATTTCTAAACAGTTTAAATTTTTGCAAATGTTAAATTTTATAATGGCAAACTTTGATGAATTAGTCCACTTGGCAGCAATCGAAGTTGTGGAGCAAGCTAAAATACGGGGTGTTGATTATAAAACTTCATCTAGTGTCGCGCCGTGTCCCCCCCGCTAATGATAATCCGTTTAATCGGTGGTTGCGTGGGGGCGGCTGTGTTCGCGGCTGCTGCCGTGTTGCCGCCGTGTCTGCGGAGGAGATTCGACTACGTGGATGTTCTAAGTCCAACGTATCTTCGTGTGTCGAATCTCTTTTGCCACGCTGCAAGGGGGACCCAACTCTTGGAAAGGATCTATTGTCCCTTAGGTCGCTAATTTAAATAATATAAAATTTAATAATTTGGTGATGCCAGCAAGGTTTTATTGTTTACAACAAAACCTGCAAAACGCAAAAAAAAAGAAAAGCTAATTGAATAGTAATTAAGAAAGAAAAAAAAATAAAAAAGACAATTCTTAGTTTTCTCAGGAATCTGAAATAAAATAGCGGCGGACGTGAACTTTTAGCGATAAGCTCAGTGGTCCCCAGAACCGTGTTTGACGGGTACACGATTTCTTACTAATTTGGAAAAACTACAACAAAGAAAACTAAACTAACTACGCAGTGTAGAAGAGAACAGAATTCTGCCAGTAGCTGGGATCCTCGATATTATGGTGAGCAAAACACTACTATAATGTACTAAATGGTTCAACTTCTACAACTACTCTACAAATACTTAATTGCCGGTAGTCTCCTGCGTCTGCAAAGTATCCGCTAGCTGCAAGAAAATGGCCTATTTAGGAAAAGGGCAGAGGTGGGTTGACACTATGTGGCACAACCGAAAAAACATTCCACGAAACTTTTCGTAGGCGGGCAATGAGCTGTGTAATTGTTTTGGCACTAATTAAAGATAAAAATAATTAGCGCGGCGGACTTAAAACGGGATTCAAAAAGGAAAAAAATTACGAATTGGCGATAATCAGAACGGCGGAGCCAAGGACTGATTTTTCTCGCGGTAAATTTCGAACTTTCCCGTCGTCCCGGTTAGGTAATCACTCTCTCGAGTTCAAAAACCGTCTTTCTTCTTCGAGTGTCGAAGATCGTCTCTCGAACACCCCCTCGGTACTTCCTCGCCCCGAAAGGGTACTCCGAAAAAATCGATACCAACCTGACCAGTGGCGATTATATGGCGCTTCAGACAGCGCGGGCATAAATTCAGAAAATGAGCTTTTCTGGAAAATGTGCTGGAAAAAGAAAATTGAAAATGTGATCATTGGATAGAAGAAATGATGCTCTTCAAAATGACACCTCACATGACATAGTTTAATTGACAATTAAAGCTTTTTATTGAAATTAAATGTTAATTTCCTGGCTCAGTCAATTAAGACATTAATTGCTCGAATTTACAATCAAAGGATCAGAAATTAAAAGCTCTATCCGCTGAGAGAATAAGATTTTAATTTCAATTAACGATATTCGCAAAATTGCCTTAATTACTAAACTATTGTTCGGGTCACGTACAGGTCTGAAATTCTTTCAAGGGCCATAAACCATTAAAAGGGCGCCTTTGCCGGGTAAAGAAGAAGGGCAATTGTAGGGTATCATGTTTTATCCACGACCATACTATAATAATCACATTATTCTTGTACATTCTCAAGACTAACGATAATCATTATTCACTTGTAAATAATGAACATTATTCACAAGTGAATAATGAGTTGTCATGGAAACGAAACATGTCGTAGGCAACTGACAACTCAAAAAGTAAACTGCCCTAAACATGAAATCGGTAGTTACCACTGGTTCATTCAAATAATTATCCTTCTATTAGGATGTATTGAGGCAAATGTAGGTTACAGTGTCTCTTTTTCCCTAAAATATGTACTTTTCATTGAAAAATACTTAAAATAGGCCATAAAATGAAGTAATTTACCGTCCACCCTCGTAGCATTGAAATGAACATGCGGTGATATGCGCGGGTGACTAGACCGTCATCTATCGACAAGACGCATCAAACGTCGCGCCATTGAATAGCGAAACCAGTCGTGGTCGTGGTTTTAAAATTGTAAATTATCTTTGTAGCACCTATAACCTATCATATTTGAGATAACCCAGAATCTTGGTCGTGGATAAAGTATAGTATTCAACGCGCATTTAATGAGCGTTATTCTCTCGGGCAACTTGTGCCACTCGCTTCGCTCGTGGGCTCAAACGTTACCCTCGAGAATAACGACTCTCATTAAATGCTTGTTGTATAATATACTATTATGGCCGGAATTCTCAAGAAATTGTGAAAGTGCCTGTCCAACACTAACAAAAGAAATGCTCTTGACGAAAATAAAAATTATTGCAAACATATGTGCATTTAGGGCCTCACGGGTCTGGTTTATTTAGAAAACCGAAAAATAGAAAAACTTCCAGAAGGTTAAAGCTTAAAAGCTCCGAAAAGTGGCTTACAGAGTTGCCACGTTTCCACACATGAACTCATAGGCAAACAGAGAGGTCAGTTTGCATAACACTAGCAGGCTATGAAATTTTGACAGAAAAGGATGACATAATCAAAGTAAATGGACTTTTTTATCAAACGGATTAAAAGTACGTCATTTGTTCTCTCCATACGCACACCTAAAGTGGGCTTTCTAATCCTGAGACCAAAAAAGTAGCAAAAAAGTCCTAGGTATTAAAAGTAAAGTCAAATGTCACCGCTATTGTCATGGTGGCGCATATATAAACCATCTTATTGCCATCATTACATTCTTGTTGAAAAAACAAAGAATAGGAATACTCTCAGAGCGCTCGAGAGCACCACCCGAAACCGTTTTTAGTCGAAATCGCATAGGTTCTCGAATTCTGTTAAATGTCGTTAGTTGTCATCATATTTATCTGTCAATGTCATTTTTATTAATTTAGTATTAATAATAATTCTATATATTTTTAGTTTACCATAAGTTACCTCAACCATCTAAACCATTGGTTATGATTTAATACCATTAAAACCATTGAACATTGAACACCACCGTTCTAACACATTCTATTTATATACACCACTAATTGGGTAAGTACCTAGACCTGCTTAAAGAGGATAGAAGAAAATTGCAACACTGAATCACTCTGAAATAGACTTTCCTGCATGCTTGAAAAAAAAATAGTATATGTTACGCGGAGTAAAAGGTCTTTTTGTGCTTCGCCCAGTTGCAGGCCTCAGCTTCGCTTCGGCCGTCAATCTCTGGGCTCAGCATAAAAAGACCCACTTTTACTCCTAGTGACATAATCTACTATTTGTTTCTCCATCCTTTTCTTTTGACATTTCACAGCCAACTAGATGAAGTTTTATAATGAACACCCCGTAGCAGATGAACGACCGATTCGTCAAGTATACCGAAAACTAAATGCCTTTCTGTTGGATGATAACAAATTTATCAAAATATTTAGTACGTGACCTAATAAACACAGTTTCTGATTTCATTGAGGATTCAATGAACTGCATTTAGCATTTCTGCCACTTTTTCCCAGTGTTTGCGGGCATCGTTTTTACTAAAACTACTACTAAATCGGCCGCTGACCAATTCAGGATTTTTATTCATGAGATAATCTTTTTGCTGGACAGACGGATAAGAACACGTTTATTATTGTTTAGGTATACGAACGACAACCAAAAACTAACCCTCATTTCTTGAAATATCTGAAGAGATCTTTTATTGCAGCCTAAACCTAATAAAAGGCAAAATAGAATGCCAAGAGTTTCACAAATGTTTAGCTTTTTTAAAATTTGTCTTCGTCATTGCCGCGTAATGCGTCACTTCCTATTGGCTAGTTTGCCCAAACAAGCAACGACGTTCATGCCGGCGTTCGATATTCCAAAATCTTATCGAAGAGGGGTCGAAAATATCATCTCGAGTATTCTCGAGCGATACGCCAATTCTATGCGAGTTGAGTTCGGTAATTACATCCCGAGACCTCGGAATATCAGTCCATCTCACCTTGTTAAGATTTTAGGAGATGGTTTGTGTCCGGAGCGCTCGGATGTAATTACCGAACTCGGCAGCGATATTATCATTCGACATTTTCTCGCATTCGACGGATCGAACTGACACGGTGACATGACACATGACAAGGTAATTGTCAAACGTCACTTTTATTCTGTTTATGAGGAAACGTCATAAGAATATACTTGTTATCTCCACATCTTTCCTGAGAAAAGAAAGATGGGAATACTCCTCCGAGCTCTGTAAAACCGCCACCCCCTACCCAAAAAGTCCAAAAACCAAAGTCACTAATGTCACTATTTGTTGTACGTTGTGATGTCATTTTTATATTTTAAATTCATTCAAAATTGGTTTTTGAAGCCTATGAAAAATAGCACAAATCTCCTAAAATGAAACTTATGTGTATAATGTTGTCTGCATAGGAGGTTTGACTGTTCAAAATGTGTTTTGGTATTTTTAATAGGTTATGCCATTGGGGGCCCCTTACAGCTGTAGGTAAGCACTTAACTCATTATCTTACGATTTGAGAGGCTTACTTTTAGTACTACTTTTTAAGCAATTTGATATTATCCAGGCATCAATAATTATAGGTCCAAAACACTGAATAAATAATATTAACTAACTCCTGCCTTAACTATTTCTGTTCAGTTAAGTCTATTTTGTTTATATTTATGTTTTTCATTACTTTTATATTTATACCTAAGTAGGGGAGAGTGGGGGAATTGTGCGCATCTAAGCGCGGTTTGATTTTCTGGCCATTTTATTTAGTGTATTCAAAAAACTGAAAGTCGCAAAATGAATCCCTGTTTAATATCCTAAGTTCGTATCCAATCCGAATTAATTGATATTTTACCATAAAGCAAATAACAACAATTTTTTTCAAAAATGTATTTGCACACATTTTCCCACCCCACGGGAAATGGTAGCATTGGGTGGGGAATTATGCGCTATACCCTGGAACGGATTTTATCAAAACATTATTTTATTAACGCAAAATATAACATGGCTTATAGTTTACAAAAGTCGCAAATGTAGTCATTGGGCGAATCTTCTCCAGTGCAAGCGGCATGATTCCATCTTCCACATACCACACATCGATACCATAGCTCATTATTTTTCCCCTTTTCACCAGAAACTTCACAACTGTCATTGGTTTTTTCATGTTTTTCTCCTTTCAGTGCAAGCTTGGATCAATATCATCAAGCTCATCATCGTCACAGATAACATTCTCATCTATGCTGTTAGAATCTTCAGATGAAGATGATTCCCCACAAGGGTAATCGTGCGCACCATTACCACTGATTGAGTTGAACAATGTATCAAAAAAATAAGTGTAAATTTAACCAAATTACATGCATATATAAAGGATATCCTGTGCTACAAGAAGCTATTTATTTCGAATCAGTCGAAAGAATTAGAGACTACTGTTCTATTTTCTCAACCACCAAAAAAATAAGATCAAGGTCGAAATACGTTTCTTGGCGTATCGTAAGCAACTGCATGTATAACATCCCAGCAAGTAGCGTCACTGAGCTGTTTCAACATTCTCAAGTTAAGTGTGGTGTGGACGTAAACAAAACGGCGTAATTGAAATGTTTTGGGGTGCGCACGATTACCCACTGGGTACCATTCCCCCACTTTCCCCTATATACTGAACTAGTTATCCTACCCCTGACCCAAATTAAGACAAAAACTTTATATAAACATTAATTGAAAAATGCTTTGTTTTCCATATACAAAATAGGAAGGGTTAATTCAGAAAGCATATGAGTGTTAATTAAAGCCTGATTTATAGATTGGCATACTATATGCATGACAGCACAAGTCCTTGTGGAGAAATATAAACCTTGCGAGACCCATGCATCAATTCATAGCTGCATAAACACAAGCATACATAACACATGCACAGCACAAGACATGGAATATTACAACTTTTGTGCAATGATCATGTTGTGCAACTTGTCCCTCGCAAATCAAAACATGCTATTTTGCAGGTGACACTAAAGGCAAATGACATTTTGTTTGACAGTATTGATAAATTTGTTTTTTTGTTCAATATTGAGGGGCATTTATTATTTATTGTTGTAAAATAAAAATAAATTACTAATTACTTTATCAATAGCTCACATAATAAATGATGGCAATTCAATTGAATTAGTGCAGTCCTTTCCCCACACTTATGACTTAAGAAACAAAAATTTTAAAAATATTGCCATGCAGGCAAACTCTTGGACACTTTATCTATGTCCGTGTTGCTAAAAATTAGGTTTAAAAAATCTTTTTACTTACTTACCACCAAAAATATGAGAACCAAGTAACGAAAATAGAAAAGTCACACAAAATCCTATTATGTAATTTCGTATTAATAGTGTATTATACAACAGCATTTAATGAGAGTCATTATTCTCGGGGGTAATATTTGAGCTCGGGGGTAATATTTGAGCCCACAAGCGAAAGCACAAGTTGCCTGAGAGAATAACTCTCATTAAATGCGAATAGAATACTATACTTTATCCACAACCAAGATTCCAGGTTTTTTCAAATATGATAGGTTACAGGTGCCACAAAGGTAATTCGCAATTTTAAAAACACGCCTGGTTTCGCTAGTCGATGGCGTGACGTTTGATGAGTCAGATAGATTGATGATGGTCTAGTCGCCCATGCATGTTCATTTCAATGCTACAAGGCTGGATGGTAAATTACTTCATTTTATTGCCTATTTTAAGTACTTTTTAGTGAAAAATACATTTCTTAGTGACACTGTAACCTACATTTGTCTCAATACATCCAAATGGAAAGATGATTATTTGAATGTGGTGGTAACTACCAATGTTTAGGGTGGTTTACCTTGTGAGCTTCGTTTCCATGACAACTCATTATTCACGAGTGAATAAAGATTACCATTCATCTTGAGAATGTACAAAATAATGTGATTATAATAGTGTGGTCGTGGATAAAATTAGTATTTAGAAATAATTTCTCTAAATATGTCATATGTCAATCACACTTCACTGTGTATGTGCAAAAGTTCCTACATAAGCTTGCTGAAATAGATGTATAAATTACATTTCATAAGAGCTTGCGTTGAGCTTATCTATGCCTATGTTGCGCTATGTTATGCAAATCTATAAATCCAGCTTAAACTCATGTTATTTTTTATAATAAAATAATTTTACAACAGGACAAGAGCACTTTTTTTTTATGTATAAATCTTCACATTTGGCATATAAAAATTGTTAATACATATACACACAAAAAAGTTTATGTACTTTTTACCCACTACCCCCTGTTGTGTCATCTACCCCTGCACAAATGTGTTCATATCTACTTAACTTGTAGAAACAGCATATAAATTTATGGTGACATACCAAATTTCATTAATTTATCTCAAGATCTTTGGGAAATATTAATTAAAAACCATCCTCAGGATGTAATCTTTCATACCCAGTATATTGTAAATGGAGAATTTTTTGATGCATGTTTATATACAATTTTCTCCTTATTTTGGAGCTTAGAATAAAATGCTACATTTATGGTATGTCTTTTAGAAACAACGATAGAGCATATTTCCCCTATTATTGTCAGTTGTTTACTGATACTGCAAAATTCTATCATTCAGAGGTTCCACCTCTGGCTCAAGTAGGCTTTCAATTATCATTTATGACTCTTGTAGTCCTCACTACTAATTTTTTTCAGTCATTTCCATTTATAACTTACCATCCTGCCTACCACTAAATTGTGTTTAATAATCAAATTGTAAGCTTTGCATTATTGTTTAGACCTCAGCAGCACCTTGCAGTTTTTTAAGAAAAAATAAATATAGAATATCTCCCATCCATGTTAATGATAATGATTTATTCAAATTCAAAATTACATTTACATTTCACAATAATAATTTTTTACAATATAATCAAGATATAATAACAATAACAAAACTAATAATAATATTCTTAGATGCCGCGCGTTATAAACGGCATCACCTGAAAAGGGAGACCCCACTCTCACCTAAGCATTGAAACACATGTATGTACGGGCCGACCTCCCTCGTAATCCCACAAAACACCGCCCATCATGTTCATCGGCCGAAAGCCCTCCCCCCCCACTCATAGCCAACACTCAACAGACTCACAACTGCAAGTCTTGCAGTAGAAAGTTCATATTGTTTACAATATATAACATGCACGCCTCATAATATTTCCTTCTATTAGCCAAATTCTTTACCTCAGGCGGTAGCCTATTATACAATTTAGGTCCAGTGTGGGCAACAAATCTTAAGTGTAAATTATTACTACTCGCAGGAACCCTGACTTGTGCACAAACCACCTCCCCCCAAGTTTCGTATCGACGAGTCAACCAATTCATGCCTCCTAAAGACCGTTTCATATAAACACAGACATCTGCCAGATACAATGCTCTAACATTGGGGACCTGTGCCGAAAACAAGAGTCTGGAGGGATCTCTTTCTTTTCCTGTACATTACTTTTAATAGTATATTATTAAACAAGCTTTTTATGATAGCCATTATTCCCTTAGGGGGACGTTTGCGTCACGAGCCGTAGGCGATCTTTTTATGGCCATTATTCCCGTGGGCATTATACTCGCATAAAAAGCGAGTATAATACTATACTTTGTTCAAGGCCATTGTCTAATAATAATTACAAATTATAAAATCTATAAGTAGTGTAAATAAAATTATTGAAATGTCGTTGTTGCCTACTCCTACTGATTGCCAAGGCGACATATATAACTTAAATGACGAGCGGGAATAATATAGACAACATTGCAATATGAAACGCCGCAGCGTAAAAAATGCACTGGTGGCACCGGTTTTGCCGTCAAACGCGAGTGTCACTTTGACATTTCAATTATTTTCTTATACTACCTATAAGATTTTATAATTTGTAATTATTAGACAATGGCCGTGGACAATGTATAGTATTATACTCCAATACTTGCGCCTCTCGCCTGCGGCTCGTGACGCAAACGTCCCCCTAAGGGAATAATGGGTATCATAAAAAGCTCCTTTATTAACATACTATTTGAACAATGTTCTTATGGAGAGCGTTATTGTACATTGCTCCCCAGACCAGTACACCATTCCTTAATAAAGACTCAATAAATGACTTATATACAGTCTCCACCATTTTACGATTCAAAATGTCTCTAAGCAGATACAATCTGTGTATTAGTCTGCGAACTTTCTTACTGAGATTCCCCACATGTGGCCTCCATTTTAAGTGCCTATTGATCAAAATGCCCAAATATTTTGTGTGAGGTACCTCCTCTATTACATGATTACCCAATTCGATAGCGCGGTATTCACACGGCGATATGTACGGCGGATCTGTCGTCCAGACACATCGGCCGTACAAATCGGGTAATGTGTAGTATCTGGCAGACCGGATTTGTCGTGCTCGCCGTCCGTCGCCCAATACGACGCACATCGACAGCGACACCGACATATCAGCGCGTGAGTACCCAATCTCGGACACGTCAGTACGAAACAATTGCTAGTTGAGTGCAGTATGCATGCAGTTCATGTTATAAAAAATGTCTTTTGCCGACAATAAGATATTTTGGACATCGTTTATATCTTTGTATAGAGAAAATCCTTGTCTTTGGAAAATAAAGAGCAAGGAATATTCCAATAAGCCCATGAAAAATGCAGCATATCAAAAGCTTGTGGAAAAATGCAAAGAGATTAATGCAGACGCCGATTTAAAATATGTTCGGAAAAAAATTGATTCATTGAGAGCTGGTTTTCGTAGAGAAATGAAAGAAAAACAAAAAAGTAATAAAACGGGAACAGGCACTGATGACATGTACGAGCCCATTCTTTGGTATTTTGAGGAATTGTTATTTTTACAAGACCAAGAAGAGAGTCGCCGTGGAACATCGTCAACAAATGATCAACAATCAGGGTCTGAAGAGGAGGATAATCTCGAGGATAATGAATTAAAGGTAAGTTTAATTACGTATTTATATTTTATATAGTAAAATACAATAATAATATTATATCTAGTTAAAGTTGAAACATGATATAAGTATTCTCGTTTGTGTATTTTACGTTAGTGAATCATTCTTTCTTGAAATTCAACTTGCCCTTCATTATTATAATAATCTGTAAAGGCTTTCCTTACATTTTTAGCAATATTACTGTAATAAGTACGATTGTTTTGTAAACCATGTAACTGCCGAAGTTCTTCACGCCAGTCACCATCTTCAATACCGTTGTTATTTATAGTTTCCAATTGATTTCTTGGATTATTTATATAGCTTGAACTTTTTCTTCTCAGAAAATTGTGAAGTGCACAACATGCTAAAACAATTTTATCGATGTTTTCCACATTGGTAACTGTAATTGTGGTTAGTAAAATCCTGAAGCGAGATGACAATATGCCGAAAACGTTTTCTACCACTCTTCTTGCTCTACATAAACGATAGTTAAAAATTTTTTCGTCGTGACTGATCTCAGTCAGGGAATAAGGTTTCATAATATTTTCAGATAACGAAAAGGCATCGTCACCGATAAAAACATAAGGCAGTTTGACTGCAGACTTTTCCATACTACTGGGCAGTGGTAAATGTAAAGTACCATTTTTGAGATTCTCGTAAAAATCAGTTTCGCGTAAAACACCTCCATCTGAGATTCTTCCATTGATTCCAGTATGTATGTAAATAAACTCGTAATCCCCATTTACAATAGCGAACAGAACAGTACTGTGGAACCCTTTGTAATTATAGTAGAAGCAACCGCTATTTTCAGGTTTTTTAATTGCAATATGTTTTCCGTCCATTGCTCCTAGGCAGTGTTCAAAATTCCAAGTTTTTCTAAACTGATCTGCGATTTCCAACCATTCATCTGGGTTTGAAGGAAACTATAAAAAAAGAAAACATAATAAGTAAACAAGCAAACTAAAAAATGGGATTTTATTTCATGAATTCAATTCCATTCTCAATAAGTGGTGTGCTATATACATATTAATAATGTCGCTTATTTTTCAGAACTATGAACCAATGACTCCACAAAGCAGCTGCTCTTCTCAACAGAGTGATAGCAGCAGGCCATCTACTAGAAAATCCTTAAACCAAGGAAGAAGCTTGGTACAAAAAAAAGCCAAATTTTTGGACCTAGCAAGTGCTGCTCTTGCGCCTACATCGATCTCCCCCTTTGACGCTTTTGGAAAAAGTGTGGCAGAAGACCTCACCAATATGGACGGTACCCAGAAAATTATAGCACAAAAACTAATTTCCGACATTGTATTTTACGGAAAGTTGGGGAGACTTTCCGAGAGTTCGAGCATTAATTGTGCAGACACAGCTCCTCAGTTGCCTTACCAAGCCCCTATTGGTCCTGCTTATATTAATCGGATGCATGATCAACAATATCCCTACCATTGCAATACTTCTTACGCATCCCCATTTACAGCACCACGAACACCATTGCAACCGCAACATATTCAAACTTCAACACATTCACCACAATTATCTCCACAGTCGGCTACTACTACTTCTCACTCTCAACCTGCTTCTATGGTGCATGATGCTTGTTATGGTACATCCAGGAATACTTCTCAATGTGATGTTAGTAATGAACTATCTGAGTATATTACATTGCATAAGGCATAAGTAAAACTAATATAAACCATGATTAACACTATGCAGTATAACAATAAGCAATAAGTAATAAAAGCTTACCTTCATGTATTCTTCTTTTAATACAGTAAATAGAGCCCAACATGTTTCGGAAATAAGTTTTCCAAGAAGCTGTGGTGAAATTGCACAACTAAACTTTAAATCAGCCGCACATCTTCCGGTTGCTAAATACCGTAATGTGGCAATGAGTCGTTCTCTGGCACTGACAGCTTCTCTCATGGGCGTGTTTTTCCTCTCTATTTTGAATCGAATTGCTTCCAATAGGGTTTCGAATGCTTCTTTGTCCATACGTAAAAAATTATGTAAGTCAACAGGTTCTCTAATTTCAAGTTCTTGAAGTAAACTCATATGAGAGTATTTTCGTCTCTCCAAGTACCACTGTTTGGACCATACACGTTTTTTTTTCTTCTCGCCCTCAAATATTATAAAGCCTCCAATGATCGCCAAATTTCTTTTATTCATGTCTAATAATAAATACGTCTGTCCACTGTTGAACACAACACTGCGGAGAGTGCCTATATCGACTTACACCAATCGTCGCAACCACCTACTGATCCGACCGATTTGTCTTCCTGTGTGTATTTAAACGACGAATTTGTCGGCGTGTGTATACCTAGTGGCGGATTTGTACGCCGGACAGATCCGCCGTACATATCGCCGTGTGAATACCGCGCTGATATTCCTGAAATCAGGTCTGCCCACCTTAGTCAAGGAGAAGGCTATATAGTTACTTTTTGCCAAATTAAGAGTTAGTTTGTATGTTTGCAAACAATTTTGCATTTTTTCATGGTTGAATCAATATTTTTCTAGGTATAATAAAATTAGTCACAGGATCCACCATTCATTGTAGTGGAATGTGGTGGCCATCCACCACACTTGGTGGATTTTTAAACACTCTTTGCTTTATGAGCCTCTCTGGACTGACACTGTTTAATTTACTGTCAGCTATGTTTCATGGACCAGGATATTTACCTTTAAAGTGGATGCCTGTAAGTATGTCTTAGTTCTAAGAGACAGAAATGTGTTTATTAAAAAAAAAAAAATTGACTATGAATTTTTGATGATGAAGTAATAAAAGGAGATGGCACTGCCAATCAGGTCTGAACAGGGCACTTTTCTTTGCCATTGTTTTACTGATATACAACCAAAATAGAAGGTTTGCATGTTTTTTGTTCCTAGAATATGAAAATGAAAAGTTTGCATTTTTAAAAAATACACATTGACAATGAACATGCCCTGTTTTCATAATTAAATGCCCAATAAAACTTCTCTTTCTGCACTATTTGTCACCTTTGACATCTTAATGTTGATTTTAACTTACAGAAGACCACAAAGTTAAAACACATGGGCTCAAAGGAAACATTTTGTTCCTTACACGTGTGGACATGCCTATACTGCACTTTTCAAATGCAATCAAATGCAGTGATACACATCAAATAAAACTGCTCTAGCCTATTTTGAGATTTCTTTAATTATAATGCCATATCTTTTATGTGATTTTTGGATTCCCCATATTTCTTGATCTACTGACATATTTTTATTAAACTGATGTTGAGTCTTTGTGCTTAAAAATTATTTAATCCTCTTTGGATGACTTTGTTAGACTACCTACCTGCCAATGCAGGCTTTTGGGAATAACTTTGCCCACTTTTTTTTAAGTTCCATAATCATTAGTTAACTAGTAGTGATTCCAGAAAGCTTGCAAAAATTAAGTAGGTAAATTCACTAATCATTTTCATAAATTTTAGAAAGATTTAAATGACTGTCAATACTTGCAACAATGTGGGGTTTGTATGGGGTATAAAGCACCTAGATCCCATCATTGTAGGAAGTGTAAGTGTAAGATAGAAAATAATCAACACTCTACTATCTTTTCTTTAAATTATTAGGTGGAAGATGTGTGCAAAAAATGGACCATCACTGCCCTTGGATAAACAATTGTGTGGGATGGGAAAACCATGCTCATTTTATTTACTTCCTGTTATTTGCGACATTGGGAAGTTTTCATGCCAGTATTGTTTTAGGTTGCTCTCTTTATAGGTAGGTAAGGGCTTGGAAGTTGGAATAAAATTAAATTTTTATATTTATAACAGACATTAATTCAATAGCTTTAACTCTTTGGTATACCAACAAAATTGGAATTTTTTTATTAAAAAATAATGTGCATGGTTACTATTACTACAGAACTGTTTCCCTGTCTGATAGCTTCCCTAGTACCACACCAATTAACTAACTCATTCAAGGTACCTACTAAGGCTATTTTGGCTTGACTTTCTTCTTTATCTAGCCTGATTTTGCCTTGAATATGCTGGTATTTAAAAATAAACTTTACACTTACACCTCCATTAAAACAACGTCAGTTGGTTTCAATGGTGGACTTCCTCAGGCCTCTGTCTCATAGACTTGTAGCCCAACCTCTTATGCATTTAAAAAAGTTGTATGTCAAACCTTTTAAAGAACTTTTTAAAGTTTATTGCTATCAATATAGTCCACAGCACAGTTATGTGTAGTTTTATAATTGAATGGTTTATTGTAGAAAAAGTGTAGGCAATTAACATTAAAATCTGGTAGTACAATATTGATGTTTCCACATCATTTCATATTGAAATCCAAAAAAAGGTGTTGAGACATGTCTTCTCTATACATATCATATAGTAATAAAGACTAATACAAACCAATCTAGTATGATTTCACTTTACTCAACTATAACTAAATGCCACTTAAGTCCTTTTCTACAATAAATGTCGCAGTTACTTTAGATTGGTTTATTTAATAATAATAATAATAATAATAATAAACTGTATAATAAATATTTGCATCCAAGTCTAATTCTAGAACTAATTTGTAGGGCTCTTTATAGAAATAACTATTTGTTTTATAAGGTCTCAAATGTACCAATAGTTTCCTTAGGACTTGTTGGAATGATTACAACAGTTTTATCACTGGGTTTTGCAATTGGTGTGGTTTTTGCTGTTGGAATGTTGTTATTAGTCCAGGTAAGCAACTTACAAGACAGTAATTTAACCAATAATATCTTAAGAAATTTGTTTTTAGTTACGTTCTATAATTAGGAACAGAACTGGTATAGAAGACTGGATCCTTGAAAAAGCCAATCATCGAAGACTAAACACAGATGAGGAATTTATATACCCATATAACTTAGGTTGGTGGAAAAACATTCAACAAGTTTTAACATTTAGTGGTCAGCCAGTAGGAGATGGAATCTACTGGCCAGTTAGAAGTGGATGTGATCAATTTACTTTAACAGTAATATTACAAATATCTAGGAATAAATTAATTTTTATTAACATGGAAACAATTTCCAGAGAGAGCAACTGGAACAAAAGCATGAGAAAAGGCTTAAGTCCAAGATCTATAAAATAGTAAAGCCTGCAACAGGCAATTGGTTTCCCCTTGTCCATGGGCTCAAAGTCTGCTCTAATTATCCTTGCACTGATGAACCAAGACTGAAATTAAGTGTAGATGATATTGTGTCTGTTACAAGATGGAGAAAGTTAGTAGTTCTTTCCTTTAAAAATGCTATTGAGTTAAGAGATAATTTTTTGGTTGCAGGCACTGGTTATTTGGTGAAAAGTTGCAGGACAATAATCCTGACAACCTAACATTACTGCGCCAAAGAGGCTGGTTTCCCAGACCTTGTGCAGTTTTATTTTCAGAATGCCACAAAAATAATTTAATTCCAGAGAATAGTGAGAAAAAAGTGGTTTAAGATAAACTTATCATGTACTATTATTTATATATAATATACTAACTGGTCACATGATTTAAATAAAAGCCTATATAAGTGTTAATCATTTGTTTAATCACAGTTTTTTCTTAAAGACACAAATTGACACTACATTACCGACTTTGCCTCCAAATTTAAATTGAGGAGTTGGGACAACTTCATGTAACAGAAAAGATGAGTTAAATCTATTGTCCAGTTCATTCTGGGTCCAATTACAAGAGGTTATAATGAAGTATCCACTATCCTTCAAACTTTTTGCTACACTATTGACATATTCTTCACATGATTCTTTAGAAGATTCACTTAAACTAATAGCGTCATAAGTGCCTTTGTCATGAATTACATCATACACTCCTGCGAGACCGTTGAGGACATCACACACTAAGAAATGTATTTCATGGCTTTGTTTTTTGGCTACAGCTTTGGCTAAATTAATACCTTTTTCAGAATAGTCCAATCCCGTAAGGTGATTATAGCCCAACTGGGCTAGTTCAATCAGAATATGCCCATTACCACAACCAACATCCACAATACTTTGTGAAGTGTTAATATTGGTTTTTACCCAGTTAATTATTCTGTCCACTATGTCCTCTCCAAACCAGACCTCCCCTGTATCGCCATGTTGGGCAAAATTCTTGATTTCGTTGTTGTAACGTTCCTCCCAGTATTCTAGTGTTCCTAATTCTGAACTTTCCAATTCATCCAACATTATTGCCCAATAATTTATGCTACTAGAGTAACAAGAAAAAGGTCTCTATTCTTTCAACTGGTTTGTGTATGTAGTTAGTATACTTTATGGTATTTATTTAATTTCTATTCGCAAAAGGATTTTACACTAAACTTGTTTGAAACACTATCATAAACAAAGAAAATTTTGAGGTTAGTGTTTGCCCGGTTTGTTGATGTTGACAGTTGTCGTTGCTGTCAGCATCCAAGGACGCTAGACTAACAGGACGGCCCATCTACCTCTTTTTCTGTATCCGCGGCGTGACGTCACATTAGTGCTCTGATGATTAGTGCTCTGATGATATCATTAAGAGTTTATTCCGCGAACGCATAGTTTTTTGACATATGCTGTGCTTCTGTTTATTCTGTATTGGTTTAAATAACATCTTAGAAGTGTCGATAAGTATGAAAGGATCTATAAAATAGTAATAATACAAATAGTTCTGATTTCAAAGATAAGTTTATTAGTACGTTGATGCAGGCTTAAAAAGCGGGTTGCAAGCTACTGTATTCAATACACCATAAACAACTACGAGTTTGGGATACTTACACTTATACTTAGTATGTTAATGTATCGTCACATTTTCTTGATGTCTAGATACTAGGAAACATTTTCTGAATAGGTACAAATACTTATTGGTTGTACGTACTTATATAAGGTGTAGTCAGGGAGTCACGATATTTCAAAACTGCTTGCCAGCCATTATGTGTATTGTTTAAAAGGTTATCATGCATTCAAAATAGCTATTTATGTGATGTAAGTGTTAAAAGTGCAATTTTAAGGCACGAATGCGAAAGTTTTGAGCACGGGCGAACCAATGTAAGTACTTTATACTGAATGTACTACTTACCCAAAAGTTTATTTAGGAAGTTTCTTTCATAATCATTTGCCGTAAAATGTAATGAACATATTGCCGAGATATCTGGATTGAATGTATCACTTCGTTGGCAAAGCTGAATCCACCTATTTCTTATTTTAAGTGATAGAACATCTTTTCTTTTTGTGAAAAAATTAAAGGATATTTGTCTGCCTTCTTTCTTCCACTTTAATTTGAGGCTTTTATATTCAGCAAGAGCACAAATCTGACCAGTACGCTTATTCTATAGGAAAGAGTGAAAGTGAGAATTGCTGGCCAATGGAATTCGTCAACAGAATTTTTTGACGAATCAAGGTTGTCAAAATTCTCACTTTCACTTTCACTCTTTCCTATAGAATAAGCGTCCAGGTATTGTGTACTTGTAATTTTACAAAATCTTAACCCAATCGGCGCAATCACAGCAACAAGGGAAAGATTCAAAAAAAGTTTATATGTTAGAATACGATCATAAAAAAAAACGAATAACCCGCGTCCGCGAATAATCATCGAGGTGTCAAATCAAATATTCACAGGTTTTTCGGGTCACCGCTCTAAGACTACTTCCGTCCTTATAATTTTATTAAGAAAACAAATGACGGGAATAGTCTCATGATATTATTGACAGCCGTAATAGCAGCGCCAATGATGGCCACGGGGCTCGGGAAATAATGACGTCATTATCGTTCACAACTCTGCACTAAGCTGACCGTCACGATTTTTGGCCCATGTTGTTTAAATTGCAGTGGACTATCCTGTTTTGTTTACCGTCCTTGGTCAGCATCAACATATGACAGCACGATGAAGTTTGACAGATCAGTGGCATTTTTGATGTATGGTTCTTAGATTCTTTGCTCAGAGTTCCCGCTAACTCCTATAATTTTCTTCATGCAGGTCGGCGTTTCTAAATTCCAAACTATCCAAAGTTTACAATTTTTATTTTTTTTCGAATTCTTATGTAAACAGAACTCTTGATTTCCATGAGTTTGAATGTGGTAACTTGACAACTCTTTAGGTTTTTTGTGGTTTTTTAATAAACCCTTAGAAAATGTAAACCAGAGGAAGTAGGATACGACGCAGGCGTCTGTTACCAGTTTGCTCCAATCTGTCAAGTGTGAAAATGCCAGTGACGTAGCATTGGTATTGTAGCACATAAGAAAATATTTTATTAAAAATAATAATGGAACTAAATTACTATTTGTAAAATTAGTAATATTATACGTAATATTATTAGCAAACATCGACTTTCTATTAAATAAATAAAAATAATTGTGAATTAATAGTCGTTGATAACCCTGGGATTATATCTCCTGCGCCCCTGGAAAAACTGTTGAAAAATTTTAATAAAAAACTGTCTACAAGTCTACAAGTTACAGGATTAGAAAAATATTTCCCAAAATAGCATTATTGACTTCACTGCGGTATATACTAAATCATATTTCAAAGATTTGGATGTTAAATAACTGGTTTTAGAGTTATTTGAAATAATTTAATTGTGGCTGAAAAACGGCATTATCTGTTTACCTGTGAAACGTAACTCCAGGCTCCTTTCTATAGCCGCTGCTTTTAAAGCCGTAATCTCCACATCTCGCCATTGTAAACAACACAATAATTTATAATATTAAAGTCTTGCAAAATGCAATTTATTGCAGAAAAACACATAGCCAACGAAATTTTTGGTTTTCGCCTTAGACACGGCGTCTCATCATTTTTGGTAACAGCTGCCCATATAGCGGAGAATTGCGCGCGTGGATTCCATTAGTTTACATTTTCTGAGAATAAACCAGTCTATGAGGTCATAAATGCACATCATCTAGTTGCAATATTTTTATTTTTCGTCAAAAAGACCATGCATTTTTTTGTTAGTTTTTGGACAGGCACTTTAAACCATTTTTGGGGAATTCCAGCTATAAAACAAACCCTACAATTTTAGCGGTTGTCCGAAGTCGTATAGACCCTTTTTCTTTAACATGCAAACGCGCATCATTTTAAGTCGCTCACTCGATTAGCAGTTTTCCTGGTACAGGTTCCAGGTACACTACTTAAAAAATTGATACATAGGGGTCATAGGCATCTAAGGCCGATCTCGAATCCAGTCCTAGCGACTGGATTAACTACTCGGTTTGACAGATACAACACCATCTTGATTTTTTTGAAATGAAAACACACATATATTTACCAACAGTCTAATGAGCTGAAGGAGCCGTCTTTCAGAAATATATAACTTCGTAGGTTTATCTCTGTGTTTCGATTATACAGGGTGGTAAATGGCAAATGCTAGTGGAGTGAGCGACTTAAAATGTATTTCGAAATTCAACAATTTTACCACTCTGTATAATCGAAATGCCTAGATATAGAGATATGCGAAGTTTTTTAGAAACATATGTGTTTCCATTAAAAAAAAATAAGATGGCGACGTATCTGTCAAACCCAGCAGCCAATAAAGTCGGTAGCTCTGGATCCGAGGTCGGCCTTAGATGCCGTATGACCCCCATGTATCAAATTTTTAAACAGTGTAACAGGAAAACTGCTAATCGAGTGAGCGACTTAAAATGATTTTCGAAATTCAGCAAATTTACCAACCTGTATAATCGAAATTCCTAGAGGTAGATATACGAAGTTATATATTTCTGTAATCTGCTCCTTCAGTTTTATTAAACTGTAGGTAAATACATATGTGTTTCCAATTTAAAAAAAAAAATCAAAGATGGCGTCGTATCTGTCAAACATAGCAGCCATACAGTCGTTAGCCCTGGGTCCGAGGTCGGCCTTAGATGCCTTACGACCCCATGTATCAAATTTTTAAGAAGTGTAACAGGCAAACTGCCAATCGAGTGAGCCACTTTGAACGATGTCCCTGTACATGACCCAAACATTACTTGAGTAATTAAGCGAATTTTGCAATAATCGGTTATTGAAATTAAAAACTTATCAGATAAAGATTTTAATTTCACATCCTTTGAATGTAAATTCAGCCGGTAAATACCTTAAATGACGGGCACGAAATTAACATTCATTTAAATACAAAGCTTCAATTGACCATTCCAGAACAGCTGATTTTGACAAATTTTTCCGAGAGGCATAAAAACAGTGTAGTCAAACATACCTAATTTTTTGTGTTTATACAGATATGATAAATGAGAATCGATAATTCAATGTTGTTTGCTCTCGTAGAATGATATATCTTCAATAAGATTATATATATATTTATTATTATTCGCATTTTATTAACATTATCAGACTAAGATTATACAAGGTGGACTAGGTTTTTGGTGCCAAACTTTAAGAAGGTAGTCTACGTCCAAAAATAACCCCAGTTTGCTACATAAACCAAAGTCGAAAAATACTCCGTTACGGAAATATAGGGTGTTAAAGTTTTTTTTGAAAAACCAAAAAATGTATTTTTTTTGAAACTACCAGAGATATTTTCATGCAATTTTACAGGTGTCAATAGCGATGAAAGACTCAAGTTTTGCAATATAAAAGGTCTTTTCAGGGTTACCAGTGGCGTGCACTGCGACTTGTGACTGGCTATTTTTCAACAAAAAAGTGGTATACGCTTTTGGGTTTTCTGAAGATAAAAATTATTTTTGAGGTCCTTGTTCAATTTAAAAGAAAAGGTTCCCTTGGCTTTCTTTCGTAGGGCACACCGTTAAATATTAATAAAATATTTTTAAAGGTTTGTGTTTAAATGGATTACCTAGCTATTTCCTAATTGCATACCACCACCCTGATGGTGTTGGCGTCAGTTTTCATGACAATATTCGACAAATTTAACATAACTTTTTTCTGTAAAGTTCAGTAGTGTGAAAATGCCGTTTAGATTTACAAATAGAGAAATAGCGGATATCCATTTTGTGTATAGATCTGCTAACGGAAACTCAAAGGCGGCCGCCAGAGAATACAGAAGGAGATATCCGCAAAGAACACATCCTAGTCGTAAAATGTTCGCAAGAGTCCATCAGCAATTAATGGAGAAAGGTTTAAGGAATTTGTATGAGGATCGAAATGCAAACCAAAACCAACAACAAAGAAGAATTTCTCGACAGATATTAAATGAGTTTGACAGAAATTCAACGAGTTCCCGTATTGCTTCTCGTATTCTTCGCACCTCAAAATCCAATATTACTAATCCAACGTACTCTTAAACGAGATCACCGGCGTCCATTTCACCTACAACCTGTTCAAGGGCTACATCCAGGAGACCAAAAAAAAAAAGAATTACTTATTGTAGGTGGATCCTTCACTCAGTTCACGAAAACAGGGATTTTTTGAACAACCTAGAGTGGTCTGACGAGTGCTGCTTTACCCGCCGCGGCGTAGTTAATTTGCATAATCAACATGTATGGGACCATGAAAATCCTACGCCATTAGACCTCGACATTTTCAGGTTGAATTTAGCTTAAATGTGTGGATAGGGATTTACAACAACCATTTATTTGGACCTTACTTTTTACCTCGACGTTTGAACTCAGAAAACTTCTTAGAGTTTTTAGAAACGGAAACTCCGAATATGTGGGACGAAGTACCGATACTTTTAAGACAGAATGCATGGTTTCAGCTTGACGGTTGCCCCGCTCATTTTGGTAGAAATGTCAGAAATTAGCTGGACAATCATTTTCCAGATAGGTGGATTGGTAGAGGAGGTCCAGTTACATGCCCACCACGGTCTCCGGATCTTACCGTGTTAGACTTTTTTGTGTGCGATTTTTTAAAAGAGAAAGTTTATGCGACTCCTGTCAATACGGAAGAAGAACTTATGAACCGCAAAGATATGGTTGTAATCAAATATTACCACATCTAGTACATTTAAATCGGTCTATTATACATCGATGCCAATTGTGCATTGAAAATAATGGTTCCCATTTTGAACAATTTTTATAACTGTTTTTGTTATGTTTTCAATTATTGTTTTAGTTACTTTTAGTTTTTAATTCTGAAAATAAATATTGTTACAATACAGTTAAAAAAATAAGCTTGGCTGTTTTAGGTTGCCATGAAAACCTACGCCAACAAGGCGTGGCAAATATTGATTATCTGGCGATACGCAAGTAAGAAAATTAATAATATATTAAAAGGCAAACACTGAAAAGTTTACTAGAACTTTTTTCTTTCAAATTGAACAAGGACCTCACAAATAATTTTTATCTTCAGAAAAACCAGTAGCGTACCACTTTATGTTGAAAAATAACCAGTCACGAGCCGCAGTGCACGCCACTGGTAACGCTGAAAAGACCTTTTATATTGCAAACCTTTAGTCTTTCATCGCTATTGACACCTGTAAAATTTCATTAAAATATCTCTGGCAGTTTCAGAAAAAAATCCATTTTTTGGTTTAAAAAAAAAAACTTTAACACCCTGTATTTTCGTAACGGGGTATTTTTTGACTATGGTTTATATAGCAAACTAGGGTTATTTTTGGACGTAGACTACCCCCTTAAAGTTTGGCACCAAAAACCTGGTCCACCCTGTATAACTTATAATAAATAAAAGTATAAAAAAATAGTAGGAACGGCAACACGACAGCCTGTTTATTAATTATCACCATTAAGGTAATTTGCCAAACATATTTGTTTGGCAAATTACCCAACTTGGAGCATGCGCCATCAGGAAGACAAATGGAAGACAACAACAACATATTTGTTTTGACGTTTTAGGATTTTCTTCGGGACTTCAGCTACAAAACTATAAATTGCGCTTTGAGCTTTGGCCTAAAGAGGTCAATTTAGGAATATGCTATAAATATATCTCAAATCAAACATGATTTGAGATCGAGTTTTAAGTTTCCTCTGATATTTAAATAAGTTGATCCCCCGAGATTGGTCCCTCCTCTGGCCTTGGGGGGGGGGGCAAACATGTCAAATCACGTAATTCTGGAATGGTAACGTGAGGGCGACGTCACATACAGCGGAATTTGGTTAAAAGCGGAACGGAGCGTAATTTGACAGTTGAATTTAAACCAATCAGATAAAAGCTAAAATAGGAATTGAGATGTGTAATGACGTTATTGATATGTGTAATGACGTTACTAACATGTGTAATGACGTTACTGACATGTGTAATGACGTTATAGACATTTCTGCTCCGTTCTTCATTTCTCCTCAAAGCTTAATTCTTATGCATCCGTCTGTCCAATAGAAAACGTCCGAAAAATGATTTTGACAAATTCTTAACCAATTACAAGTTTCAATTTTGTAAAATTTTGACACATCGGACGTTTTTTATCGGACGGACGGATGCATGAGAATTAAGTATTAACTCTAAAAGAGGATTATTTGCAGTGATGTAAAGGCAGAAATTTTCCAAACGGAAATTTTCCGAAATCGCTAATTTTCCGGAAAAATTTCCTTCCTTGCAATGGAAATTTTCTGCATTTGTCACAAGTCGATGTCATTAATGTCAATCCGCCATCAAATGCCTTTCTTTTTAAATTATTCTAGCTTTGGGGAACCACAATTTACAAACAAAATAAGTATTTCCTAAACTAAAAATGCTTTCAGTCGAATGTTGAAGAGTTACATTTCATTTTTTTATAGGTTAATACATTTAAAAATGCTAAAAATTTTTAATTCCAAATGTTTCCTATTTTATCGGTAAAATTTCCTGAAATTTTCTGGAACATTTTCCGAATAATATTTTTCCGGAAATTCTACATCACTAATTATTTGCTTGTCGCGCAGTGTCCCCCCCAGCAGTAATAAATGTTAATTTAGATGAGATACAATTTAATATTTTGGGAATGCCAGCAAGGTTTTATTGTTTAAGACAAAACCTGCAAAATGCCATAAACAAACTAATTGAATAGTTATTAATTACGATAAAAAAAAGTCTTCTCAGGAATCTGAAACAAATTAGCTGCGGACGTGAACTTTTCACGATAATCTCAGTGGTCCCCAGAAACGTGCTTGAGGGGTATACGATTTCTTACTAAAATTGAAAAAAACAACAACAAAGAAAACTAAACTAACGACGCAGTGTAGAAGAGAGAAGAATTCTGCCAGGTCGCTGGGATTCTCGAATTATGGTGATGAAAACACTTCTATAATATACTAAATGTTTCAACTTCTACAACTACTCTACAAATACTTAATTGCGGGTAGTCTCCTGCGTCTGCAAAATATCCGCTATCTGTAAGAAAAAGACCTATTCAGAAAAAAGGCAGAGGTGGGTTGACACTAATGGCACAACTAAAAGCACACTCCATGAAACTTCTCGTACGCGGACAATAAGCGGTTTAAATGTTTTGGCCCTAATTAAAATACAAATAATTAGCGCGGCGGATTTAAAACGAGATTCAAAAAAGGGAAAAAAATTACGAATTGGCGATAATCAGAACGCCGGAGCCCAGGACTGACTTTTTTCTCGCGGTAAAATTCGAACTTTTCCGTCTTCCCGGTTGGACCGTCGTTTTTAGATCTTAACTCTACCGAGTTCAAAACCGTCTCTCTGGGTCACAACTCTAACGAGTTCAAAACGCGTCTCCCTCTTTAAGTCATAACTCTTGCGAGTTCAAAACGCATCTCCCTTTTTACGAAGATCCTCGGAACTACCCTTTCGGTAGGGTACTAGCCCCGAAAAGGGTACCGCAGAAAACGATACCACCCCGCTAGTGGCCATTGTATTGTGTTTCGGACGGTGCGGGCACAAATTTAGAAAATCAGCTTCTCTGAAAAGTCTGTTGGAAAAAGGGGTTGGAAAATGTGAACACTGGACAGAATAAACGATGCTTTCCAAAATGACACCTCACACGACACAGCTCAATTGACAATTAAAGCTTTTTACTCAAATTCATCGTTAATTTCCTGGCCCAGTCAGTTTCTCGAATTTACAGTCAAAAGATGAGAAATTAAAAGCTCTATCTGATAAGAAATTCAATTTAATTACGCTTTAATTACTAACGCTTTAATTACTAAACTATTGTTCGGTTCACGCACAGGTCTGAAATTCTTTCAAGGGCCATAAACCATTAAAAGGGCACATTTGCCGGATAAAGAAGGTCAATTGTAGGGCTTCATGTATCATGGTCGGAATTCCCAAGAAATTGTGAAAGTGCCTGTCTAAAAACTAACGAAAGAAATGCCCTTTGGCGAAAATAAAAAAATATTGCAACCATATGTGCATTTAGGGCTTCATGGGACTGGTTATTAAGAAAACCGAAAAACAGAAAAAGCTTCCAAAAGTTAAAGCTTAAAAGCTTCGAAAAATGGCTTTCAGAGTTGCCATGCCTGAACTCATACACGAACTCATATGTAAATAAAGAGTTCAGTTTGCACAACATGCTCTCTCCAATTATCTAATTTTTAACCTTTTACCAACGTATTTTCCAAAAAAGTTGATTTTCTAAATGTATAACCCACAACGCCCGAAATGCCATAGTTGACGCAACTTTTTCAATCCGTACCCTTTACTACCCTTCCAAGGATGTACCTGGTAGGTGGTACCAAGCGTTTTTGTATCCGGGAGTCGGTTTTTGAAACTTGAACCTTAACACTTCGGGGGAGAGAGTTCGAAGTTTAACGCGAGACAAAACAGAACTTGGCTACGCCGTTCTGCTTACCGCCAATTTGAATTTTTAATTAGTGCTAATTACATTAAATCGTTTTATTGGCACCTATGAAAAGCTACACTTGAGTTATTTTCGGTTGTACCCATTGACAATGAAGTAAATAAATAGACCCCGGGAGTTAATCATAAATTGGCATTTGTTTACTTGGCATGATATACAAACCGCATACTTGAAGGCTTGCGGGTTGTTCGGGTAGAGGGGAAGCAGAAAATGGCCGACATTGCTAAAAACAACATGGCGCAATTTGAATCTCCAAGGACACATCTCCAGATGACATAAGCACACATATGCGTAATTTTTTTTTTATTCCTGCTCTTTAAGCGTAAGTAACAAATATACGATTTTTACGATTATGGGATGCAGACCAAAACGTTCAAATATTTTTATATTTAAATAATTTTTGATACATACCTACTATAGCTATTTATGGATTTTTTTAATAATAAAATAAAAATACAAACGACGGCAATGTCAGGAAATAATTCTTGTAAACTGACGTAAACCGCGTGTCACAGGATTCTGTAATGTTGCCGATTGTAACCAGTTGGCCATCTCAAACGTATTCTTTTTTTTTTATGTCATATAGTGTCAAGCCACCTCTGCCCTTTTCCTAATTAGGGCTTTTTTTGCATATAGCGGATAATTGCAATGATAGCGCAATCTCGGCAATTTTATATTTGTAGAGTAGTTGTAGAAGTCGAAACGTTGTAGTATATTATAGTAGGTTTTGTTTACCATAATATCGAGGATCCCAGCGATCTCCTGGCGGTATTCTTTCCGCTTCTGCACTGCGTTGCTGAGTTTTCTTTTTTACGCCATTTTTAGTAAAAAATTGTGTACTGGTACAGCATGTCTCTATAGTGGGCCACTTGGCTCATTGCAATGAGTCAACGTTCGCCGTTCTTTTATTTCAGATTCCTGAGAAAATTGACACGTACTAAAAACGTTCCTGAGGGTTATACACATCCGCATATTCAAGAAACGCGAACAGCAAGCTGACGACACTCAATTCTGCATGAGAAACGGATTAACAACGCGCGAGGCTCTATTCTCGCTTAACGTATTTACACAGAGAGCACGCGACATGAACGTAGAAATATACGCCTGCTTCATTGACTACCACAAAGCTTTTAACTGCGTGCAACATCAAAAACTAGCAGAAATACTCAGAAAAACAGATGTAGAAGAGGTTGATTAACGAATCATTACAAAACTCTACTGGCATCAGACAGGTCAAGTAAGGGTAGAGAACAAAATGTCGGAGGAGACAGCCATAAGAAAAGGAGTGCGACAAGGATGCATAACTTTGAGGAGGAAAGTTCATTTGTAACTACTTATTTTTGGGTGAAGCCTCACCCACTTTTTTGCCCGATTCGTTCGTACGAATTCTTGAAAGGCGTCACCCAAAAGTAAGTAATAAAAAAAAAGGATGCATATTATCCCCGCTGCTCTTTAATTTGTACTCAGAACACATTTTCGTAGAATCTCTTGAAAACACTAGCGCTGGAATCAAAATCAATGACAAAACCATTAGCACTATAAGATATGCCGACGATACAATCGTTATTGCCAGCAGCCTGCCTGCAGGGGGATTCCAATTCGCCATCAAAAACGGTATCGACACGCTCTCACTTCTCGATACCGTACTCGATATCGAACAAAATGGTATTCCAATTTCATGTCGATTCAGATATCGAGTTACTCGCAATGACATTTCGTAGTTTTCGTAGCGAGTTTGCGCATATGGATATGGAAACATTGGAAACCGAGTAAACAAACCGTCAAATTAAAATTAAATTAAACTTCTGCGATTTTGCGGTAGGGCGAACGGGAGACAGGATATTCCAAAGTTTCCATTGTTTGATAAACATGTAGATACATATAACAAATTGAATTAAATACATATACAATAAACATCAACAACATATCTATTTGGATAGAAACAATGGTAAAGTTTATATTTTTTCTTATTTTAGTTTAGGTCATTTAGGGTACGCTGGGTACGAGATGTTCAAATGGGAAACAATTTATGATTTATCAACATGACAGCGTACCCGGAGTTCTGGGCAAGGGCGAATAAATAATATCCCTGAAAATCGAAAAGTTTATTATAAAATTATCAAAAATGAGTAACATCGTAACACAATATAATAACAAACGGCCGCAAAGAAAATTAGAATATTTTGGTAATCACACAGAAAATACGATAATAAACAAACATACAAACGCAATTTATAACCTCAAAGTTATGTAAAAGTGACAAACGACATAAGAAATCGAGCAAAGCAGCTCCTCTACTACAACCGAGTTATTCGATATCGAGTTACCCGTCACGACTTCGAATTGGAATCGGCCAAACCGTAGAAATCGAGCAATTCGATATCGAATAGTGAATTGGAATCCGGCTGCCGAACTCCAGCAACTTGTGGATGTCATTGATGAGTACAGCAAGCCTTATGGACTGCATATAAATATCCCCAAAACAAAACTTATGGTTTTCTCGAAAATGCAAATACAAGCTGCCCTCCATATACCTACATGACAAGATCGTTGAGCAGGTATCATCCTTCAGATTTATCTAGGAGGAGATACTATCAAGAATCGGATAGGCCAGGAGGACGTTTATTGACATGAAAAACTTTTTTATTAGGCGTGACCTAGACTTGGGTCTTAGAATTCGAATGCTACGCTGCTATGTGTTCTCCATTGACAATGGAGTAAATAAATAGACGCCGCGAGTTAATCATAAATTGGAATTTGTTTAGTTGGCATGATATACAAACCGCATACTTGGAGGCTTGCGGGTTGTACGGGTAGAGGGGAAGCAGAAATGCTAAAAACAATATGGCGAAATTCCAGCCACATCTCCAGATGACATAAGCACACATAGGCGTATTATTTTTCAAGGAAACAAGTATACGCAGCATGCGTCTATTTTGTTGCAGACCAAAACTTTCAAATATGTTTATATTTAAATTATTTTTGATACATACCTACTATTCCCATTTATTGAGTTTTTTTTAGATTAAAGATTAATAATAGAATACACCTACAAACTACGCTAATGGCTAACGTCTAAGAGCCGAGTAACAACATAACCACAAAACACAAATGAACTTACCGGTGAAAACATAATTTCCTAGATTTATTTTTATAATCCCAAGTTCTACACACAAAACATTGTCTCACCATGGCTAACAAACAAATTAAAACACATAAACGATTGCGAAAAAGTCGGCGGAAAACTCTTAAAACCAGAAAAAAAATCCTTGAAATAATTGTCATAAACTGACATAAACCACGTGTCACAGGATTCTGCAATGTTGCCGATTGTGATCAGTTGGCCATTTTACACGTATTTTTTTTTCTTTTATCGTCATAAGTGTTCTATTAATCACCATTCAAAAATTATTTGGACAGAGTAGATATTATGGAGGACAGCAATAGATATTATAGTAATCTCGTGGTGTAAAGATTCGCAAGATATCATCCAAAAAAAAAGGATGTGCCAATTTACTAGAAAATTAATCATGGCAACACTGTATGGAGGGTTTGTTTATCACGCCAATATTGAAAAATGTAAATAAATACCTCTACATTGATAAATCATGGTGTTCTCCATCGTCCTGTACGGCTGTGAAAGCTGGACCCACAACCCCTCGCTACAAAAACGTGTTGAAGCTTTAGAAATGTATCTTCATAGGAGAATATTACGCATATCCTGGATCGAAAGAGTAAGAAACACCGAGGTTCTTATTAGAATGCAGAAAAACAAGGAACTGATGCTAACAATCAAAGAGCGCAAACTAAGGTATAATCCATTCAGTTATTTCTGTCGTCAAGTAGGCGTTGGAAATCGCGACATATTTCACCCGGTATAACATGACTGACAGTGACAGTGATTATTAATTAGGGAATCCAACGACCTGTCAAACTAAAAGCAATATGGCGGCTGTTGGCACACATAGAGATGGGTTTTCACCCGGTTTTTTCATTTTTGAGGGTTTATTCCCTGCACACATCCGGGAAAATTCCGGGTTTATTCCATTATAACCTCTAAATTTAACTTTTTCAATACGCTTAACTCTTACCAATTAAGTAATAATTAGGTGGTTTGTGCAGCTTGAAGCTTTTAATCAATTGACCAGTGTTTAGTTTATCAAAAAACAAACCAGAATCTGGATTTATTGAATTCTAATCTAAAATCTAACCTTAAATCTTGAAACTGCCGGGTGCTTTCAAGAAAAGATGGGAAAAAAGCCGGGTAAAAACCCTAAATTGGGGTTAAAGGTTTTTTGGGAATTTTCCCTTCGCCCATCTATAGCACACAATAATACAGTGCACATCCTTATTGGCCTTGGAAGCAAAAGCAAATCAGTAATTTGTTTGTGTCACTATTGTCATTGTGAAGTACGTACCTACTCACCTGGTGTAAAATTAGTTACATATACCATATTCCATTATTTTCTGCATTTTACATTGCCTTGAAATTTACCCTGTATCACATCGATGACAATTGTCGTTTACTTGTCGTCAAAACAGATAAGGTAAATACCAAATTGGAAGGTGATAACTAAAATCGGCAATTTGAAAGGAACGATTTGGCAAATTTGATTTGTGACTTGTGTGCCAACAACCGCCATATTGGGTCACGTGGTTTGGATTGCCTATTAGTTTGAGGTTATGGTTATTGTTTACTGTTTTGCTCATATAGTTGCCAGATTACTTCATTAGTTCAAACTTTTAATAATAATGAGTACTAACCTAGAATCTAGTAAAAAATGGGCCGGGGCTCAACGCTAGCAAGAATAATATATTTTATTAATGTATTTTAAAAATGAATCTTTCACAACCATAATAGTAGCACCCTACAAAAATGCAAGTGATGATATGTATAAGAAGTTTGCTTTTTGGACGAAAAGAAAGGTGGAATACAGTTACGGAAAGACAGGACGGACCAATGATGTGTCTGTCAGCGGTAATTGAAAGCACGAAAATGGGACAATGGGCTGTAAGCTTAGGTATCTATATCTACTTACGTATTAATAGTTCTAAAATTGCATTGTTTTCGGGTGTCATGTCTGATATCAAACATTATTAGCATGGAATCATTGGAATCATAAGTATTATTTCCAGTCCTCAAACATCCAATAACTGAAGAATGTAGGTATAGAGCAGAGCAGAGTTAATGCTTACCTCAAAAATATTGGAACTTAGACAAGGTCATATAGGGCGATTCTGGGGGGAGGTTTCTTCTGAATTGGAGTCACTTTTATGGTTACTGATTAGTGTTAATTACTTGTGGCATCTTTTTACTAGGATAACACAGTTTTCTTAATAACAAAATACAAAATGCATGTGTTATGTGTAAAAAAAAATCGGCAACCGCGAAATTTTAATGACACATCTCGACAAATTTGTTTTGACGGCAAGTAAACAAGCAATCGCAATCGATGTTATACCGGAGAAATTCCATGGCATGGGTTGATGCCAAAAATAACTGAATTGATTATATATTGGACTTATAATGAGGGGAGATAGATATGAGGTAATTCGGTTGATCATCGAGGGAAAGATTCAGGGGAAGAGGTCAATAGGGAGAAGACAGAATTCCTGGCTCAAGGACCTACGCCGATGGCTCAGTAAAACATCATCCGAAATCTTCAGAGCAGCTGTGTCAAGTGTAATTATTGCCAGTTGGATCGCCAACCGTCGGAGGGAGACGGCGCAATGAGAAGAAGAGAGAATTGAAAATCGTTTTTTTTTGTGTGATCAAAATTGTTTTTATCACCCTGTATTTCGGATAAGCTAAAACGGGCCTATGTTCATTTGTTCTCTTCTTCTCAAAATTATGCACCAGATTCACTTTCTTAAATATCTCAAATTATTCTGAAACCCTGTAGGTATATAGAAACAATTTGTTACTTACCGGAATGACGTTATAGTTCTAGGTTAGAAAATGTTGGGATAAGAAAAAAATAAAACAGTTTTAATTTTTAAAAATAGTTTTGTTTTAAAAGTTTAATGTCGAATGACAAGATCGTTATTTCAATATAGTTGGTAATTGCAAATATACTTATAGATATTATGCTGATAAAATATTAATAATAATAATTGTGTGCATATAAATATATACAATTGCTTTTTATATATTATAAAGTGTGATTTACAAGGCGTATCGTGATTTGGTTATGTTCCATTACTATTGGTAATTGTAAATTTAAAGTAGGTATTATTGCTATATAATATGCTATACCTAGTAGTTATTATTTTATACCTCTTAAATTTTTAATTGGGGAAAATAAAAAAAATCAAAGGAGAAAATAAATATATGAATGAACGAACATAGAAAAAATTTGATAGAATTTTTTTCATGCAATTAAAAATCGTTGCGTTCTATATAGGATTGTCGTTAAACAAGTTTACAGGGTAAATATAAGTAGGCATCTAATTTGTTTATATAATTTTAGTTACAATAGTACATATAGTACCTAAGTATTTATAAAGGCATATGTTCTTTAGAATTTGTTCAACCCAAAATTTTTGTTGGTCAAAGCGTGTGGTTGATGATTTTTTAATTAATGTATGGTATAATTGGTATACAGTACACAATAATATAATTATTATGTTATGGCTAATAAAATCCCCACATATTCACTCAAATGATTAATGGGATAGGGCATCAAGTATTTTATATAGAAGATTCGTGTAAGATAAGTCATTGTGGTTAGAGAAAGATTATTTTATTCAGAGCACAGTTCCTTTGACCTTATAAAGGATTGCGTTTCAAAATGTAGGTACGTTTGTCCGAAAACAGCACCAAATTCTACACTTTTAGATTCAAAATCTCTCTATGATGTGATGACTATTATTACAATTTTTGGGTTTAAACTTATCTCTGAAATATAAGGGACGGATAAATATGAATTTGCAGAACATTAAAAACTAATTTAAGTCACTGGCCATCATCAGAAAGTGGAATATAAAAATGGTGACTTGTTTATACATTACGCCTTTTTCACTACTCGTATATTATAAATATTTTGTTATTTTTAATGTCGATGTAACCTACTGATAAAATTGGTTCAAGCATCAGCGTTAAGTCATCATCACAGGTTTTGCTCTATACGTGCTCGAGGCGAATATGCTACATAATTTTGCCATCATTATCGGCTTAAAAAAATCCTGCGATTATCGTTTATTATCCAATCGATCTAGAACAACAGTTTTGCTGAAATCAGATTGCAGGAAAAAACTGCAATATTGTTAATAGCACCAAGGGTTTTTTTGTCTGATGTAAGTGATATAGGTAATCTGCTTGACTTTGACTCAAACTGCAGGATCTTAAAAAGCGTCTATAAACCTACCCTAATCAAATACTTTTTGTCAAATATTTACAATTACAAGGCAATAATTAGTAATTCAGTGATTAATAATAATATGTATACCTACGGATTATAATTCATATAACTTTGGAATGCAACTGTATGTAATCAATATACACTTTGTTAAAATCTTGTCATTAAACCTAATAATGATACAATTAATCAAACTTTTTTTAGTACAGTGAGTGAAGACGTAGCTCTCTAACTATAACTAAGTATCATAAAATGTGAAACAATAAAACTTAACTCAGGTACAAACCATCATCATCATCATCAATCTATAACAAAATTAGAATTCTTTTCTTGGAGGTGGAGCGTCGTTACCACGACGACCCCTTAATATCATCTATAATCACAGAAGGATTTGTTATATTAATAGATAATCGTAGTGAAGTCATCCAAAGTTGTTTCATTCACGATCTTACACTAGAATATAGCAACGAAATTTTGATGGAGATTTAAATTTGACTAGAATGTTTTTGAATATTTTCTTGATATATATGTATGTAATTTTCAACTTACCTAAACATTATTTAATCTATGAACGTTATTGACTAAGACTAAAGTTTGAAAGCATTGAGTGAGTAAAAATTACCGATTTCGTATTCATTGTCAATCTTAATACTAAACTGTCCTACACTTACAGACTGTAAGTATGAAAATTCTCTAAGTATGTACAGTGCTTCAAGAGCTACCGCGTATTGCGAACTTTGCAGAAACTTTATTAACTAAAACTTCGTAAAGTACCTACACTGAACGAGCCCCAGTCAATATGCTTGATATGTACCCTAATTCCGACGAGTATAGAGTTAGTTTACGCTTTTTTTTATATAAGCTTTGTTTCATATTAATAAGATGGACCCAGTTCATTCGTGTGCGTTGGTAAAGCTCTTGTAGTGATAAAAGAAGAATATGAGGAAAATTGCAAAAGCCGTGGGAAACGTAATCCTAGCTATGACGTCGATAGTCTTTGCTACCCTGATTGGATGTGGAGGCTCTTTCTTCCTCACCTGCAATACAGTTGCCTGTCAAGGTAGGATTATTAATAAGATTAGGTTTCTGGTCAACACACCGATGTGGAAGTCGAGCATTAATAACACACACACAAAGCAGTTAGATAGAATAGATTAGAAGAAAAATTACCTCAGCAGCAGGACAGCCATTATTAGTATGGGTACAAGGATTTGGTCCACAATTGGGGCAGTTTACAAGTTCGTTTGCGACTGTTGTCGAATCTCTCTTCTTGTCACCCTGAAACAGTTTTTTTAAGTTAGGTGAATACGTACAAAGCTTCTATTAAAATTTATATTTTAACCGTATTATATTCACTTCTTTCTCGTTACATCTAGGGGCTAAGATTGTTAACAAAAAACTAGAGTGATAATAATAAAACAAACATAATAATAGTATATTATAAACCAAGGTTGTGAAGTACATTATTATGACCCGAACGTCAAGTTTAAATCCCGAAGCGCGTAGCGCTGACAGATCTAAGACTTGAGGGTCATAAGTAGTTCACAACCGCGGTGTATATACGATTTTTTCCACTACTAGACTCGATAAATCTACAACAAAAAATTGCCTAAATTAGTAAGATAGTGCTCCGCATATTTTATTACTAAGAAAAGGCGCGTCTTCAATCCATATCAAGGCTTCGTTACCATGGCAACCGATAAACAAAATCGCCGTATGACGATATCACGCCGGCGCCTAATGCGTCTGACAACTGACAGCTTTATTTACCAGGGAAATAATCGGCCATAACGTTGTCATTATAGACCGCTTATGTTCAATTGTTTTATAAGCAAAACGAGAAAACCCACTTTACAGTCATTCTGCGGGACTTTAACGGTCCGTATTAAAGCTAGTAGTGGAAAATATATTTTTTTCTGCGACCATGTAAAAATAAACAACTTTCGTCATACTTTCCCCTAGCCGAAAACGTAACTTTCGTCTCTAGTGAGAGAAAATCCCATAACGTTAACTTTCGTCTCTAGTGACGAAAGTAAATTGTTCTAATTTCGCCTGTATATCGCCAATTAAATGCGACTTAACTGGTCTAATCTTATAAAACACCATGGAAAATGGTGATATCATACAAAAACATGTATATTTTGCTGTCCGGGCCTCAGAAAAGTGAATCAAAGTGTTGAAACTTGACCAAACTGAAGTCATTGAATTTCGAGGTGTCATGTTGACAATGACGCGCCTTAATTTTTGAAAGAAATACTATATAGAGATTGTTTTTAAAGTTAATGAAGACTTAATGTTAGCATGGTCGAAGAAAAAGTATAGTGTTTTACTCGTCAAAAAAGCATTTTCTATCGCAACTCGGCTTTGCCTCGGTTGGTAAACTGTTCTCTTGCTAGAGAAAATGCTATTTTCGTCACTCGTTAAACAATATATTATTTTTCTACAAATGTTAAATAATGACGCATTTTACTCTTTAATTATACAAACGAAAACCTAACTTTTTTTGAGGATCAGAATGTGAGTTTACTTTTCCGCGCGTTGCCCAAGACAGCAAGCGAAATAGAAAATGCTTTTTTGACGAGTAAAACACTATACTTTTTTTTCGACCATGCTAACATTAAGTCTTCATTAACTTTAAAAACAATCTCTATAGAGCATTTTTTTCAAAAATTAAGGCGCGTCATTGTCAACATGACACCTCGACTGTCAATGAGTTCAGTTTGGTCAAATTTCAACACTTTGATTCACTTTTCTGAAGCCCGGGCAGCCAAAATATACATGTTTTTTGTATGATATCACCATTTTCCATGGGGTTTTATAAGATTAGACCAGTTATATACAGGCGAAATTACTTACTTTCGTCACTACAGACGAAAGTTAACGTTATGGGATTTTCTCTCACTAGAGACGAAACTTACGTTTTCGGCTAGGGCAAGGTATGACAAAAGTTGTTTATTTTTACATGGTCGTAGGTAATAGTTATTTTCCTAACTAGTGCGGAAAGTAATACTTTCCCGCACGCTGTCTGCCGATGCGTCGTTCGGGCAGCTGACCAGTGCGGGAAAGACACTTTCTGCACGAGTTAGGAACAATATTTTTTCTACGAGCCCAAGTAAAGAAACAGACATTCAGCCTTATGATGGAACGTTATCTTTGTCAACAGTATGACAGCTGAATTAATGAATAATCAATTGGTTATTATGACAAAAACTTGGTGTAATTGTTGGCGTGACGTAATGTCTCAGGCATGAACTAGTGACACTGGAATAAAAAGTACGTATATTATAGGTATATTTTGTATCAAAAATCAATAAAAGCAAGCATAATAGTTCCTTAATACAGATAAAAATGTTTGGCACGGCTGTAAGGCACCTATCTAGATAGACAGACTATAAAGTCTAAATTACATCATAAATCAGTCATTTTTTAAATATTTACTTTCCCGCACGCCAAATTTACTTTCACGCACGCCGTGCGGGAAAGTAAAGCTTTCTAAAACAAAATGCGTGCGGGAAAGTGATATATTAAGAACGCTCGTAGAAAAAGATTTTTTCGCTTGCTGTCAATAGCAACTACTACCACTCAACCAAATATTTAAAACGTCATTGTCACTTTGATTTAAATTTTCAGATTGTGTCTTCAGTTATGCTTAGTTGTGATTCACATTATTTGAAACTGATCGTTTGCAGAAAAAAACGTTGTATGCATTACGAGCAAAAAGTGATTTTTTTGCTCTCGAGTGGTTCAAACTTCACTCTCCGAGCAAAAAAGTTGTACTTTTCGCTCTTAATACATAAATAACTATTTTTATCCATGCTTTATTTGAATCATTCTATAGTTTTCATTCTTCAAAAACATAACATTATGATTCTTCGATCATTAAAGAAATTCTGTCGTGATTTTATCTGAATATGCCTCAAGTTGCAATTCTGTTCAATCTCCGAGTGCTAATTAGCCTGGTAGTGGATACAAAAGGAGTTGTTACACAAACTGATTTTGGTTATGCGAAAATCAATATGTTTGATGTTTGCATAAGCATTTTGTTTTGGATCTGCATTCTTTATTGAGCATTATTACGGTGAGCGGCGGCTATGGAGGCGGAGCGACATTGGAGGTTGAACCTTCGCGGCTCGCGGCCTATCCGGGCGCTGCGGCGTTGTGACCGTGGGGACTGTCACGAGTGATTTATTGCTCTATTTATTTAGAACGCAGTTATTTACGACCTTTTTTTGTGTGTCTCATCAATTATTTTTCTTCCAAGAATGTTCTAGGAGAAGAGAATGATGTTCTTCTAGAATGTTCTCTTTTCTGTATTTTTAGAATTTTGTATAAAAAGCGACCGCCGTTAGTAGTAGTCTTATTTAATCTAGCTATAAGTAAGCTAAAGTACCAAACGATAATAGAAGGCTAGAAAGTGTTAGGGAGTTATTCGAATTGTACTTGTGTGTATTTGTGGGATAAATAGATAGTGTTTTCGTTTTAAATCGTTACACTGGAATTATTGAACCCTGGGTTCGCAACAATTATTGACAGAAGTGGGATTCCAGTGGGAAATTGAGGACTAATATTGCTGAAATGTAAGTGAGTGCTTCATTGCCGGACATTACGTGTTTATGCCAGTGACTAGCGATTCAATATCAAGCGATGGAGGATCAACTTGCCACCCTGCTTTCCCCTCCCTTATGCAACAACAGACGGAAGAGCAGAAAAAAACGTTATAACGAGCAAAAAGCGAGCAGGAAAAACGTTATAACGAACAAAAAAGAGGAACAGGAAAGACATGATCAAGTACAGGAGCGACGAGTACGGAGTCATCTAGAACAAAAGGAAGAACAGAAACGGTTAAAAGAAGGATTAGTGAACCATCTCTCAGCTAGGGAGTAACAATTGGAAGAAAGAATAATGCAATCCGTTAACGAAGGACACAAGGTTCTCGAGCTAGAAAGGAAATTCCGGGAACAACTTGAGGACGACAACGTGTCTACAGAGAATTTTAGCACAGCCAACGCTAAAATTAAGCCTCTCGATTATGACGTTACTATATACGGTCTGGGAAATTTATAAAACCCAATTTCCGGCAGCTGCAAAAGCTAATGGCTCATCTGAGCCCCAGAAAGCTACATCATTAGTGGTAGCACTTCGTGGAAAAGCGGCTGAATTACTCCAATCTCTGTCGGCAGCTGATCAAAGTAATTATGTAGCTTTAGTACACTCTCTGCCACTACGATTTGGAAATGAGCACAAAGAAATTGTGTTCCAGGCCCAGCTGAGAATAAGACAGCAAAAGTCAGGTGAATCCTTACAAGAATTTGAGGCGGACAAAGACAGACTAATTTACCTGGCATACCCATCTGCCCCTGAATGTTTTCAAAAGCAATATGCCGCCGAAATGTTCATTGAGGGAGTTTGCGATAGTGACATGAGCCACCACTTACGTCTAGTAAGGCCCAGGAATATCAGCGGGGCACTAGTTCGGGCCCTGGAATTCGGGGCGTCACGAGTGTCATCTAGTTCTTATCCACGTGTAAGAATGGCAACTTGCGATGACGAGGAGGATACGTATATGACTGAATCCACGACAAGTTTACATAAAGCGGTGAAGGATATGGCAGTCAATATGCAAGTTGGAAAGAATCCCTCGACAAACAGACAATCGGGGTATAAAATGTTTTAATTGCGGCAGACTGGGTCACATCAAGAGTAACTGCCGTAATAGGGCAAGAAGTCCGTTGCCGTCGTTTAGAAGACGGAACGGCGACCAAGACCGCCCTAGATTCCAGGAAAACTAATTCCGGTCAATGTAATGGGGCAATTGACCGGGCCCGTTAAGACCCCCAGGATCTTTAAAGTCAATAATTTGGGTGGCAAAAGTCTTACAGTGGCCGGACGCATTAAGGGACAGAAGCTCCCGACGAAGGTCTCACAAGGTGAGTGCTTCATTGCCGGACATTACGTGTTTATGCCAGTGACTAGAAGCCAGCATCAAGCGATGGAGGATCAACTTGCCACCCTGCTCTCCCTTATGCAACAACAGAGGGAAGAGCAGGAAAAACGTTATAACGAACAAAAAGAGGAGCAGGAAAAACGTTATAAGGAAGAAAAAGAGGAACAAGAAAGACGTGATCAAGTACAAGAGCGACATTATCAACAACAGAAGGAAGAGCAGGAAAGACGTTATCTAGAATAGAAGGAAGAGCAGGAAAAACGTTAAGAACAAAACGAAGAACAGAAACGGTTCAAAGAAGATCAAATTCGATACCCCTTTCTGATTAGTGAACGATCTCGCAGCTAGGGAGCAACAATTGGAAGAAAGGGTAATGCAATCCGTTAAGCGAGGGCTCGAAGCTGTGAAGCAGAGGGTTCCCGAGCTAGAAAGGAAATTCCGGGAACAACTTGAGGATGACAACGTGTCTACAGAGATTTACACGAAGCACATAAGAGCAGGGGAAGCACGGGACCCAAACAATTTATTTCCAACAAAAATATAAATTGTTAAAAAGAAATTAAAAGTAGGTTGTAGAATATGTAATGAGTTTTATTTGAGGTTTTGTTATTAACATAACTGTTAGTCAGCCTTATGATAGAACATTCACGTTAATTTAAGTGACCCGCAGCCTTATGATAGAACGTTTACGTTAACCACCACACAAGCGTCAACTTGAAATTTAACATTATTTTTGTTATAATTTACATATAGCCTACGTTACAACAGGCCTGTTAGCCTAACATAACGTCTCTGTTAAGTTAACGTGAATGCTCTATCATAAGGCTGCCGTTATGTTAGGCTAACAGGGCTGTTCTAACGTAGGCTATATGTAAATTATAACAGAAATAATGTTACATTTCAAGTTGACGCTTGTGTGGTGGTTAACGTAAACGTTCTATCATAAGGCTGAATAAAAGGTGACAGACATAATGTTATAAAAGATACCTACCTATGTTAAATTTGATATTAGGTCAGGTATTAGGTATGTTATAATCAATACCTATAATGTTTAAATTTTTAGTAAAAAAAGTAATATGTAAAAGTAATAATATGTTAATGATGCTAATTCCGTGCATCATTTAGACTATTACCACAATCCAAATATACTTTACATCATGAGTACTTTACAAATATATAGATATTAACATCCTTTAATGGTATTGGTGTTAATATGGAATTACTAAACATTTAGATGGAAAAATCTTGGAATACACGGAAATACCTAGAAATACCAAAGAAATAAGAAGGAATACCGAGTATTCCCGGGAATACCTGAGTGTTCCCAGGAATATTTAGGGAATACTGAAAATACCTGGGAATACTTGTCATAGTATCAAAGTATTCCCAACAAATGGGAATCACTGTACACTTTTTAGGGTAGTGGTGGACCCCTTGTTAGTTTTCTAAAAAAAACAAACATGTTTTAAAGGCAACAATCGTTTTAAAAACTTTTCTCAATAAAAACAACACGCAAATTTTGTTAGTAAGAAAAGAACAATTCTAAAAAATATTGTTGTTAGTGCACTATAAAATTTAGATGTACATAACAAAAACTCTCGTGTAGACTTACTAGACGATGATTAAAATTGGGGCTTTCACAGAATGCGGAATAATATTCTTGTTGCGCAGTCTCCTATAGCGGAAATAAAATAAAATTAAAGTAAAAAAAATAAAATAAAGGATAGTATAAAGTAGTGAAGAACAGCAGGTTAAAGTATGGAATATTAGGTTACTCACGTCCTTAATCACAATGTAAAACCCTTTTAAACAATCGTCTGGAGGTCTGCATCTCTTCTATACAGCAGAGATACAGGACCACAAAGAGACGTCAGTTCAACAACACAACTTAGGCTGTGATGGTTATGTCGAAATGTTTATACAGGGTCTTCGTTTTACAAGCTCAAGCAGGGATATTTCATTTATTTGAAGAGATATGAGGTCGGTTAAATAAAGGCACAGTTGCGCATTTTTTAGCTTTGTAAGATGCCTTTTTGAAGAATTACTAAATTCTGATTACTTTCGGAAATACCTATGTACGTGAAAAAATTCAAATTGTCGAGAAAAGATATTTTTTGAATTTATTTGACGAAATAATTGAAAAAGGCTGGCATATAACCACGTAAATAGGTACTTTTTCTCCTCTACAACATTCTGATATTAAATTTAGAATCCGACGTTTCGATTTTCCCAAACCAACATCAACTTGGTTTTTTCGAGGTTTATATATTTATTTATAAAACTCTTATAAATTTCAGTGTGAATTTGTTGTTGACTTTAATTAAGACTTAATTAAAAATTTTTAGAACAAGGGCATGTGTTCAATCAAATCAAAACTTCAATTCCGAATCGTAACATATTATGATATCACTGTAACTAGAAAAAAACTGAATTAAAAAATAAAAAATCCAAAATGGTGCCTAAAAGAAAAATCAAAGTTGATGTTAATTGCGGAAAATTGAAATGTTGGATTCCAAATTTGACAACACCATGTTGTAGTGAAGGAAAAACAGGATGCCAGCCAGTATCAATTATCTCTTCAAATAAGTCCAGAAAAAACTCAAACCATTTTTCGAAAATTCGTAATTTTCCAGGTGCTTTCAGAATTCAGAGGTAGGTAATAAGAATTTTGTAATTCTTAACAAAGCTCGAAAATGTGCAACTTACTTTAATTTAACCGACCACGTATCTCTTAAAATAACGAAGACTATACGATAGGTGCAGGGTGGCCATCGAGAGCTGACCTTGTATTTCATCTGGACAGTTTCATAATTTAGTAAACAGTTTTTAATTATCTGTTTTTTGTGTATACAGGTTATTCCAAATTCGCGCATTCACTTCCAATCTTCATATTTTAAATTAGACATGGCAATTTTTTTATTTAATAGATTCTATATTAAATTTTTAAACTTTTTTCTAATTTTGACATATAAAGTAGCACTTTTCAATACTGATGACAGTGACGTAACGTCCTACTTTTCGTAACTAGTTACGAAAAGTAAAATCTTTCGTAACTGGTGATGAAAAGTTCGTGTCACCACCAGTTGCAGGTTTCGGTTGTGGCACACCGTTGCTACAGTTTTACGGTATTAAGTAGATACAAAGTGGTTTAAAAGTAAATATTGAAATTTAATAATAATAACTCTCTCTCTAAGTAGGTATTTGTAGTCAAAATTAGAAAAAATCTTGTATGAAACACGTGACGAAAAGCCTTTTTTGTGTATCTCATTCGTTACACAAAATCGGACTTTTCGTAACTGGTTACATAATAAAGTACTTCTAATTTCTCTTGAGTGTTACGTCATAACTCTTTCATATTACTTTATCTCATGTTAAATGTATGAGACAAAAGTTTTGCGTCATCGACATGTGTCGGATAAGAATATTCAAACCTGACATTGACATTGACATGTTCAGTTTACATGTAAAACCACTTCGTATCTACTTAATACCGTAAAACTGTAGCAACGGTGTGCCACAACCGAAAGCTGCAACTGGTGGTGACACGAACTTTTCATCACTAGTTCATCAAAAGTAGGACGTTACGTCACTGTCATCAGTATTGAAAAGTGCCAGTTTATATGTCAAAATTAGAAAAATTACATTTTTAAATTAAAATACGTATACTCTGTTCAGCGAGGGTTCAATATTACGTCATAAATTGTGACGCCATACAAAAAAACACGTGTGGCTCTGATAAAATGTCAGTTGAACAAAATGTTAAGTTATTTATGTTTGTAGACACGGGCAGGTATCAGTTTAGCCTTTTATGCAAGCATTCCAAAGTTTTCCCATTTCGGGTATTAATTCAGAATGAATATCCGCAGCAGCTTTACCATAGATACCCGTTATGACTCACCTGGCCATGGATGTAGATCATAAGATATGGACAAAATCGGCCCAAGATATTCTGAGTATTTTTGTGTGCTTACTATACCTATAAAGCTTTTCATTATATTTTTCGGAAAAGTAGGTCATGGAAATTTGACATATCGCCCCCCGTATAATATTTGAACTGTGTCACTTTTATTGGTTATATTTACATAATGTAAAGGTTATAAAATGCGGCTATTACAAAAAAATTTTGTTGCCAGAACTTACCAAAAATTATAGTTGTAAGTGAAAATAATAAATCCATGTACTAGAGGTGCTACTACGTTTTTCAGGCAGGTCAAATACTTGACAGAAGTAATTCTTAGGACAACAAATTTTCTTATACTAGAGCTGGGACATCGAGTTTTGCTCCCCTTTGCAACATAACATCATCATATATTAAGAGAAGGTTTGTGAAAACGGAATCACTAAAAGGTCTTACGTAAATGGCTCTTATTCCTGGAACCATAAAATCTTTCTATTAAAAGTATCTTTGCAGTTATCTACTCACTGTATATTAGCTCTTTTACAAAACGTTAACATTTCTTCACTGTAGAAATCTACAAAAAGGGAGGGACATACTAATGCTATCAAACAAGGTGCACATAAAATGCATTCATACCGCCCTCAAAATTTGACCAGGAACAGCGTTTATCTGCACTTCGGATATGGTAGGTACAACGCTCTGCCTCAGAACACTAGGCTTTTTTCCAAGGGGTAGTTCAGCAGAGAAATTAAAACCGTTCTTCTTAAATGTGCTAGCTACTGAGTGATTTTGAGAAAATTTATAAGCTGATAAAAACTTTTTTCAATATAATGCGAGCAACGTCGAGGAAATTAATTTGATTTACTCAAAGTCAAACTGATGGCAGATATTAAAATGAAACTACATTAACCATCATAACAACTTGTAGGGAAGTTGTTATTGGCATTTACCTTCACCTGCTTTTAATTTACTGGTTAAAATCTTGTCAATCACATTTTTGGCATTTTAGTTTATGGATAGCTAGTATGTCGCGTTTTTGGCGGAATCTTTCCTTTACTGTTTTTACCACATAACCACAACTTGCGTTGTAAAACCAATAAGCAGAAACATTTGTCGTCGGGTCGCCAAACATATTTTTCCTTTTTTCGTTCGAATGCACCTTTTTCTGCGGAATAACCGCGTTTTTGCTTTTATCTCTGTCGCATGCATGCACCGTTCTTCCACATTTTTTCTTTAGTTGATTCAGTCAAACACCTCCCTAATTTTGATTAACCTTTTATTCATTTCCATAGAAGCGGATCTAGCCTTTAGGTGGCACCAGGGAAAGATATTTTTGTGGACAAGTAGGTGGTTGATCAGGAACAGGGGCTTCTTTTCAACAATTGATAGTTCCTTCGGGACGTATGTTGATGGAACTTCTTCCGCCTCTTCGTCGATTGTAACTCCTTGTTTCTCCACTATCTTGGAAATTTTCTCCGGTTTTTCTTCACACAGTGGCTTCTCCTACATGATCCCTTAAAAGCAGTTCTTTCGTTTCTAAATTTAGTTCTACAAAAGCTGGACTCGGATTTCTAAATTTTGATGACATTTTGACATTAAGCGTCAAACTGACTTTAGCTGGTGGTTTCATTATTAATAAGAATTAATAATACGCCTGTTTTTTTGCGATCTTTTTCTAATGAAATGAGATGAGAAATGTGACGTCATATTGAACCCTCGCTGAACAGAGTATTAGTATACTCTGTTCAGCGAGGGTTCAATATGACGTCACATTCATCATCTCATTTCATTAGAAAAAGATCGCAAAAAAACAGGCGTATTATTAGTTCTTATTAATAATAAAACCACCAGCTAAAGTCAGTTTGACGCTTAATGTCAAAATGTCGTCAAAATTTAGAAATCCGAGTCCAGCTTTTAGGCAGCAGTAGAACTAAATATAGAAACGAAAGAACCGCTTTTAAGGGATCATGTAGAAAAAGTCACTGTGTGAAGAAAAACCGGAAAAAATTTCCAAAATAGTCGAGAAACAAGGAGTTACAATCGATGAAGCGGCGGAAGAAATTCCATTAACATACGTCCCGAAGGAACTATGAATTGTTGAAAAGAATCCCCTGTTCCTGAACAACCACCTACTGGACCACAAAAATATCTTCCCCTGGTGTCACCTAAAGGCTAGATCCGCTTCTGTGGAAATGAATAAAACATTAATCAAAATTAGAAAGTAGGTGAATCAACTAAAGAAAAAATGTGGAAGAACGGTGCTGCGACACAGATAAAAGCAAAACTAGGTGTCTTAAAAAAATTGCCCACCCTTAGTTAGATTATGTACTCAATTTAAGTTATTTATGTTGCATGTTTCATTATCACATGTTGCATTAATTAAATTATAAGAAAAATTTCAAGAATTGAATATACTATAAACGCGTAACAGTTTTTTTTTTCAAATGCGCAAATGACTTCATGCGGACACGTATTGAACTATTCCGCAGAAAAGGGTGCATTCGAACGAAAAAATATGTTTGGCGACCCGACGACAAGTGTTTCTGCTTATTGGTTTTACAACGCAAGTTATGACCACTACTAGGTATAGTAAGCACACAAAAATACTCGAATATCTTGGGCCAATTTTTGTCCATATCATGATCTACATCCATGGCCGGGTGAATCATAGCAGGTGTCTATGGTAAAGCTGCTGCGGATATTCCTTCGGAATTAATACCCGAAATGGGAAAACTTTGGAATGCTTGCACAAAAGGCTAAACTGTTACCTGCCCCGTGTCAACTTGACATTTTGTTTAACTGACATTTTATCAGAGACAGACGTGTTTTTTTGTATGACGTCACAATTTGTGACGTAATATTGAACCCTCGCTGAACAGAGTATATATTATACAACAAGCATTTAATGAGAGTCGTTATTCTCGAGGGTAACGTTTGAGCCCACGAGCGAAGCGAGTGGCACAAGTTGCCCGAGAGAATAACGCTCCTTAAATGCGCGTTGAATTCTATACTTTATCCACGACCAAGATTCTGGGTTTTCTCAAATATGATAGGTTATAGGTGCCACAAAGATAATTTACAATTTTAAAACCACGACCACGACTGGTTTCGCTATTCAATGGCGCGACGTTTGATGCGTCTTGTTGATAGATGACGGTCTAGTCACCCGCGCATGTCACCGCATGTTCATTTCAATGCTACGAGGGTGGACGGTAAATTACTTCATTTTATGGTCTATTTTAAGTTTTTTTCAATGAAAAGTACATATTTTAGTGAAAAAGAGACACTGTAACCTACATTTGCCTCAATACATCTTAATAGAAGGATAATTATTTGAATGAACCAGTGGTAACTACCGATTTCATGTTTAGGGCAGTTTACTTTTTGAGTTGTCAGTTGCCTACGACATGTTTCGTTTCCATGACAACTCATTATTCACTTGTGAATAATGTTCATTATTCACAAGTGAATAATAATTATCGTTAGTCTTGAGAATGTACAAGAATAATGTGATTATTATAGTATGGTCGTGGATAAACATATTTTCACAATTAATATGCTATTCCGATCGCACAATCATGTCTATTTAAAATCCAGCGACGGCTCTCCAAAACAACAAATAAATTCCAGTGGATGTCCATTTATAATCCAGCGACGGCTATTGATAGCCAATTTCCGAGATGGGCTATTAAATGGACATCCATTTGCTAAGTTGCCATGGATGTCCGTTTAATTATATTTTGTGGACGTCTATATAGCGTCCTTCAATGGACTTGCTCTGGACCTTGGTTAAATGTTAAACACATCGCAGGATCGGCATTGGATTTGTTTTAATTGTACAAATCATATGCACTTACATAACAAGTTGCATATTTTTTCTACAAATTACATAAAAAAAAATTCCTACAACAGCCAAAATTTTAAACTGCGTTGTTCAAATGAAAGTTAAAACAAAAAATAGTATATTAAGTATTAAAAACAGTAAGGACAGTATACCGGTCGACGACAATGTTTGACGACTGACTAGCGAATTAAGAGAAGTCGCCGATATTCGAAAAGGCCGGTAATTTCCTTAATGTTTCAAAATGTACATCCAATGTATGTCTATGTAAGTCCGTCATGGACTTCATTTGTATGTCCATTGGACGTCCAAATATGTTTCAGATCTAGATGTCCAACGGATATCCGGTTGTCGATGTCCATTGGCATTGGAAAATGTATAACCGATTGGACGTCCAATGGACTTCACCTGGACCAAGTATGGACCCAAAATGTACATCCAATGTATGTCCTTGTAAGTCCGTCACGGACTTCATTTGTATGGCCATTGTATGCCATTGTGCTGTTTGGGATTATTGATAGCCAATTGCCGAGGTGGGCTATTAAATAGACATCCATTGGATAGCTTGCCATGGATGTCCGTTTAATTATATTTTGTGGACGTCCATCTAGTGTCTTTCAATGGACTTGTTCTGGACCTTAGTTAAAGTGTTAAACACATCGCAGGATCGGCATCGGTTTTGTTTTAATTGTACAAATCATATGCCCTTACATAACAAATTGCACATTTTTCTTACAAATTATAGAAAAGAAATATACCTACACATACTACAATTTAAAAAAAAAAAAAATAAAAAATTTAATTAAAAGTTAAAACAAAAATAGAATAAGCATTTCGAACATTAAGGAAATTATCGGCCTCTTTCAATTTTGGCGACTTCCCTTAATTCGCTCATCAGTCATCAAATATTGTCGTGGACCGGTACACTGTCCTTACTGTTTTTAATACTTATACTACTATATTTTGTTTTAACTTTCAGTTGAACAACCCAATTTGAAATGTTTTATTTTTTTTAATTTTGGCTGTTGTAGAATGTTTTTTTTCTGTAATTAGTAGAAAAAATATGCAATTTGTTATGTAAGGGTATATGACTTGTACAATTAAAACAAAACCGACGCCGATCCTGCGATATGTGTTTAACATTTTAACTAAAGTCCAGAACAAGTCCATTGAAGGACACTATATAGACGTCCACAAAATATAATTAAACGGACATCCATGGCAACCTATCCAATGGATGTCCATTTAATAGCCCATCACGGGAATTGGCTATTAATAGCCGTCGCTGGATTATAAATGGACATCCACTGGAATTTATGTGTTGTTTTGGGTGACTTCATCAAAAGTCACCTGTTTGAAAGAAAACGGCACAGCCGGGAATCCCAAGCGCTCAAGGTATCCCTCTGGAGATCTTCCGCCCGGCAGAATCTCCTGTCGTATTTTCTGAGAAATCTGGAAAAAAAATTCTCAACTGGTTCCGAGGCCCCTACGGGTCATCGGCCTAAATACCCTCACAGACTCCCCGACGTCGCCATCAGACACCCTCTCAACCACGCACTCTACAATCTGGCACATGTGATCAGACACACCCATATCGGCCACACACACAGAACGTACACCCTCACCATGACTCACAAGAACATTGTCCAAACACGCCTGGTTTCTAGTTGGCTCAAATACGGTCTTCCGCATACCAAACCCCTCAAACATGTCAGTGAGTCTTTTAGTTTCAGGTGTAACGACTCGAAGTACTAAAATTTATCTTTAGGAGGAAACCGAGGAATGGTTTTTAATACGGAAATATATGTGACGACGGCCGAACTAGTTCAGTTTACATGTAACCTATTTGGTGTCAAATTTAGATTAGAATGTTAATAGTTTTTGGATATTTAGCATTTCAATGTTGTCAGTTTTAAATTTAAGTCATTTGTCAAATGCTAAACCTGTCTAGTTGGATTAAATAGTTTGGCAACCCTACCTGATAATACAGGACCAGTTTCTAAAATTAGGCAGTAGGCTTGTTAGGATTGTTCAACGGATATAAAAGACGGGAGCATGACAGCCGGAAAGGATTCCATTGCTAGCAGCCAAAGATTAAAGAGCTCCCTAAAGAGTTAAAAGTAAGGAATACCTTTTAACCGAAATTCACACACACAATCACTACACGGGGGTCTGGCATTAGTAGGATTCCTCAAACATTCATTACACGGATGCCTCGCAGTAGTAGGGCCCCACACACATAATCACTACACGGTGGTCTGGCATTAGTAGGACTCCTCAACCATTCATTACACGGGTGCCTGGCAGTAGTAGGGCCCAACACACACATACAAACATTACACAGGTGCCTGGCATTAGTAGGGCTCCTCAAACATTCACTATACGGGTGTCTGGCAGTAGTAGGGCACCACATACAATCATTACACAGGTGTCTGGAAGTAGTAGGGCCCCACATACAATCATTACACGGGTGTATGGCAGTAGTAGGACCCCACATATAATCATTACACGGGTGTCTGGCAGTAGTAGGGCCCCACATACAATCATTACACGGGTGCCTGGCATTAGTAGGGCTCTTCAAACTCACATCGTCGGAACTCTAAAATTAGGGAAGCATTTAGGGGTTATTCGAGTATTACAAATTAGTAGTTTATCCATTTGATAATAGGGCCCCATTCCGTACCGTTATCATCCATAATCTCCTCCGATTTCCTCACCCATACCCTTCTCTTTCCTACATTTCTGTAGATTTATTATAAAGTTCAAGAGTTTCTTATCTGTTTAGTTGGAAATATTGTGATAATAAATTATCGATCTTGACTACTAAATCTTTGAATCTGTTGGTGGACTGAATGCGTGTTGTGTGACTTTCACCTCTAAGAATAAAACAACATATCCTGGGATTCATTCTCCACTGTTTAAAGGCTTACCCGTTAGAGATTTCTTCGGTGGCCCCTCTACCACATAAAACCCATAGCGGGTGGCGCCCGAGACACTTTTTTTTAAGTAATTAAAATAACTCAAAATCCTCATAGTAATCCTTCAAAGAAAGAACCACCCCCCTGTTTCCCCTAACACAGACAACCCGGTATTGAATTGTATGTTAAAGTCACCGGCAATAATAAATCTTGCTGACGCCTCGAATCCGGACAACCAGCCCTCCAAAGCAACCAGGAAGGTGCCGAGATCACCCGTTGGAGAACGATACAAAGGCAACACGTATACATTGGATGATTTGACAAATACCGAACAACACACTATACACTTTTCTATTGAAAATGACCTATCAATATTCAATGTACTTACTTCTAAATTATTTTTGACAAAAATTGCAGTATCCCCTCCTATTGTACGCCTCCGGGATGAGTGGGCAGTCATTCTGTAGCCCTCCAGAGAGGCAAGGCCCACCTCGTCCTCATTCAGCCAATGCTTCGTGACACACATGTCCACAGGCCTGTACACAAGAAAGGATTCGATCTGACTCTGTTTCCCTCTCAGAGATCTGACGTTTACGTGGAGAACCATCAATAAAGAATAATCTACCGCTGTTTCGGCAATAACTCCCGGTTCAGGTGAAGACGTATTACTTCTCTCGCTAGTGCTATTTGCTTGGGGAAAACCTGGCAGCCGTAGCTCTGGTATGCCTTTGCCTGGCTCTGTAGATTCAGAAAATGGTTAAACCATATTTCGCTGGGCCACAGATCACTTGACATAACTTTTTCTGTATTTAATTTTGTGACTCCTATCTTAAACGAGGCATACCTTTTGCTCTTGGTGATCATCTTAAAGCACTGCACCTCCAAGACATCATTCTCCGTTAAGAAATCTACTATGTCTTTGGCTTCAGTATCCTGCTGGAAATCAGATACAAAAATCCAATCCAGCCTCGGAGGAAGGACAAATGTAGCAGGCCTCAGTGTCGTAGCTTGAGTGTTTGACCCTCTGATCGGAGCAGGTCTATTCATTTTTCTCGACTTTCTTTCAATAAGCCACTATTCACTTTAATTTTTTCTGTTATCAGTATCTCGTTTTAACACAGCATCTTCTTGGGATTTATTGCCATACTGGTTATCTGCAGTGCTTTCGGCTATTTTTTCCATAATGGTAACATTGGTGGTTTTCAGGCCCCCATCTATTTTCAGAGGCACATCCACAGGAACGCCACAGATTTGCAGCAGTTCAGGCTCAACGGAACCTATTTCCGGCACATCCTCAATCAGTAGGGCCTCTCTTATAGTTGCAGTCACCTGAGAGAGCGTTACTTTATTTTGTTGTTTATGTTTTTGCATCTGTTTTTTTTTAGTTTTGGTGGTTGACCCTGACTCTGGGGTTTTGGGGAAACTGTACGCCCTGCCACTGACTTCTCAGGGGGCATTGGGTGACTTTCAGAATGCTCCAATCCATTTGCACCCAGCTTTTCATCTAACAGATAGGAAAGTGTGGCCATTTCCTTTTGCATTTCCTCGAATCCTTGTAGCATATTTTCCAGGTCTGCTTTTGTTATCATCATCAACAGGAGTATTCCTACCAGAATCGACCATCCCCATCTAAAGGATCTCGCTCCTCAAATTGCCTGCCTCACTTCTGCATTTATCCCTTTCAATCTCAAGAGTTTCTATTTCATCTTTCATTTGATATTTAAGTTTTTTTAGCTCATTTATATCACTTATTAGTTCTTGGAGTCTATTTGAGTAATCTTCAATTTTTTTCTCATCGGTGATAGTCCGTGTATAGCTGTCGGGCAATTTCTTGTTTAAGTTTGTTTAAGTGTATTTCCTTTTTTTGCTCTACGATGAGCTTTTTTCATCTGATTCAAAGACGACCATTTCAAAGTCCTGCGTTCGTCTCTTTAAGCTGACTATTGTGTGTGTATCTGTGTTCTTCTGCTGAAGTGCAGCGTCCAATTTCTGAATTTATTTTTTTAAGCTTTTAATTTCTTCATCTTGGCTGTTATTATGCTCTTGGCATTCCACGGAACAGAGAATCTTGTACCCCTTAACCACAGTCCAATCATCTCTTCGCTCAATACAACTGGGGTGGTATATATCGAGGCACTTGATGGAAATCTTTCTTGCCGCAGCACTTGAACATGCTGGTTATACAGAGTGACAACTTAAAATCTTATAAGGGCCATACCCTGTATAATGATCCACTACGCGGAACGCACTATGCCATTATTTGTCTAGACTCGGGTGTTTCGCCATACGGAACGCACTATATTTGAGCGATATCTCCGAATATCAGTCACACAAAAAAAAACGCATTTCTCCAGAATTTGGTTATACTTATTTACGCTCTGGAGACGTACACCTCACTATTGTTTATGTTTATGACGGCATAGATTGGGTCAAATCGCACTCACTATGACTTATTTCACAATCACTAGTTCATATTCTACGCCTTGATACCAAATTCACCAATTAAACGTATTGTATGTTGATGTAATTTTAAAAAACATCAGGACAATCTCTATATCTCGACTATACTTTACAAAAAATTCAAGCTTTATAGCATTGGTTATGGTGTTAGACCGAAGTACCGCATGTGAGGTAGATACATTTATCAATCGATGAAGCGATGCATAGTCACTATCTGCATTACATGCAGTACAAAATGCCGACTCAGCGGAATAGATGGCGCCAGTGGGACTGGCCTGCCATCGCCGGGTGGACATTTGGGTTTAAACTTTCGATATATTGAGGTACGAGATCAGAGTGAACCCCAACTCTCTCTAGTGGGAGCGAAACGCGCCTTGGGAGATAACGCTCTGATCATCTATTAATATATTTTTTTTAACAAAACTTTAGCACCTGTATCTTCGTAACGAAGCTCTTAAGGACCCTCGTTTATTATAACTTTTCTTCTTAAAATAATACCAGCAGCCACCACCTGAAGTTTGTCCAAAGTACATCATCACTGTTAGCCTGAATTACCCTGTAGGTATACAAGCAACTAATAAAAGAAAATATGTCACTTATGTCAGGTGTAATTTAAAATAAGCAAGTTGGTACTGAATGAGCAAAATTCAGACAACTTGTATATGTAAATATAAAATAATTAAAATCGAATTACTAAATTATGAAGCTTTTGTATTTGAATTTTTCTCATAGTACAGTTTTCGAGATAAGGTACATAGTCATCTCTCGATGTCAAGGTCATCCCCACATTGTATACCTCATTCACTTATTTTTGTCATTAATCTTTTTAATACCCGTCTCCTTTTAGCACATATTGACAGGATACAGTAAACATGTCAAATTCAGATTTCCAACGCCTACTTGGTGACAATGAAGTGATTGGTTTATACCTACATAACCATTATGATTAAAGATAAGTAATTTAAAATTAGGGTGAATTAATAGAATGGAAACAAATAAACAATAATTGTAGTCTGTTATCAACGCCAATTCCGACGTTTCACACTTATATACAGGGGCTTATCAGGACTTTTGATGAAGAGACGAAATTTTATCAATTTGTAACACACTGCAGTTGTTGATATTTGTGCCCATCCTGCGAACCCTCACTAATTTATTGAAATTGACACACCAACAGTTGGAACTACAGGTAATCTTATTTCAGACATGCTGTGTTCTGAAACTGACGTCTCGATTGATGACGGAAACTCGTTTATTCGAGAAGTGATCCAGTAAGAGCAAATTGCCTAGTATTTTATCTTTGTGGGACGAGGTCGCTAAATGACATATTATCCAAAAATAATACTTAAAATTTCCATATTTTAACCTGTTTTCTCGTGGGTATTTTGGCCAAGAAGGATGTTAAAGTCTCTAAGTGTTATTTTACAATCCCCGAGGTCTTTGCATCGTCGAATCCTTTCCCATAAGTTAAGCCTTACATGCATCAAGATTTACTCAGCTATCTACCTAACCAATACGGATTAGTGGGCACCCTGTGGCAACCGGCTAATGCAAACTATTCTTGCCTGTATATTAAATTTCAGAATATTTACATATCTAAACGAGGGTATTGCTTTGTTTCATAAGAAATACAGGCGTTGCTTAGTGATAGCACATACATCTCTATAGGCATGCTGCTTTAGATTACGTTTAATAGAGAGGCGCTGCGCATGAGCAGGACGCATGCGCATGCAAGTCACTTTATTTTGGTATACTGGCCGTGCATTCCTTAGAGTAAGCATTTCTTCAAAGCTTTGCTGAATTATTGCCTAGCAATCATGCTTCTGCCTGCGTAACAACCGTCCGTCAATTTATAACAATTAAGCTGTGTGTAATTCAGTATTATAACTCTATTTAATTTTCCGAAATTGTCAAGAAATTTTTTCATTGATCTGCAACATCTTGTTATTTAATGAGTTAATAATGAATAAGTATTATTGTTAGTAAGTATATGGACCTGCTGGAAAGCATGGTTGTTAGTATAATGTACGATATAAGCAAAGCTTTGTTAGGTCTGGTTTTACAAAGCAAAAAAGGCAAAATGCTCGCGATATGATGAATTTAGTAATGCTGAGGCAACTCATTTTAGGCTTAGTTTACATAAAATATGGCTAGGCTTACCAATGGACTGGCCAGTATAATGCCTATCCTGCTCAGCACAGCCGGCAAACGCTGGAAAAGGACAAGGACGTTCTAATCAGATGCCACACTAGCATTGAATCAGCGTTTAGACAATTATTATTATTTTCATTTTTTACCCACCTTATACAGGGTGAGAAAACGAATATTGCCGATTAGCTTATAGTAAAATAATGACTGGCAATATATTTGAAAACTGACCCTATTTCATTGCACAATTAGGTACCGAATATTAATAGCCAAGAAAACTTTAGATTTCGTGTACCCAGTAAAATATGTAGATACATTTGATATGTAATAATGTAGTAAATCGACTAAATGCTGTAGTCATGCTTGGTCATGCAGCAGAGAAAAGAGAAAAGAGAAGAAGTTTGCAGAGTTGGCCATTCAACAGGAAATGTTAAGAAGTAAATGCTTCTGCTTCCATGAAAATCCGCTTTTTGAACATTAAATAGCTATTCATGCTACAGTTATAATAGAAAGTACGCAATAATTAATATGTCTGAAAAAGGCCGGTGGCAAAAGTACTCACCTGAGTAAACGGGTTTTCTCCTGGCCTGTACACTACGTTATGTAAAGGCCTCTTTCGCCCCACGTAGTTGACACATACAAACTCTAACAAGGATGCATATATAAAACACATGCACACCCCGTCCCATACATTCATTGCGGTTAAGTTGGACACCACGGGGAGTGTCGACCGGAAACCGTTAGATGTTGTGAAAAAGTTGAGCATCGTTGTTACTCCTGGAAGGAAAAGACAAAGTTGATTGTCATTAGAGACACATATAACTCATTCACTTATTTTTGCCATCTCGTTACCTTTGATATCTTTTTTATACCAAAATCTTTTCAGCACTTTAGGAAAATACGATAGAAATGTCAAAGTCAGATTTCCGACGTCTATTTGATGACAGTATTATGTGAATTTCTTATATAATAAACCATTCACTTATTATTATCAAGAAGGCGTTGGAAATCTGCCTAACATTTTTATCGTATTTTTTCTACATGTTTTGAAAGGAGATAAGAATAAAAAAAATAAGATCTTAAAGGTAACGAGATGACAAAAATAACTGATCGACTTATAGAACAAGAAGGGGTGTTGAGTCGAAAAAGTCATCAAGTTGGTTGGGCAAGGAGATGCTGATGCCTAAAGTAAAGGCTTTGAGAGCATTTTCTCTTAGTTAGAGTTTAAAAGAATCAAATCAAAGACTAAAGTAGTTTCTGTCCACATTTTCTAAGGAACCAAAACACAAATGCTCCAGCCTTGCCTAAATTTGATGAAATATGCAAAACTATGATGAAATGCTCTAAGCAAAATTAAATATCAACCATGGGCCTATTTTTATAACGAAACCTTCTGTTTGTTGAAAGTTACCGCCCACTCAAATTACTAATTTTAGTAACATATTTGCAAAGGTTTCCGCGTAATATGCACAAAAACCTATTCTGCATAATAATTGCATTCACTAACAGGAAAACCGGGAATAAAACAGGAATTACTTACCTATCATGACTCGGGCTGGCACAGCGTTCCACTCCAACCAAAAAGTAATAAACGAAGACGTCACCAATATTATACCCGGTATAAATACCGTGGTGAAGTAAAATGCCCGATCCCTTGTGAATATTAAATGTACTCGAAGGCAGCTGTAGTTCCCTACAAAAAATATCGATATGATATATGAAATATGTATAAATTTCGGCCTTAGAAAGAGGGAATGGTAAGTGGATTTGATCCACACATTTTCGAAACCTCCATCCAATATTGACCAATTTTTGTGCTACATATTGGGGTGTAAGGACTAATTAAGGCACATTAAAAGTCGAAAGCTGAAAAAGTCTAAAACTTATGATTGAACGGCTCTGAAATCGCAGCTTTTGGCGCTAAATGGGCCATGTCAGAGCCTGCATCGCTAACTACAATCCATCACTGTCGCCTGTGCTTTTTGCATTCAGTACAGGTTTTTAGAGGGTACAAGGATCAGTTAATCCTTGACAAATTATCTTGTGAGACCGGCCATAAAAGCCATCAAGGAAGAGAACGTTTTATAAATAATAAATAGCAAAACTTCGGCTTTCGTGCTAAAAGTACAAACAATTTTTTCGGAATTTCTCAGATCTGGAATGATTTATAATAATACCGAGCAAGCTAAAAGCCGAATATTACAGTAAAAAAACTGGTCAAAGTTGGTTAAGTAATCTCATAAGGGAGGGCAAAAATGTCTGGCATATTTACACAAGGAAAACTCACCTCTCCAACTAGATTGTATGGGACATATCAGGGTCTGATTGTTGATTAGATAAGCGTTGAGGGTCGTTAGGCTTGGAGACTTCCTCAGCACGTCTTCTTCGTTTTTCCACACGTAGTTTATCGATGTCATTTCATATGATACTGGAAAAGATGTAGAAAGTTTTAATAACTTTCGTTGTGAATATTATCGAATTGAATAGATTTCGCTTAAAAAATCTCTTCAAGTGGGAACTATCAAGAATGTATGTCAAATTTTTACTATCCTCGGGGCAATTAGAAAGTTATTTATTGTGAAATTTTAACGTTATTAAACTAATAACGTCCCAACGACATGAATTTTAAATTAATCCAAGAGCATACAGCAGTGTTGGCCAGATATTAAACAATTTCCTTGCCTAGAGCTGCCTCCCGGTGTTGGTTTTAAGATTCTGTATTCCCAGACTAATTTAGTTCTTGTTTTAGGGCTTTCAGAAAAACTAATCACTGTGATACTTAATTTAATTTATCCCTTAAGGAGTTGTGTGAACATCCTTCTTTTCTTTGTTAATATAAAGTGAACTAATTTAGTATTATGCGATGTAATTATTGATTCGCTCTAGTAAAAGCAATGTAAGTAGAGAATAATTATCAGTAGAAATTTAGAAAGAGAAAATAATATATAATATTCAATTTTATAATGTTCGGTTACATTTTCTTGGATAGCAGACATCGGCGCCAATATTCCATTTTTATAAGAAATTTTGCTCTTTATTGCACAAATTGGATACGTTTTCCTCAGTAATTCTAATAGGCACATTTGAAAAATTTCTGAGAAGCAAAAAAACATTTTATGTAATTCGGTTCGTTTAGCTCGTTATTAATGCATCGTTATAGTTATTTTGGCTCTGTTTAGGTTGTAATGGTAAAATTTGACGTTAATTAGCAGCGATTTATGGAAATGTCAAATAATATTCAGTCAAAGTTAACGTTATTGTCACGCGGTAAACATAATTTTAAAGAACAAATATTAATAGACCTTTGAAATAATGACTTATTGTTAGTTATTATTCTTTTTAATCTATCTTATTACATAAAATAGTATAAGATACACGTTCCATAACGCCATTGCCGCACTTGGATTCGGGCGCCATGCGCTTTGTTCTGAATTGTGTTTTAATATTGTTACGGTGAGCGGGCGCTGGGAGGCGGAGCGACATTGGAGGTTGGACCTTCGCGGCTCGCGGCCTATCCAGGCGCTGCGGCATGGGAACTCTCACGAATGATTTATTGCTCTGTTTCTTTAGAACGCAGTTATTTACGACCCTTTTTTTATGTGACTTTTATCAATTATTTTTCTTCTAAGAATGTTCTAGTCTTTTCTATATTTTTAGGATTTTGTATAAAAGACGAATAGCGCCGCCGTTAGCAGTAGTCTTATTTAATCGAGCTATAGGTAAGCTAAAGTACCAAACGATAATAGAAGGCTATAAAGTGTTAAGTAGTGAGTTATTTAGAAGTCGAATTGTACTTGCGTGTATCTGTGGGATAAATAAATATAGTCGCATGGGTTCTTAATTGGCGGGTCCGACGATTCATCAACGACAAACTTTGAAATTATTGTTTCTTTTCATGGCATTTATTTGTACCGACCAACAAGCCGTATGATAAAAAAGACAGATATATACAACTTTAGACAAGAAAAAATAGGATAAAAATGTGTATTTTTTCCCGTCATTTTGAATTATAAATGTCACTCTGACAGTCTAATTAGGCAAAATTAATAACTCTAAACAATTTTCGAGTTTTTGCATTTTTAATAGAAGCAAATAGTGTTAAATTTATTATACCATTTCGGGAATTAAAGAGAAAGTGGAAATTGGCCAACCAATATCCAGGAAACTGTATCGAAGACACTGGGAATCATTTAAGGAGTATGCAGAGAGGAAGTGCATAGAAACCAAGTACAAAATAATACCGAAGAACATTACAAGAAGAGAACAAAGACTCTTGATATACCGAAAGCAGTGAAATTGGATGTGAAAAATGACTGATCAGAACTTTTGTCAGTGGCCAGAGCTCTAAAAAAAACACAAAGATCTGCGCTGCAGGCCAATGATTATGCGAACATGGAAATGATGATTTTCACAGTTTACCTCAATAGAATTGATATGGACTGGAGCAAAAGGGTATGACCACAAGCATATAGATGATGAGCTCAAATCGGAGCATATATAGCAAAGATTTGGTAAGATGCAGGATTGGTGGGAAAGAGAAAAAGTACTAAATTGTGAAGTAGCGCCAATAATTCATTTCTACAGCCTACCCAGATCATTTCTACAGAAGATGACTTCAGAATCTAAAAATGAATATTAGCTAGAGACTATATCTCAATATAACTAACCTATCTAGAAATAGTAAACAGTTGCTTCATTGTTATTATGATGCTTCGTTCTTCGTTAGTAATTCCCAGCTTGATGTTTAGTTGGCAGTTTAAATTGATTACATATATTATTTCATTGCAAATATGTTTTAAGAGGTATACAAGTTCTTCTTGTGTGTTCAAGGGGGTCGCATAAAGTTTTTCTTTTAGAAAACCCCTCACAAAATGTGTTGGAAAAGTGCATTGAAAGTAATAGTTCCCATTTTGAACTTTTTTATAACTGTTTTTGTTAACCTTTTTATTTATTACACCACACAAAAATGTATCTTTAGTTAGTTGCTATAAAGCAATTGTTTTATGCAATATCTATTCTTGTGTCTGATAATTATAGAGCATTTTTATCTTTTATTTCCAATCTAAAATTTAATAAATTTAGCCGAGTTTCAGATTTGTTTTAAGTCTGAAATAAAGAAAATTCCAGAATTAATATGGTACTCGAATTCTACGAGTAGTTAATCCGAATAACATTCTGAAAAAGCTTAATGTCATTTGATATAACGACTTATGGCTATGACAAGCTAACCTAGAGTTGTTTATATCAGAAAACATTTTGGTAGCCACTGTGTTCTCTGATTTGATTCATATGATTAGTGGACTTTGGACCCGCCAGTTAAGAACCGATGCGACTATAGTGTTTTACAGTTGGTTCGCTGAAAGAATGCCGATCCGATGAAATAATGCGACACGTATATTAGATTTGCCTGCCTATTTTACACCCAATAATAAGAAAAGAAACAACAGATAAAATGTTGTCTGGTGGTTATGCAATACGTCCTGGACAAATACCATTGTCAGATTAACGTGTGTCAGTGTGACGTGTTTTTCCTTAACTTTAAAATCGCAATTTTTCTGCCTTTTTTCTCTGATAAAGTGCATTGAATAGCCAAATCAGGTCTTTTTAGGACGATTGGTTTTATATGCTTCTTATTGGTGAGAATATTCAACCTAATTGATGGACTAGATAGGGCTTTGATCAATGTAAACATGCGAGTTTCTGGGCATGATTCCAGTCTCGGCAACGGGCCAATTTCGATTTCGAACTCCCAAGAGAGGAGTGAGGTACGAAGAAACATCTGCAATTTTTCATGCTGCATTCCAATAATTATTATTAATTGTGTTGATTAATAGAAATATTAATATTTTTGATGGTATTAAGTACCCTATGAACCGTATTTAAAGCCAGAAAGGTATTTAGAAATGGACTCTCTAAATAAATACTAGAAGAAAATCATGTGTAAGGGTAGTAAGTCATACATAAGAGCATGTAGGTATACCTACTTTGCAGGTATATAAGTTCAATCGAGCTCATACAATAAGAGGAGAAATGCGAGAAAAAACTTTCAAGTCACAAGCACGGCATTTTTTTTTCAGTTTGTGTACTTTGAAAGAGAGAAAGAAAATGGCGGGCCTTTAGAGTCGGTGGCGTCTGTTCGAGAGGTGTATATCTAAACCACCTTTTGCAGTTTTACTGCAGCTTTCAGTTAATTACTAATGATCAGTACTCCTTATTTTAGAGGGTAGCTGCTGCTCTAAAAATTTCTAAAAGGACAATGTACGCTATCAAGAAGAGTATAGAAAATTCCAAACTTATCTGAAAGTTGAAAAATGGAGATTTTTTAATACTTTGTACAATATGTATAAAGAAAGCGAATTATTGTTAATTTGAAGAAAAATAATTGCTACTGATTATTTTATATTTTATTTTTAGGACAGCATGTGACTATTAAAACCCTTAAGGCCAAACTAAAAACTAAAGAAATCGTCTCTGTAGGTCAAACATCCCTTAATTTATTGTCGAAAGAAATGAGTTTTAAGCACAAAAAGCATGATAATAGAAGAGCACTTATAGAAAGAACAAATTTTGCATCATTAAGAGCTTGTTTCCTTCGAAAATATCTAAAGAAATTATCTATCTATATAAAAACATTAAAAGCGCGAATCCAATGCAAGTCGTATTTTTAGATGAAACTTGGGTTTACTCGAAAGGCAATAAGATCAAATCCTGGCAAGACACCCATATAAAAAGTGTTGGTAAACCGGAAGGGTATGACGGTAAACGATTTATTATCGTGCACGCTGGAACTTCCCAAGGATTTGTTCAAGGTGCAGATTTGGTATTTTGCTCAAAATCTACGACTTCAGATTATCACGGTGAAATGATCAACACGATATTTACTAAATGGATCAGAACTCAATTACTTTCAAGCTTAGAAGAACAATCAATTATAATGGATAATGCCCCTTTCATAGCATTCTTGCTGAAAAGCAGCCATGAACGTCTTCTACCAGATCTGAAATTGTTACTTGGTTAACCGAAAATGGTAAAAAATTTTACAATAAACTAACGAAACCTGAACTGCTGCAACTTGCAAAACAAAACCGAAAAGAAAATATATATGTGATAGATGAACTGATAAGAGAACGTGGTCACGAAGTATTAAAACTTTCACCTTATCATTGTGATTTTAATGCAATCAAATTAATTTGGGCAAAAGGTAAGTCATATAATAACAAACGCATTGGGAGAAATGGTTATGGCGATGAAGAAGTAAAACAAATGTGGGGAGAGGTACTGGATCAATGTAATAATAACATATGGGAAAATAGTGTACGACAAACAAAATATAATATTAAAACATGGTACAACCTAGAACAGGTCTTTGTAAATATTGAGATTATTCAGAGAGAAATCAGATTTCGAGAAATATCAGATTCAGAATCTGAATCTGACTAGTTGAAGCTGAGTTCAATTTTGTACCATTGTTTTTATATATAAGTATAAGGAATATAATAATTATTCATTGCACCTTTCTGGAAACACTCATTGATGTCGCCAGAATCGGTGTTGAAACAAAATACTTAAAAACGACCTGAAGAATAGTAAATGGAAATAAGCTGAAACTACACGAAAGCAAAGACGAATCCATCGGAGCAGAGAAATTGGACTTCCAAACCACTCCCTATTCAAACGATCAACCTCCATTAATCGATACTCAGACCACCAACCACCAATGCAGTGAAGCAAGAAGCAGAAGCAGAACTGTTCAAGAGACACCTAAAAGAAAGGACTAAAAAGGAAGAGTTAAAACCACACACAAGTCCTACCAACATATGTACTTACTCAAACAGACCCCTTCCGGAGCCAGAAGATATCAAGTAGACATTCCCAAGACCACTAAATACAATCAACCCCACAATGACAGAAAATGAAAAAAATCAGCGCGAACTAGGCACACAGTTCCTATAATTATCCTATGGAGGCAGATGATACTAGAACGGATCAAGCCCTGAACAACAACAGAATCTGAACAAGCCTTTGGGACTCTTTCAAAAAAATAATCAAGAAAAAAATAATAGTCATAGTAGATCGAAGAAGAGAAGAGAGAGAACAGCAGCCTTTATTAAAGGGAAGCTAACTTTGCTAGTATGCCTTACCAATGGGGCAGTTATCTTTTACGTTTACGTTACAACCCTCCTTTACCACTGGAGGCCCCCTCCTTAATCGTCGCTGCACATAGGACTGTGTATTATCCGCATCTCCAGTTTTTATGTCCAATAAAGCGAAAGGTGAGGAATGACGTTTTTCTAGCCTGTAGTTCTACTCATCAATATCCCTTGGCAAGGACGGTTCCCATTTCTTGTATATTTAGGTAGAAAATAAAAGTAAAAATTAAGGGTTAAAGCTCCTTTGAGTTTTACTGGGATAGCTTAATTATATCTCTTTTGTATTATTGGTTTTATTCACGAGCAATATCCATAATACCATTTGCCGTTTATTTAAACTTAACTAACCTGAGTCCAGAGTACAGTTAATGCGGAATTGGAATCACACCCGTTTATAGGTTAACGTAACTCGAAACTCAACCCAGAAAACTTTGATTTGATTCATATAAAATTTATAACCTTGTATTGACGTCACACCGGCATTCTTTTAGCGATCCAACTGTAGTGTTAAATCGTTATACTGGAATTTTTGAACCCTGAGTTCGCAACAATTGGTGTCAGAAGTGCAATTCCAGTGGGAATTTGAGGACTAATATTGCTGAACTGTAAGTGAGTGCTTCATTGCCAGACATTACGTGTTTCTGCCAATGACTAGAAGCCAGCATCAAGCGATGGAGGATCAACTTGCCACCCTGCTCTCTCCTTATGGAACAACAGAGGAAAGAGCAGGAAAAACGTTATAACGAACAAAAAGAAGAGAAACAGGAAAGACGCGATACAGTACAGGAGCGACGTTATCAACATCAGAAGAAAGAGCAGGGAAAGCGTTATAACGAATAAAAAGAAGAGCAGGAAAAACGTTATAACGAACAAAAAGAGGAGCAGACAAAACGTTATCTATTTAGAGCAAAAGGAAGAACAGAAACGGTTCAAAGAAGAATTAGTGAACCATCTCGCAGCTAGGGAGCAACAATTGGAAGAAAGAATAATGCAATCCGTCAACGAAGTCAACCAGAAGGTTCTCGAGGTAGAAAGGAAATTCCGGGAACAACTTTTTGGGGACGACAACGTGTCTACAGAGAGTTTTAGCACAGCCAACGCTAAAATTAAGCCTCCCGATTATGACGGTACTACGGCCTGTGAAATTTATAAAACCCAATTTGAGGCAGCTGCAAAAGTAAATAGCTGGTCAGAGTCCCAGAAAGCTACATCATTAGTGGTAGCACTTACTACGTCATTATTAGTAATACTACATCAAAAAAAAAGTAAAATGCAGCTTTAGTACACTCTCTGCAACTATGATTTGGAAATAAGTACAAAGAAACTATGTTCCAGGCCCAGCTGAGGATGAGACAGCAAAAGTTAGGTGAATCCTTACAAGAATTTGAGGCGGGCATAGACACACTAACTCACCTGGCATACCCATCAGCCCCTGAACGTTTTCAAACGCAATTTGCCGCCGAAAGGTTCATTGAGGGAGTTCGCGATAGTGACATGAGATACCACTTACGTCTAGTAAGGCCCAGGAATATCAGTGAGGCACTAGTTCGGGCCCTGGGATTCGATGCGTGACGAGTGTCATCTAGTTCTTCTCCACGTCTAAGAATGGCAACTTGCGATGACGAGAAAGAGCATCAGACTCAGTCAGGCAACAAATACATCTTGATCGCCATTGATTATTCCACTAAATGGCCTGAAGCGTACGCCCTGCCTAATCAGGAGGCAGCGACTGTGGCAACGGTGCTAGTAAATGAAATGTTCTGCAGATTTGAAGTCCCTCTCGAACTTCATTCTGATCAGGGCCGAAATTTTGAATCGGCATTTTTCCAGAAGGTCATGGAACTTCTCGGAATTCGCAAGACCAGGACCACTGCTTTGCATCCACAGTCGGATGGGATGGTGGGGAGATTTAATCGGACCATGGAGCATCACTTGTCTAAAATGTTGACAGATCATCAGCGTGATGGGGACCAACATCTACCTCTCATGTTGATGGCATATCGAGGCTCTACGCATGAAGCCACTGGTTATACTCCGGCGAGAGTTATGTTCGGAAGGGAAATGAAACTTCTTGCGGATTTAATGTATGGAACACCAGAAAAAAATTTGCTCAACTCTGGGAATTTTGTGGAGGAGCTCAAGGAGAGGCTTAACAATGTTTAGGAACAAGTCAAGAATAATGCAGATTACTGTAAAAAGTCTTGACCATTAAATATTTCGGGAGCTCTAATTGTGTCAAAGCCTCACTGATGAGCCGTAAACGGCGAAACTAGTCTGTGGATGGACACAGTTAGAGCTTGCGAAATGATGGTATCAGTGGTTTTAAAAGGTCGAAAACAGCGTTTTCATAGTACCGACGGCTAAAAATCGATTTCTGTATTTTACAGTAATCTGCATCATTTTTTCCTTAGACCGGGCATTGACGTTGAAACTGGACGGGTGTAATCTCGTTAGTTCAACAAACGGACACGGATGGCGCCACCGGGAACCTTCTCTCGGAACTGCCATGAAGCGTGTCTTGACCATTAAATATTTCGGGAGCTCTAATTGTGTCAAAGCCTCACTGATGAGCCGTAAACGGCGATACTAGTCTGTGGATGGACACAGTTAGAGCTTGCGAAATGATGGTATCAGTGGTTTTAAAAGGTCGAAAACAGCGTTTTCATAGTACCGACGGCTAAAAATCGATTTCTGTATTTTACAGTAATCTGCATCATTTTTTCCTTAGACCGGGCATTGACGTTGAAACTGGACGGGTGTAATCTCGTTAGTTCAACAAACGGACACGGATGGCGCCACCGGGAACCTTCTCTCGGAACTGCCATGAAGCGTGTCTTGACCATTAAATATTTCGGGACCTCTAATTGTGTCAAAGCCTCACTGATGAGCCGTAAACGGCGAAACTAGTCTGTGGATGGACACAGTTAGAGCTTGCGAAATGATGGTATCAGTCGTTTTAAAAGGTCGAAGACAGCGTTTTCATAGTACCGACGGCTAAAAATCGATTTCTGTATTTTACAGTAATCTGCATCAGTTTTTCCTTAGACCGGGCATTGACGTTGAAACTGGACGGGTGTAATCTCGTTAGTTCAACAAACGGACACGGATGGCGCCACCGGGAACCTTCTCTCGGAACTGCCATGAAGCGTGTCTTGACCATTAAATATTTCGGGAGCTCTAATTGTGTCAAAGCCTCACTGATGAGCCGTAAACGGCGATACTAGTCTGTGGATGGACACAGTTAGAGCTTGCGAAATGATGGTATCAGTGGTTTTAAAAGGTCGAAAACAGCGTTTTCATAGTACCGACGGCTAAAAATCGATTTCTGTATTTTACAGTAATCTGCATCATTTTTTCCTTAGACCGGGCATTGACGTTGAAACTGGACGGGTGTAATCTCGTTAGTTCAACAAACGGACACGGATGGCGCCACCGGGAACCTTCTCTCGGAACTGCCATGAAGCGTGTCTTGACCATTAAATATTTCGGGACCTCTAATTGTGTCAAAGCCTCACTGATGAGCCGTAAACGGCGAAACTAGTCTGTGGATGGACACAGTTAGAGCTTGCGAAATGATGGTATCAGTCGTTTTAAAAGGTCGAAAACAGCGTTTTCATAGTACCGACGGCTAAAAATCGATTTCTGTATTTTACAGTAATCTGCATCAGTTTTTCCTTAGACCGGGCATTGACGTTGAAACTGGACGGGTGTAATCTCGTTAGTTCAACAAACGGACACGGATGGCGCCACCGGGAACCTTCTCTCGGTACTGCCATGAAGCGTGTCTTGACCATTAAATATTTCGGGACCTCGAATTGTGTCAAAGCTTCACTGATGAGCCGTAAACGGCGAAACTAGTCTGTGGATGGACACAGTTAGAGCTTGCGAAATGATGGTATCAGTCGTTTTAAAAGGTCGAAAACAGCGTTTTCAAGTCAAGAATAAATTGCGGATCTCCAGCGATCGAGCCAAAGCAAGATATGACTTACTGGCTAACTCCCGCGGCTTCCAGGATGGTGATTTGGTATGGCTGTACAATCTGCGGCAAAAGGTGGAGAAGTCGCACAAACTTAGCCAAAATTGGGAAAGGCCTTATGCAATCATTAAGAAGATTAATGACGTGGTGTATAGAATCCAGCAAACCCCCAGGTCAAAGATGAAAGTTGTTCATCTGGATCGATTAGCACGATACCATGGAACTCTATCTGTTACGGTGAGCGAGCGCTGGGAGGCGGAGTGACATTGGAGGTCGGACCTTCGCGGCTCGCGGTCTATCCGGGCGCTGCGGCATGGGAAGTGTTATGAGTGATTTATTGCTCTGTTTATTTAGAACGCAGTTATTTACGACGACCTTTTTTTTATGTGACTTTTATCAATTATTTTTCTTCTAAGAATGTTTTAGGTTTTTCTGTATTTTTAGGATTTTGTATAAAAGGTGAATAGCACCGCCGTTAGCAGTAGTTTTATTTAATCGAGCTACAGGTAAGCTAAAGTACCAAACGATAATAGAAGGCTATAAAGTGTTAAGTAGTGAGGTATTTAGTAGTCGAATTGTACTTGTGTGTATCTGTGGGATAAATAAATAGCGTTTTAGTGTTAAATCGTTACACTGGAATTATTGAACCCTGAGTTCGCAACATTATACTATTTCATTACACTACTCAGAAAATGACCATTTTCCAGGCTAGTTAGCTGTACAGAAAAAAACACATTTGCCGTAAGGCAACGGAAAAACCGTTTTCCGTGCGCTGTTTATTTGCCGTTCGCAGTTGTATATCACTACGGGGTGTTCATTATAAAACTTCATCTAGTTGGCAGTGAAATGTCAAAAGAAAAGGATGGAGAAACAAAAGACCATTTATTTTGATTACGTCATCCTTTTCTGTCAAAACTTTTTAGCAAGTATCCTTGACAGCGTCTTGTATCCTTAACATTGCCTTTAGCAAGTATCCTTGATAACTTCTATTATTTGATTTGTTGATTTTGATTTCTGTCAGGCTTATGTCACCCTATCGTCACATACAATTGATTTTGATTAAAAAAAATGTATTTAATGACGTTTTTTTAGCAAATATTGTTTTCAGAGGCTCATAATGAAAAGTATCGTTCATTACACGTCCGAAATGGCTTTTCCCGTGCTTACATGACTTTCCCCCCCTTTAAATTTGTCACGCGCGCACGGAAAAATGCTATTTTCGGTACTCCTAATAAAATACTGGGTGTTCATTATAAAACTTCATCTAGCAGGCTACGAAATTTTGACAGAAAAGGATGACATAATCAAAATAAATAGACTTTTGTATCTCCATAGTTTTCTTTTGACATTTCACAGCCAACTAGATAAAGTTTTATAATGAACACTCCGTATACTAAACTGTAACATTACAAGCAGTACCTACAAAGAAAATATTGAATTTGTTTTTCTTTTTAAAGAAAAACATTTTTTTTTTTTTTATAATAGAGCCATTCTCTTTTTCTTCGCATTTTTTTTTGAAAGGAAATTTTTTAAATTTTTATGTTTATTTTGTAAGCTCTTCAGATGTCTATTTTCTATTTGTATATATTATTTAAGAGGTTTCTCCGTTTTTGAGAGTCTTCTTTCGTATATTTCTCTACATACTACTTCAATTTTTTTCCGATACTTTTTGCCTCAGACTTCCGTGGCCCTTCAACTGGTCTTGTGCTACTTTTTTTTTCATTTCTCAGAAAGGTTTCATTTATCACTTAAGACTTCTTATTTGTCGTCTTTTCTTTTAAAACAAATGTTTCACATTTTTCTCTTATTAATTTTTTGTCTTTTTCTATGTACTTATATATATTATAAAAAATATAAAAAAAAATTCTCCTTAATCCCCGCAACCTCTAGTTAAATTTTTCTTAGTCAGTTTTTATATTCGAGTTTTTTTGTAGTCCGATTCTAAATTTTTTCCGACCTTTTTCTGCAAATTTTTTTTAGATAAAGTCCTCCTTAGCAACTCAACTGTGTTTTACTATCTTTTTGACTTTTCAGGACTGTTTTGTTGTTGTTTTGTTGCTACTGTGAAAACTTTCGAAGGCACGAACAAACCGCTTTTTGCTTTCTTCTTCCACTCTTGGTTTCTATGATACGGTTTTGAAGGGGAGTCCCAAAATGTTAATTTTTCAAAATCGTATCTTTCTGTATCATCAGAGCTTTTCGGCTCCCTTGTCTTCTCAAAAGTTTTCGTGCTGCTTCTTTTACTTTTTTGAACGATTTTGCTGAGCACTTTAACTTCACAATTCTTTTTTTTAAGTTGTTTTCAAATTTGTTTCCTCATTTTAAAAGCACTTCAGATGTTCAGTTAGGGTAAAATTTTCGTATTTTCGCATTACCTTGAGATTTAAACGTTTGGGCTAGTGAGATGACATATGATAGGTGACAAATGACGGAGTTGATATATGAAAACAACTGGATAAGGACATTTTAAAAAATTCCTATCTTACTTTTTCGAATCCGTTCTTTGTCAAAAATCAACTTTAGAATAACCCAAATTGTGCTCGAAGTCCTGCTGCAACATCTACTATTAACTAGAATTATGAGTGTAGGTATTTATTTTTCTTTCCCCTATAGCATGTATTTAAAAAATAAAATTCCCTTTGTTAGAAATCATCGAAAAAATTATTATTGTCAGCTTTGTATTTTTTTTGCTCTGACGCGACTTTCACGATGAACCTAGGATGGCCAAGACGAATAAACCTAATCACTACCTATTGGTGCCCAGAACAATATCAGATATTGCTATAACTTTAACATTATTTTCCAACCAAAAATCTTTCCTTTATCTAATTTGCAAATTAAAACCTACAACCACTCTGAGTTTATAAAGTCCTTATGTGAAGAAGGTCTTTAAGATGAACTGTAATTAACTTTTTAGTTTTAATCAGCTTCAGTTTTTTCTTTTTGCTATTTTCTTATATCTTACCTAACAAAAGTGATTGCAAAAATAACACGTAAATCTGGTGAATAAGATTGAACAAAAAAAACGTAAATTTTACTTACTACTTTCCATGGAAAATGTACATTTAGGATCGTCGAAGGGGAAAATGTTGAGGCTCCCTTGACAGGACAGTATTAAGTGTCTCCTGAAAATAAAATTTAATTAGGCACCCATTTTATTAACGTCGAGCACGACCTTCAATTAATAATTTAAGCTAAAATTAGCCCGTAACCCCCAAAGACAAAGGCATATTTTCCAGTTAATTAATAATTCACCAGGCGCATAATAATGGAAATTGTAATTTCGTTTCGGGGTGGCTTTGTTGAAAATCGCATTTGAATGGGCCCCCATAAAATCCTATTTTCGATTGGCTTACGTACTTACCGCATCAGATAGTTGACGCTCCCGTTCCTGTATATCCTTAAACTAAAGTGAACTGGAATCAAAGGGTCCTTGAAGTCACCGTGCATAATGAAGTAGGTATCTGGCAGCCAGATGTCGTCATGATGGTGGATCGCATTTAAGTAGCTGTACTCGCTTTGGTTCGAATAGCGTAGCCTGGGATCGTACCACTGTTGTTGGAGAAGAAATTCGACTTCGTATTTCTGAAAATGAAAGCAATTATTATGATAGAGTTCTTATCCAATGATAATTTCAAATTTCTTGAATTATGGCTCAATAAATAGTGCTCTTGAATTAGTAAAAATATTTGAATGTGACAGCTGTAAATAAGCAAATTCGAGGCCGCAGAATATCTGACACAAAGTTACACTATTTGACACGTTGGTAGATGTCAACACTTTCGGGAAAATGTTTTCGGAGATAGCAGCCTATTTAAAGCTAACAAATCGTGAGTAGTAATACGGGACACACTTTCAGACTTTCTTCACCAATGCTGGAGAAGAAATTACCAATATTAAACGGCTGGAGGCTAACAATCAACATCTGTGGCTGAAAATTATCTGGAGGAATCTTATAATCACACAAGAAATACTTGGAACAAAATATTCTGACTTTGAAAATGTAAAATTCATCTCTGAGCCTAAAACCATCTGCCTCTTCTACTGTATCCCCTATATATGAAGAAACTTTGAATCATTTACCGCCATTTCGTGATTTCGAACAAAAGGAGCTCAAATTTACACACTATGTGGCATCAGCAATAAATGTACATGTGCGCAATAAATTTACAATATGGTCTTAATTGTGAAGTGAAACCAAGCCAGTTTTCTGCCGGAGTTGTCGGTTCCCATGTCATAATTATTTGTTTACCATCAACGCGAGCATTAAAGTATCACTTTTTACACTTGATACAGGAAAGTAACTAGAGTTTTTTTGTGGAAATAGCAACAACTATTATATTTATAGGAAATATAATGAAAAACCATACTAGAAGATCATTCTACAATAGGAAATACTATTTTTTATGAAAAAAACTTGTGTTCCTATACTGCTTTCTTCACTCGCCAACATTGAACTAAAATAAAATCTGTGATCAGTATTTTAATTTTATTACCTTTATTGCCGCTTATTTCAAGAGGTACGAAGAAGGTTAAATTAGGGCAAAATTACATAATTGGAAACCGATAAAAACTAAGTGTTCAATTTTTGAAAATTTTTGAAAAAAAGGTTTTTATATTTTCTATTCTTAATTTAAACAGATATGTAAATAAAAATAATTGACACTTTCTCATAACCACTTTTTGCTCTCTTCAGCGTAGTATTTTCAAATTTAAAATCCGACATTTCATTTTCAAGCACCATCATTAACTTAATTTTTATTAAATACGGTCCTGGATTTTTTATATAGGATTCCGAACCTACTTACAATTCTGCCTTCGGCGATATGCGACAATTCTTATGCCTATTAATTTTTAGGTTGGATTTTGCTGATTTTGTGATGTGCTTGTTAATAGTATATTATTAAACGAGCTTTTCATGATAGCCACGGGAGACTTGCGCCCCTCGCCTGCAGCTCGTGACGCATACGTCCCCCTAAGAGAATAATGGCCATAAAAAGCGAGTATAATACTATACTTTGTCCATGGCCTTTGTCTAATAATTACAAATTATAAAATCTATAGGTAATGTAAATAAAATTATTGAAATGTCAAAGTGACACTTGCGTTTGACGGCAAAACCGGTGCCACCAAGGCATTTTTTACGCTGCGGCATTTGATCACTGCCACCTAGACCATAAGGCCGTGAAGCAGAAGCTGTGACGTCACAGTCGTGGTCCAAGGTCACTAGTGTCAGACCATTTGAATTGTATGGATTTCAAATATTTTTTTCGACTTTGCGACTAATATTATTCATTTTGTATTCATAATTTTGTTTTTATAAATTGTGCCTGAAGTAACAACAAGTGCTTTAAAATTGTTGAAAATTTCTCAAACGTGGTTCGGTGTCAAGGTGCGAAATCAATGTAAACGGGTCTAGCAAATCCGTTTTTTGATTTCAAAGGAATGAGGGTGTGAAGAAAAAATGGATGTAAGCTAATCTATATCTGAAGAAAATAGTAGGGTAAGTTAAAATACAGAGTACCTACATAGTTTCATAAAAAGAGTTAGGTTAACCCTCAGTGACTAATCCTGATTCCTGAATTTGAAAAAGGCCAGACTGAAGTCTATAAATTAGAACAGTAAACTTGCCAGTGGGCAAGTATAGAGGGTTCCATTTAACTTTTTAATATATACCTATTAAGAATGTAGCTTTTTTTTCCCAAGAGTTATTTCACCCAGAGCAAAAAATGCCACAACAGTTTCTAATCATTTATATTCTTTTATACAAAACCCTAGCTTTTTTATGTAACACCCTGTTACAAATTTCAAAATTTGTTGCATAAACAGATTTATTTGCTGTCAACGTATTCCTATATAGACCATGTATTACATTTACTTGTTTAGGTACACTGCATGGACCAAACATTTGGTCCAAGTATCAAATGATGTCACTATGGTCTAAACACTGGGGATCAAATATTTGGTCCAGAGAAAAGGAGGTAGATCGAACAGTCTTTTTTATGGTGTAAACACTTTAGCCCGAAATTGGATTCTGGAATTGGATTGCAGTTTCTGAAAAGGGCTAAAGCTTCCATCTATAACTAAAACAGCTGTTCTTTGACAAACTTTGATTCTAGTTGATTAGGTACTCAATTTGTTCCTTGGTCTAATTTGGTCCACGTGGTCTAAATGTACTACATGACTAAGGGTGACTTCTACAAGTTCAAGTAAAACTTCAGATTGAAGATAAAACTCCAGATATAACCTACATTGCATTGTTTATCTGTCAGGTAAACAATGCAATGTACATCAAGTCTGGTGTTTTATCTTCAATCTGAAGTTTTACAGGAACTTGTAAAAGTCACCCTTAGATCAAACTCAGTAAACTTCATATTTCTGTTAAAAATTTAGAAAATACCTTTAGGAATTACATTATCTTTTAACTTTTATTTTTCTTAAAGGAGTAAGCAAGAGATCGTCATATACCTACCATTTATACCAAAAACTTGATTCCTGCATAGACGTTCTTCACAGTCAAAATGGTAGAAACTCAATAGTAGTTGGAAAGTGCCAATGTCCAGAAAGTACGTATACTTACTTCCACAAACTGAGATGTATCGAGCCTACTTCCTCCCAACTTCGAGAGGATTTGAGTGCTAGTGTGTGTAGTAACAGCAAGGACTTAAAGTAATAAAATTGTATGCAGTGATGTGTTGGAAGTGCAAAATGCTGTAATCTGCAGGAAGTTGTTTTTTTTCTATTAATAGGTAATTATGTAAGATTAAATTGCCAACAACTTTTCATTGTAGTAAATTCCGGGTTATTCAACTTATTATTAGTCACAGTCGTAATCATATTCCTAATTTTCATCCATTACAACCCATATAACAAGCCTTGCTATGGATATTTTGTTTACATGGGTTGTATGGGCGAAAATTGAGAATACAATTACTATGACTCCAACTAAGAAGTTGGATAAACCCACACAAATAAAACATGTTTTGATTATTACAACATTTGGCCCTTAACAATAAAAAATAAAACAGTTAATTCAAGAAACATACGTTTTTTATTTGGAAGGTATAGCTTATACAACAATGCATCCAAGCCACAGCAGCTTGAGACTGTAAAAGAGTGTAAAAAAGACTTAACAAAAATATGAATGAATGTTACAGGAGACAAAAATGTTGACATCATTATCTCATTATCCTCTACTTTTCCTAGGAATATGACTGGTATGGTACAAGTTCATTTCTCAACTCAATAAATAAAAGTATCCCTTCAAGGGATCTGTTTCATACTCAGAGATTTAATAGTTAAATGGAGACTATATAATTTATAAGCATAAGTTAAGTGTGTAATAAGTTCTTACCACAGATCAATTTTGGAATGTCCAAAGGGGATTGCAAAGTCTGATTGGTTTGTTTCTTATAAAAAAAAAAATTCTGTACTTCATCCTTGCGAAAATGCACCTCACTTACCTAAAACACCAGTTTTCTACAAAGTTCATGGAATTCATGCTTTGTTTATAAAAAAAATCTGAGGGATAACCTAACTTTCTCTAAAATTCTTGTCTCTTATTTATGTATAAATGTACCCTACTATGTTCTCCAGGCACGAAATCTTCTCTTTTAATGGCTCTAATCCATTATTCTCTTAAATCTTCATCCCTGAGAAACCAAAAAACCGATTTTTTAGGTCCATTCTTTAAGTTTGTGTTGCACCCCGACACAGCACCGGTAAGGCATTTTCACAGTTTTTAAACACTAAATTGCATGGTTCCGAATTTAGCACAAACTTTAATACGTTTCCTAAAGTCCAGTAATGTTCATTAAAAACAAAATTCGCATTAAAAAACCGAACAATCACAGTAAAATCACGGAAAATATACACGAAATCCTTTGAAATCCATCCATTTCAAATGGTGACCTTGGACCACGACTGTGACGTCACAGACTCTGCTTCACGGCCTTATAGTCTAGGTGGCAGTGATTTGATATTGCGTGGCTGTCTACTCCTACTGGTTGGCAAGGCAACATAGATAACTTTGTCCACGACCACTTAATAATATACTGATATTCAGCTTGTTGACAAAAGTTAAATAGGGCTCATATAGCGTCAGAGGGATATATGAGTTGAAACAGCGGGAATAATATCACTATTCCCGCTCGCCATTTAAGTTATATATGTTGCCTTGGTAACCAGTAGGAGTAGGCAACAATGCAATATGAAACGCCGCAGCGTAAAAAATGCACTGGTGGCACCGGTTTTGCCGTCAAACGCGAGTGTCACTTTGACATTTCAATTATTTTCTTTACACTACCTATAAGATTTTATAATCTGTAATCATTAGACAATGGCCGTGGACAAAGCATAGTATTATACTCGCTTTTTATGGCCATTATTCCCACGGGAGACTTGCGCCCCTCGCCTGCGGCTCGTGACGCAAACGTCCCTAAGGGAATAATGGCTACCATAAAAAGCTCGTCTAATAATATACTATAAATGGCGAGCGGAGCGGGAATAATGATATTATTCCCGCAGTTTTAACTCATTTATCCCTCTGACGCTAGATGAGCCTTATTTAACTTTTGTCAACAAGCTGAATATCAATATATTATTAGGTGGTCGTGGACAAAATTAGTTGATAAAGTCGGGTCACGTTTGTTTAATTATCTCTTTAAAAATTTAGATTTTTTGCGAATATTTCCAAAACTTTTTTATTGTATATTACTATTTTCATACGCTTCCAATTGCGCATTTTTGAATTAACTTAAACTTCTTCGTATTTTTTCAAATAACCGAGATCTCTATGGTTAAAATCGAAAAACCGCCATCCTGTACCTATATAGATAATAAAATTAAAAAGCTGGACTAAAAAAATATATTTTTTTAAATTTCGATTTTTTGCTAATATTTCCGAAACCAGTCGGAACTTTCAATATTTTAATACTGTTACGGAATATGGGTTCCAATAATTTATCGTCAACTAGCCACACACTCTTATTTACTTTTAACTATTTCAACACGATTAAAACCACAATTACTCTCTACTAACAATTCGCCCTGTTCGCTTGTCCGCTTATTTACTACACTGCACTATCTATTCCATCCCATCTCGCACGGCGCGCTGGTTCATATACCCGGCCTGAACAGTCCGTAGTACTTTTGAGAACGGAGGCGACTGTTCCCGGTTCTCGTTTAGTCTAGATGAGCTCCCGGGGTCGCGGTCGGCGCTCGGCGTTACCGCTTCGGCCCGAATCGCTGTGGACCGACGGTCGGGCGTAACATTACCCCCTTTTAGTTCTGATCGTCCCGCTCAGAGAAATCTCCACGAATGTAGGCCTTTAACCGTTCTAGAACCACTTTCATCTTTGCTCTAGGAGTACGTTGGATCCTGCATACCACGTCGTTGATCCGTTTGATGACTGCATGTGTACTCTCCCAACTTGGAGACAACTTAGGAGACTTTCCTTTCTTCCTCTGTGGGTTATACAGCCACACCAAGTCACCTGCCTTAAATCCTGCAGAATTCGTCCTTAGGTCTTCTCCTGGCTTTCATCCGATCGCTGTGTAATCTTTATCTTTGTCCTCACGTTTCGATGGATTTCCTTTAATCTTTCTCGAAGTTCTGGACATCTTGCACCGGTTCCTCTGGTGACCCTTACACCAAATTTACAGGAAAAAGAAGTTCTTTACCAAATGTAACCTTGGCAGGCTATATTTGGTAAAGCAATAACGCAACCAAACAGCCCGTTCATTTTATATCCAAATTTATTGCCCTGTGCACGCTGGAGGAACTTTCGTGCATATGCAAAGACACTGTCTTGAATGTAGACACTTAATCAATTTTTAACTTTGAAGTTCCTATTTCTCAGATCAGTCACTAACTGCGTCATTATGGTTACTTTTACAAGTTCAAGTAAAACTTCAGATTGAAGATAAAACTCCAGATATAACCTACATTGCATTGTTTATCTGTCAGGTAAACAATGCAATGTACATCAAGTCTGGTGTTTTATCTTTAATCTGAAGTTTTACTTGAACTTGTAAAAGTTGCCCTTAACAATATCAAAATGTAGGGACCTCATTACTGATTAAGTTAATACATCCGCAATGCGCGATAATTATTGTCCAGCACAGCTAAACGTAGCCAAGAGATGACAAAAGCAATCTGAAATCCTCGAAATTCAAGAGCAGAACAATAAAAAAAAGAAGAGGCATTTGTAGAGGCAGGGCAATGAAATATTTGCGGTGGTATTTAAGGTTCCTATCGGTTTATTTTTTTTAGTGAGGCCATTCAGTATGGTTGCGTACTGTTTGGTCAGATAAGGCCACTATAGGATATTTATAAATTTAAATGGATGCTAGATGGAGATGTGTCACACAATGAACGAATATTCCTCATATCCCAACGCAATATGACAATAGTCCATTCTGTTACTAGTTACAATGACTAAATGTTTGATTACAAACAATTAGAGAAAGTGAGCTGAGCAGTTTAACTAATAAAGGGAACTAAATAATTGTAAAACAAAAAAAAAACGTAACACACCTCCCCTTGGTGGCAATAAGTGTTATAGAATTGGAAGCTTTTTAGAATTAGAAAACTTATTTCAGTAGTGATAGGAGCAACGCAAGATAACAAAAAAAAATCAGATGCAGGATGCAGTGAATATCAATTGGTATATAGAGTTCATTTCAAATAGATGTTCATCTACATGGAAGGAATAGGACGAATCTGTCAATTCCTCAGCCTGTAAGATCCATTTGAAATGAACCATGCAAAAAGAAAAACAACTATTGAACCGACTCGACATCCGGTGGATGCGATTTAAGGTCTTTGGCATGCCATATTCCTAAGCTCTTATTGGAATCATCTACCAACTCGTAGCACCACCTAGATACAACCCTAATAACCTCAAATGGTCCCGTAAAACTCGGCGCTAATTTTGTAGTGAATTGCTTTGACACGTCCGACAAAACCTTGTTTCGCTTCCAAACTCGGTCTCCAATCTTAAAGACAGCGGATCTTTTCCGTAAATCGTAACGAGATTTTGTGCGCTGATAGGCCTCAGCCGAGTAACCGGATCTACGTCAGAAGCAGTGATAGCAGAAATATCTGGCATGCCAAAACTTAACTCTCTTCCGAACATCACGAAGTTGAGAGTCAATTTAGTAACTTCATGGATGGATGAACGCAGCGCAAACGAAATTTGTCCCAAAAATCGGACCCATTTCTGTTTATTATCCTGGACATATCCAGAGAGCATAGTTTTCACCACCCGATGAACCCGCTCTACTGGGTTAGTTTGCGGATGGTAATTTGCAGTATATAGGTTTTGACGCCCAGTTCTTTCAAAGATTTCTGAAATAAGGCCCTTCTAAATTGTGATCCGTTGTCACAAATAATTTGCCTAGTGCCAAAAAGTAAGATATAATGATCAACCAACCAATTCAGGACAGTTCGAGAGGTGGCAGTGCGCAAGGGAAAGAGTAAGACAAATTTGCTGAATACATCACACACCGAAAAGATGTGGCTGTATCCCGCCGAAGACCTGGGTAGTGGACCAACCAAGTCGATACTAGCTACTTCACCAGGTCGGCTCAATCGCGCTTGGGTGCTCTGCATTAAGCCTGCTGGAGCCATTTGGGAGGGATTGGTTCTTAAGCACACGTCACAACGAGTAACAAAACGAACTACATCCGTTCTCATTTTTGGCCAATAGAACTGTTGAGCAATTCTGGCGACAGTCTTTGTGTCATCGTTCCTCCCGGAGAACAACTATCAACCATTCCTCTTCTGGCGACGTCAAGCGAGGATACTGAAGCTTAGCATGTTTCCATAATTTTCCCTTGTTCATCATCCATTTCCTCCCATGTTGTGTTATACACTGCACCTCTGTAAGTCATCATTAGAAGAGTTAGAAATTTGGAACAATCTTTCTGGTGGTCCGCTACCATTTTGCAGAGGTATTGTTCCATGGTTCGACTGAAACGCTCGACTATGCCATCTGAATGTGGATGGAGCGGAGTTGTCCTTGTTGTGCGGATTCCCAGAAGTTCCATGATCTTCTTCAAAAGTTGCGATTCAAAATTCCGTCCCTGGTCCGAATGAAGCTCTAATGGTACGCCGAATATACTGAAGAATTCGTCAACCAAGATCCTTGCCACGGTGTTAGTTTCCTGATTTGGTAGTGGATAAGCTTCAGGCCATTTACTGAAATAATCCATGACAACTAAAATGTATTTGTTGCCATCGTCCGTTTCTGAAAAAGGATCTGCCACATCGATCGCAATTCTTTCAAATGGGGCGCCAATTGCTTTATTGCTTCATTTGCCCCCTAATCTTTCTTTGGGGTCGTTTTACGGATCACAACTTCCGCACTACTCTTCGACGTCATCTTGGTAATTCACCCAGTAGTAGCTTACCAGAATTCTATTCAGGGTCGCATTCACTTCAAAAGGGCCTCCAGACTTTCTGTTGTGCATTTCCCGCAAGATATCTTTCCGTCTACTTTCTGGTACGACAAGCTGGAGCGTGACATTTTTCCCGTCGGGGCTTTCCCAAGTCCTCTTCAGTAAACCATTCTGAATCGCCAAGGAATCCTATTGAGCCCACATAGCTTTTACTTCCGGGCCCTTATCTGCTATGTCCTTCCAAATCAGGTCTTTGATTTTCAAACTTCCATTGACGTATTAACCCCACAGCATTATCGGTTGTTTATTCGACCTTCACTTGTTCAGTGGTTCAATGTTCGTCGACGCCAGTGCTGGTTCTCCTAAGAATGCTTGGTCCTTCTCGTTGTTCTACTCGTTGGCAGTGTCGACATTCCCCTTTACAAGGCATTCCCCTTTACTGCACCTTTTTTTGAAACAGGCAGCATTGCTTAAAGTTCAATTTTAAATGGGCATTTTTTGATTTGCAGAATACTTCTGTCAGGTTGTTCATCCATGATTTTTGTCGTAGATCGAGTATATGGCATGTAGAAAACACCCAAGTTCTTGCACTGTCCTTATCACGCAAAATTCCACACGCGCGACTACTCCTTTGTCCGTATAGTCACAAATTTGACGAAAATTATCCCACTTCTGACACCAGTTGTTACGGAATACGGGTTTCAATAATTTATCGTCAATTAACTACACACTTTTATTTACTTTTAACTATTACAACACGATTAAAACACAATTACTCTCTACTAATAATTCGCACTGTTCGTTTGTCCGCTTATTTCGCTTATTTACGACACTGCATTACCTATTCCATCCCATCTCGCTCGGCTCGCTGGTTTATATACCCGGCCTGAACACCCTCTCGTACTTTCGAGAACGGAAGCGACTGTTAACCGTTCTCATTTAGTCTGGATGGGTTCCCGGGGTGGCGGTAGGCGCTCGGCGTTGCCGCTTCGGCCCGAATCTCTGTGGATCGATGGTCGGGCGTCAATATTTTATTTTTATAGACTTTCAATTGCTCACTTTTGCCCTAATTTAACCTTTTTCGAATTTCTTCAAATAACTGAAATCCTCATGTTTAAACTCGAAAAACGGTCACCTTGTATACAGGGAGTCTTTTTTAAGTGCGTGCAGTATTGCTATCTCCGAAACGGCTGGTTACAAGGTCGGTTAAATTAGCAAAAAAATTTCTTTTGTGAAGACTTTTTAGAAAACTGTTGCCATATTTTAAGCTGTTTATGAAATATGTAGAAAATTGTAAAAATTGCGAAAATTTTAAATATCTTTTATTTCAAAAACTATTGGTGACACAAGAAAAGTTTAATACAAAGTTTTACTACACGGTATTTTTTAATTTTTTTTTTAATATTTCAGAAACTACTCAAAATGTGGCAAAATTGTGAAGCTTTTCTACACAGGCTCTACAAAAGTCAACTTTTTGCGAATTTAACCGTCTTCGTAACTACAGCTGTTTCGGAGATAGCAATACTGCACGCACTTAAAAAGACACCCTGTATAGATAAAAATAATAATACTGCAGACTAAAAAAATTAAATTAAGTTTTTTTTTTAATTTTGATTTTTTGCGAATAATTCCGAAACCAGAGGACTCTAAATTTTAAAAACATTGTTTTTATAGACTTTCAATTGCTCAATTTTGCCCTAATTTAACCTTATTCGTATCTCTTCAAATGACCGAGTTTCACATGGTTAAACTCGAAAAACGGTCACCCTGTATATAAAACCCAATACCAAGCTTGTGACTACTTTAGTCTAGAGACTAAAGGGATCTTTAAATATCTCAGTAAAAATAGTTTTTTAAAATATGTCTCACTATAATATTTTTTCCGTGTAATTATGCCACTGTGATCAAAATTTTTGCTTCAACATTTCGTATCTTAAGAAGCATTAAAGTAGTTTTTAAATCACATGAAGATAAAATCCAAGTGAGCACTATTTTTCATTTTTGCTAACCGGTCTTGCTCGCATAGAAATGAATTTCCACGAAAGGACCCATTACTTCGTCCCGCCACTAACGCTTGGCCCGAATTAGCTCAAATGAGTTATGCCGGTCTGGAAAATATCTCGTGTACACAAGAAAGCCAGGGTTATAATGTTAAAACTTTGGGGACCCACGGTTATTATTTTAATATTTATACCATAAAGAGAGTCATAAATTTTGAAGTGTAACAATATTATTGCTTTGACTTTTTTTTGCCTTAGCTTAGCATTTAATATAATATAGTAGATAAAATAAATGTACTTACTAAGCTTGATTCGTCCGGCGATGCTAAACTAAGTAGGAGAACACTAACATTGACAGTAAGGGAACCTGCAAGAGAAAGACATTAATTTTCATCCTATTTAATGGGCAAAACCACACACCAAGTTATGTTTACAACTCTAAATTCTAATAATCACACACTTAAAGCTATCTTTCTGTAGGTTTACTATCTATATAGTATGAAATGTAGTTTTTCTTTAACTAATCGATAGCCCGCAATGTATGCCAGGGTTAGCTCACTAATGCGTATCATTTGTGTCGAACGTTGAGTACAATACAAGTTTGGTGTTAGAAGTTACAAAATTGGAAGAAGAAAAAGTTTGTGTGTGCCTGATATGTTAGAAACCATTATGTACATCAATTGTTTTTTTTAAGCTATTCAGAAGAAAACATTATGGATTATTACCCTTTCGTACACTTGCTAACCAAATAGTCGTAAATGGGAAACGTGAACAATTCCAGCAAGCTGCGTTGACAAGATAAGGGTTCAGCTCATTCATAATAGTCTATGATGTGTACGGGTAATAATGAAAATGGTGTGAAAATGAGAAAATGGGACGCTATGAAGGAAATTAAGTTAGTCGCATAAGCCGTGGTGCTATATTTTGAAATGAAGCAAAATCGCAATTAGTTCGTTAAAAGAGTCATGCCAATTTTTACGCAATGCACACACAGAGTGCAATTGATGCAAGACAAGTACACAAGTGTTGAACAAACCCTCAGGAATTTAGGTTCAATTTCAAGAAATTGTTTTTCAATCGTTCTTGATTTGAGAATAAAATTGAACCCAAACTGGGAGACCACAGCAAGGCAAACAGCGCGGTCTGAGGGTTTCGGCGATAGGGCAACTATTGTAGCTAAGGAAATAAATGAAAAATTAACGGACCCCGCTGCTTTCCGCTATTATGGGGGATGTTTCGGCCATCGGAATTTGCATCCTCGGGCGTTCGCAGGCCGCAGCAGAAGTCCGCATCTGCAACAGCAAGGCCTCTATAAGCCCAAACCCGAACGTCGTATAACTATTAGATTTAGGGTTAGGCTGGTTGTTGAAGCATAATGGCTTTGCTTATTCGGTTATAAGCTTTGTTAGAACGTATACAAAGCAGTAATATTAGCACTGCTCAGGTTCAATGCACAAAAAGTTGAAGTAACTTGCGTATTAGCTCTAAGATTGTAAGTTCTTTAAAGCTGTAAGCGAAAGTTATATGATATGAATATATTACTATCTACAAATATAATACGAGTATACAACTATATACGATACGATAATGATAAAACTGCTGAAAAGTACAAAGCTGAAACAGGTTTTTTTTTGAAAATATGTTAAATGATTGTTTATAAATTCAAATTCTTTTTGAATATTTAACTAATAGAAGATGATACAATTTCTGAAAAAGATTGTATCTTAATATCAGTTGTTTAGTACTTAATAACAGAATATTTGTCCGATTTCTGTGAGTCTGTAACATATTTTTTTGAAAAACAAACAAACTAGGGAGTCGCCTAAATTGAAATGGCTAAAATAGCGAGTTCCGCATCGTACGTCATTTGTACCAAATCCCCAGCCCCCCGGCTCTAACATGACAGTGAGAATATAAATTAGATGCAATCACTTTGCCCGTTTCCTCATCGCTTTTGAGGTCCACCGCAGTTGTGGACGAAACGTCAGTGTGTTGTCAAACGTCAATGTATTTTGGCAGGCCATGAGAGCCTTTTTATGATATGATCTTATAAAACGAGCTTTTATTTTATTAACTTAAACGATAATTGTTTTAAGCATTCACTTATTATTGTCATCAATCAGGCGTGGGATATCTGACTCTGAGGTATAAAAAAATGAAGATTTCAAAGGTTTTAGATGCTAAAAATAAGTAAATGAGGTAAACAATTTGTGAACTGTCGAGATGGGAAAGAATCAAGTAATAAATGCTTTACAATTGATTGTAGAATTTGAACAAATAGAGGCGCTATGCCTCAAATACATCAAAACTAACAAAGATGATTTTAAGAAGTAAGAAGTTATAAATAGAGAGTATTCATTTGAAAACGTCATCCAGTTGCGTGTAAAATGTCAAAAGAAAGGGATGAAAGAACTAAAGTCCATTTACTTTGATCATGTCATCCTTTTTTGTCAAAAATTCATAGTGTTACGAAGAGCGAGCACTGGGAGGCGGAGCGATTTTGGAGGTTGGACCTTCGCGGGTTATCCGGGAGATGCGGCATGGGAGGTGTCACGAGTGATTTATTGCTCTGTTTATTTAGAACGCAGTTATTTACGACCTTTCTTTTATGCGTCTCTTAGCAATTTCTTCTAAGAATATTCTAGGCTTTTCTGTATTTTTAAGATTTTGTATAAAAGGCGCCGCCGTTAGAAATAGTCTTATTTAATCGAGCTATAGGTAAGCTAAAGTACCAAACGATAATAGAGGCTATAAAGTGTTAAGTAGTGAGTTATTTAGTAGGCGAAATGTACTTGTGTGTATTTGTGGGATAAATAAATAGAGTTTTCGTGTTAAATCGCTACACTGGAATTATTGAACCCTGAGTTCGCAACAATTGGTGTCAGAAGTGGGGTTCTAGTGGGAATTTGAGGATTAATATTGCTGAACTGTAAGTGAGTGCATCATTGCCGGACATTACGTGTTTATACCAGTGACTAGACGCCAGCATCAAGCGATGGAGGATCAACTTGCCACCCTGCTCTCCCTTATGCAACAACAGAGGAAAGAGCAGGAAAAACGCTATAACGAACAAAAAGAAGAACAAGATAAAAGTGATCAAGTACAGGAGCGACGTCATCAACAATTCAAAGAAGAATTAGTGAACCATCTCGCAGCTAGGGAGCAACAATGGGAAGAAAGAATAATGCAATCCGTTAACGAAGGACTCGAAGTTGTCAACCAGAAGGTTCTTGAGCTAGAAAGGAAATTCCGGGAACAACTTGAGGACGATAACGTGTCTATAGAGAGTTTTAGCACAGCCAACGCTAAAATTAAGCCTCCCGATTATGACGGTACTACGGCCTGGGAAATTTATAAATGGGTGGTCCGGGCCCCAGGAAGCTACATCATTAGTGGTTGCAATTCGTGGAAAAGCGGCTGAATTACTCCAATCTCTGTCGGCAGCTGATCAAAGTAATTATGCAACTTTAGTACACTCTCTGCAACTACGACTTGGGAATGAGCACAATGAAACCGTGTTTCAGACCCAGCTGAGCATGAGACAGCAAAAGTCAGGTCAATCCTTACAAGAATTTGAGGCGGACATAGACAGACTAATTCACCTGGCATGCCCATCAGCCCCTGAATGTTTTCAAACGCAATTTGCCGCCGAAAGGTTCACTGAGGGAGTTCGCGATAGTGACATGAGATACCACTTACGTCTAGTAAGGCCCAGGAATATCAGCGGGGCATTAGTTCGGGCCCTGGAATTCGAGGCGTCACGAATGACATCTAGTTCTTCTCCACGTGTAAGAATGGCAACTTGCTTTGACGACGAGGATACGTATAAGGCTCCAATCCATGGTAAGTTTACATAAAGCGATAAAGGTCCCTCTGGCTCAACAATAAGAAGTTAACAGTTTGCTGAATGAAATGCTAAAGGAGGGCGTAATAGAAGAATCATCTAGTCCATGGTCGTAGAATGTGGTTCTTATTAAGAAGAAAGATGGTGCAACGCGGTTCTGCGTTGACTACAGGAAACCTAATGATATGACCAAGAAAGACAGCCACCCATTGCCACGTATAGACGACACTTTAGCAACTTCATCGGGATCAAAGTGGTTTTCCACTCTAGATGTAAAAAGTGGATACTGGCAAGTAAAGATTGCTCCCGTAGACAAAGAAAAGACTGCGTTTTCTACTGCTTCTGGGCTATACCAGTTCACTGTTATGCCTTTTAGATTGTGCTATGCTCCCTCAACTTTCGAGTGACTAATGGAGTTTGTCTTGAGGGGGCTGACTTGGAAAACTTGCCTGGTATACTTAGATGACATAATTGTCATGGGACGTACTTTTGGCGAGCATTTGAAGAATTTAAGAGAAATCTTCAACAAGTTACGGAATGCTCACCTGAAGTTAAACAATAAGAAATGCAGCCTAACCTCGAAGAAGATCACGGGTTTGAATGGTGTAGTAAACTGTAGGTGCTCCATTCGAGAAGGTAGCAATTGATGTCGCGGGACCATTTCCTCAGACTGAGTCAATCAGGTAACAAATATATCTTGGTCGCCATGGATTATTTCACTAAATTGCCTGAAGCGTACGCCCTGCCTAATCAGGAAGCAACGACGGTGCCAACGGTGCTAGTAAATGAAATGTTCTGCAGATTTGCAGTCCCTCTCAAACATAATTCTGATCAGGGCCGAGAATTTTGAATCGGCTGTTTTCCAGAAGGTCATGGAACTTCCTAGAATTCGCAAGATCAGGACAAATCCTTTGCATCCACAGTCGGATGGGATGGTGGAGAGATTTAATCGGACCATGAAACATTACGTGTCTAAAATGGTGGCATCATCAGCGTGATTGGGACCAACATCTACCTCTCATGTTGATGGCATATCGAGGGTCTACGCATGGAGCCACTGGTTATACTCCGGCGAAAGTGATGTTTGGAAGGGAAATGAGGCTTACTGCGGATTTGATGTATGAACATCAGAGAAAGATTCGCTCAATTCTGAGAATTTTGTGGAGGAGCTCGAAGAGAGGCTTAACAATATTCATAAACAAGTTAGGAATAAATTTCGGATCTCGAGTGATCGAGCCAAAGCAAGATATGACTTACTGGCTAACTCCCGCGGCTTCCAGGATGGTGATTTGGTGTGGCTGTACAATCCGCGACGAAAGGTGGGGAAGTCGCCCAAACTTAACCAAAACTGGGAAGGGCCTTATATAATCATTAAGAAGATTAATTACGTGGTGTATAGGATCCAGCGGACCCCCAGGTCAAAGATGAAGGTTGTTCATCTGGATCGATTAGCACGATACCATGGAACTCTATCTGTTCGGGATGAACAGCCTTAGGGGGAGGGCAATGTTACGGAGAGCGAGCGCTGGGAGGCGGAGCGACTTTGGAGGTTGGACCTTCGCGGCCTATCCGGGCGCTGCGGCATGGGAGCTGTCACGAGTGATTTGTTGCTCTGTTTATTTAGAACGCAGTAATTTACGACCTTTTTTTATGTGTCTCTTAGCAATTATTTTCATTCTAAGAATATTCTAGGCTTTTCTGTATTTTTAGAATTTTGTATAAAAGGCGAATAGCGCCGGCGTTAGCAGTAGTCTTATTTAATCAAGCTATAGGTAAGCTAAAGTACCAAACGATAATAGAAGGCTATAAAGGGTTAAGTAGTGAGTTATTTAGTAGGCGAAATGTACTTGTGTGTAATTGTGGGATAAATAAATAGAGTTTTCATGTTAAATCGCTACACTTAAATTATTGAACCTTGAGTTCGCAACAATAATCTTCTAGATGACGTTGTCTAATGACCACAAGGTATGTTTGCGTTATCTTGCAAAAAATGTGTTGTGTAGACTTATTTTTCTTACTTTTTGATTACCGTATTTTAAAAAATAGTTTTTTTCTTCAGCAGGAAGCTGTCCTTGCGCTGTTTTTTTAATACTACTTGAACTCTAATAGTTGTGCTTTATCCCAAGCCAAATCACAAATAATTTTTCTTTATCGAAATTAATTTACTATTAATCCAGTTTTCATTTATTCTAGTTAGCTTCTCTCTCAGCTTTTTGGTTTTCTTTTACAGTTGTCACACACTTTTACACTTTTACAGCTTCAAATCAATATTTGAAGGTATTTCTTTTCAATTAGTTGTCTTTTAAGAATATTTCTTCTTATACAGGGTGTCCCATTTTAAATGTTCCAGTCGAATATCTCGCAAGTCATAGCCAGTATAAGAAAATTCAAATAAATAGTGTGTAACTTTAACTTTAAGGGGGGCAAGCGAAGGTAATATCAAATTTTTAGTAGATGGCGCTGCTAAGGTCACAATGATGACAACTTAAATGGTTTAAATAAATTAATATATTTTCTATCCCTAAATTTGATTCAGTGCTTAATTCTGAATAAAAAATTGTCAGGTACATTCCGGATAAAGTATGGATTTTGAGATATTCAAAACGAAAGCCTTGGATTTGTGTTTTTTATTTTTCGGCTATTCACATAATTTTAATTTTTTTACCACACAAGTTCACCCTTTATCTGCATACGTGTCATTTTATCAGTTGAATTTGTTGAGTATTTTGACTTATGCTGTCAGTTATTATTTAAATACGTGCATTATCTCAGACGTTGAATTGGTCGCAATGGTCCGGTATTGTGGCCCCCGAGATCAGCCGATCTAACTATTCCCGATTTCTATTTATGAGGATATTTGAAATATTTCGTGTACGAACAAGAGCCAACGACAATTGATACGGGCAAGAAATAATTAATGCTTGTTGACCTACTGTCTGGGGTACAAATTTTTGGAAGAGTGGAACATTGCATTCGCAAGGGAAAACGTTTTTGAACATTTACTAAGACATCATTACATGGTAATTCACGTTACTCGACAAGGAAGATTATGGCTAAACTTTTAGTGTCATTGTCAACTAATTATTGTCATTGTATACAGGTGGTCCCAAAATTATAAAATTGATTGAAGTTTTATTTTTTTAAATGAGACACCTAGTATATTAATGTATTTTCGGTATCTACGGACAAAAGGAAAGGTAGTTTTATTAAGGTTTACGGCACCTAAACCGTACCGTTCTTCAGATATTCGTGATTTTGTGAAAATGCAGCATCAAATTAAATGTTTAAAATCTCAGCACTTGGTTTCTTTTCAACCACCAAAATTGGCTGGTGTACTAATAGTACATTGGATTTTTTGCGGTGTGAATTAAATATTAACTACTGTGCACCGAATGTCAATAAATGAACACCAAATTATTGCAAACTTCAAACAGTAATAACTCGTTTAATTTAAATTAGACACCCTGTATTTTATAGTATCATTAGATGCAGAATTTAGTTTCCTATCAAAACTATTAAACATTCCTATAGCTGGTCTTTGCGTTTTCTTGGAAAATTGATTTTTTTCTGAATTTGAACTGACATAAACGAATTAATTAATCTACTTTACCTGTTACAATACCTGATTTCGAGAAAGTAAAATTTATTATCATTAGTACTGAGTGTTTACTAGAAAACTTCATTTAGGAGGATATAAAATTTTGACAGAAAAGGATGGCATAATGAAAGTAAATGGACTTTTGTTTCTCCATTCTTTTCCTTTGATATTTCACAACCAACTAGACGAAGTTTTCTAATGAACACCCCGTACTTGTCAGATATTAATTTATAAGTTACAAAATTATGATCATGAAGATTATTTAACAGTCATCTGAATGTTAAAGTGTCTGTATTTAGCATAAAATATCAAATGAAACAATAAAACATAATATTACAAGAGTTCTTATAAAATTTTGCATCTCTATTACAAAAAAATTAAGTGCAATAATAGTGGCAATTTGAAATACAATAAAAAACAAGTCAACATAAGAGTAAAACAAACAAAAACAAACAGTTATAAAATTTGTTCAAAATGACGACCGTCTGATTCTAAACACAAACGTATTGTGTTTTTAAATCCTTCACTCACATTGCGTAACATATAGCTTCTGAAGGCTTCTCTGATTCGTTCTTTCATATTTTCTTTTGTGGTTGGTGGCGTATTATATACGGTTCCTTTCACATATCCCCATAAAAAGAAATCGGGAGGCGTTATGTCAGGGGACCTTGGTGGCCAATGTTGTGCTCCATTCCTTCCAATCCATTGAATTTGGAAACGAACATTTAAGAACTCCCGGACTTCAGAATGATAATGAGCAGGTGCCCCATCCATTTACAGCCACATGGTTGTTCTTATATCTAGAGGAACTTCTTCCAGTAAAATTGGAAACTGATTTCTCAAAAAATTTAGAAACGACATTCCGTTTAAATGTTCGTCAAAAAAATACGGTCCAATCACATACTGTCCCATTATGCCCCCCATACATTTACTGATCACCTATGTTGGTTATTAATAACTCTAAATTCATGGGGGTTAAAATCAGAATAATAATGAAAATTGTGTCGGTTAAAAGAACCATCGTTATGATAAGAACACTCATCACTAAATAGAACTCAATTAAAAAAATCTTCTTGTTCTCCAACTTTTTCTAACACCCACATACAAAAGTCCACTCGTTGGCCAAAATCGTTATCGGAGAGTTCTTGAAGTAGTTGTATCTTATAATCGTGATATTTATGTTTTTGAAGAATCCTTGATACGCTTGCTTGGCTAATATTTAAGTTTTGTGCAATTTCTCGTTGTCCGACATGGAGATTTTCAACTACAGAGCCAATAACGGCTAATTCAGTTTCTTGGTTTTCGGTAACTGGTCTCGTTTTGGCAGTCGTTTCATCCTGAACACTACCAGTTTGCCTAAATTGAACCAACATTCTTTCAAAAACGGCTCTATTCGGTCGAGTTCGGTTAGGAAACCTCCCAGCATAAACCCTTGATGCTAAAAGACAATTTTGCAAGCATTCTCCTAGAATGAAGATCATATCGACTCGTTCTTCTGTTGTGTAAAACAGCATTTTGATTAAATAAAAAACTCCCTGTTAACCACCAATTATAACAGTAAAAAAATATTTAACTTTAAATTAATATGTGACAACTAGAAATGACAATAAATTTTGCTTTGTCAAAATCCGGTAACACCTGAACAGGCCTGAACAGGTAAAGTAGATTACTACATTCGTTTATGTCAGCGCAAATTCAGAAAAAATCAATTTTCCAAGAAAATGCAACGACCAAGCTATAGGAATGTTTAATAGTTTTTGAGAGGAAACTAAATTCTGCATCTAATGATACTATAAAATACAGGGTGTCTAATTTAAATTAATCGAGTTATTACTGTTTGAAGTTTGCAATAATTTAGTGTTCATTTTTTTACATTTGGTACACAGTAGTTAATATTTAATACATACCGCAAAAAATTCAATGTACTAGTAGCCCACCAGCCAATTTCAGTGGTTGAAAAGAAACCAAGTGCTGAGATTTTAAATATTAAACTTGGCTGCATTTTCACAAAATCACGAATATCTGAAGAACGGTACGGTCTAGATGCCATAAACCTTAATAAAACTACCTTTACCTTTGTCTGTAGATACCGAAAATACATTAATATACTAGGTGTTTCATTTAAAAAAATAAAACTTTAATCAATTTTATACTTTTGGGACTCCCTGTATACAATGACAATAATTTTAAAATGTACTTCCAATAGACCCTCATCCATTCCATATACAAAAGCTTTTTAAAATCTAAAAGTTTAGCCATAATGTTCCGTGTCGAATAACGTGAATCACCCTGTATATTAGATAGGTATATCACAGTTATTCGTAAATATTTCGAATTATGTTGCTTTTAGCGTATACATAATTTGAGCCATTTCTATTTAAGCACAAATTAAGCATTGAATCCAATTCAGGAACAAAATATATATTGATTAATTTAAAAATTTGAAGTTGTCATCCATCTGACGATAGCAGTGCCATCTACCAAAAATTTGATATCGCTCTCAGTTTTCCCCCTCAAAGATACATAATACTTATTTGACGCATTTTTCTGCAATAGTTCTGAATTGCGAGATATTCGGCTGGAACTTTTAAAATGGGGCCAGGGGCACCCTGTATAAATTGTTTACTTGTAACTATTGTCATCATCTACGGATCACTTTGTCTTTAGGTTTTGATTCTGTCTGGACCCTAAACGTCTTTTTGTGTATGATTGTTTTCATATTAGAGAATTTATTAGTAATTTTTGCACTTTATAGCGATCTTTTTGGTACAAGTAGTTTTTAACTGGAGTGGAATCAATAAATAATTCAAGTTAATCAAAAAAAGGGATTGAATTGATTTTTAGTCCCATTAGATTTACACGAAACATTTACACCATTAAATTTTGATTCTGATCTACCTATTCTAAAGAAAACTAGTACTACGTTTTGGAAATATTTACGAAAAACTTTGAACTTAACATTATAATAATTTTTGGATTTGCATAGAAAATATTATTGTCTCCACCCCATGTGGAAAGTTATCTTTCCTACCCTTAATTATCAAGGACAGTCTTGTGCAGGTAAATTTGACTTTCCGCACTTGTCAAAAAAATAACTGTTTTTTTTAAGTAATTAAGGTACTCGTATCCTTGCATATTTGAAAGATTTCATTAATAAACCCTTACCGTACCCTCCCGATTTACCGTTACATCGACACACTTTAGAACATAGAACAATAATCTTATCTTAAAAAGTGTAAGTGCTGATGAAAAAAATTCATATACAAAAGTTCCGTATTTTTTTTTCGTAATCCCAATAAACATTTTTCGTTATATATGAGTAACCGCAAATATTATATCACTTGAGTATATAACTAAAAGCTTTATAAAAAAGTTCCCAATACCTCTTGCACACCTTTATATACCGCCTAAAGAGCTTAAATGGGGCAATTTATAGAGGTTGCGGTAACACTGATTTAGTAACGCTATAGGACTTAAGGATTTATAACTATTGTTATGAACAGTTTTTGGATACTGTTATATAACTTTGTTGACCACCCTTACATAACTGGAAATTAACTGTGACTTATAGTGTTCACAACTCTTCCATGACCCTTACAAACATTGCCTATAAAGGTGTTCGTAAAGTAATGGTTTAGTTGTGTGTACTTGCGTACGTTTGACAAATGAAAGTAGGCGGGTACAAAAATATGCTTTCTCTTTTACACAATGAACTTTTAAATAGCGACCGTCTCATTTTTAATTTCGTCACAGTAATTGGTTACCACATCTTTGCCTTGCGTTATCATTTTACTGTTCCTCATTCTCGAGTCTTCCTAAATTCTGTGCCTGAATGGCGTGCTGCTTTTATCGGATATTATAGTAACCATATTTAACGAGTGGTAGTTTCGCGATTCCATGGATGAAAATTTTCCTGCAATCCAAGTTTTACTGTGAATATATGAGAAATACTTTAGTACAACTCACGGGCCCTAATTATATATAAGTTTAGAATTATTTATATGAGTTTTATTTGAGCCGGGCCTAATGGCATTCATGCATTCATGGCAGTCAAAACGCATACCCAATCAGGTAAAAGACAAATTTATTGCATGAAAGTTGTTCCTTTTAACTTAAAAGTCATTAAATAACCCGCTTGTACAATATGAAAGATAGTTTATATTTGTTAAATGATCAAAATCAAATCTTTTCCGGATTTTAAAATTATTAACACGTAAACATGGCGGACTAAACGTGACACTTTTATAAACTATTTGAGTCCACTACATAACCTTTGGTAAAATAGTGTCTACTATAAAACCGTTATATAACATGCTCCTTGGGACATTGGTACATAGACATAGATTTGACGATTTGACTTATTCTATTTTTTTGTCTTAGAAAGTTTACATAGCAATGATTAATAAATTATGATACACTGAAAATTGTGATATTACTGATATTAGAGACAAAAACTGTATAACACGTCGATCCGTCGAATCAAAAAATCGAAATTGTCATTTGTCATTCCTAACCTCATTCTTACCGAATTTTGATTGAAATGAAATTACGACAATAATTACGTTACTCTGTGGAAATTAAAAATAAAGTTACTGCCTCAGGCCAATTTCTTTTATCAAAATTGCTTTAGGAGTTTCTAGAAGTGTCCTGGGATCCATAGGCAATATACTTGGCAACTAAACATTTACATTTATAATTTCCATTAGCTGTTTTAAGGCTCTGTGTGTGATATTAAAATGTACAGCCCATTTTTTAAACTTAGTACGAAACCGTTCATTTTTTCTACATTCATCATTATGGTCCTCTTTAGTTTTACAGTCAATAAATTCCTACCTAATTACTTCTGCATAATCTTCTGCAAATTCTGCATTTGTCTTCATTTAAGGCGCAAAGGCAAAAAATCAAGTGAAGAACTATTAATATCCTGATTAAAAATTAGTTCCTTATCTTATCTTATATCCTATATCGTTCCTTATCTTATATCCTATCATCAGAACATGACATAGGTTCAGCAGAGTCTGCTTTTAAGTGTGATGCTTCATCTTTACACAAATCGACAACACTTATATATTGTTGATTCCACTGAGCTGACCGAACTTGATATAATTTCACGAAATTTTCTTAAAATTTTTCTGGTGAAAGCACTATTTCGTTTCACTTTTATCCATTCGCTCATTCTGCTACCGTGCCTATATAAACAAGTTTTTAGAACGAACGTATGAAAAAATTAACAAACAAATCACGTCGACGTATTATTTAAACATGTTTTTGGTTAATTACAACAAATTCATTCTTTTGACGGGAAGATATAGGTTTAAAATGGGTTTATTGGTAACCACAATGTAACTTAAGGATATATAAAGATCATTTATTGGTCTTCCCATCACAAAAGTTTGATAATGCATCCTTCCATCACCTTCAAACTTACAATTTTTATAAAGGTAATGTATTCAGTTACTATATATCTCGAGGTTACAGTTAGGTGATGGAGCGCTTTACATAAATCTGCTATAAAACTTTTGGTAACCACCCGTTGAAGTTTTATAAGAAAGTATCTGAAATGTTTTCATCACTTTTTTATAACCCTTTGAGTTATGGTGTTTTACTAACACTTTTATAAACTTTAAGTGTCCGTTGGTAATCTTATAAATCCTTTACGGGCGCTTTTTGTTCCATACACACCCTTATATACTCTTTATAAGACTTATAAGCCTTTAAGAGAATGCAAAATGTTTATTGGAAAATTTTAATTATTTGGTTTTTGTATATACAAGTTGTTCCAATTTTGCACATTTACTACCCACTTTCTTATTTTAAATTAGACATACATTTTTTTTATTAATCGATTCTATGTTTAATTCTCAAACCTTTCTGTGTTTATCTACCTTTTTACAGATTATTACATGCTTCAGATAAATTTTCTTTCCTAAGAATTTACAAGGCTAATATTTGCTTCTAGAGGCAACAAAAATTTATGATTTTTAACTAATTAAAATCTCTTACTAATTAAAAGAATAAGGTATGTAAACGGTTATCTATAAATATATAATTCTTGTTCACATTGCTTAATCCACGGTGTGTTCAACAACCAATTGTTTCGATTTTGACTCGAACCTATTTATGAAAAAATTTAGAAGAAATACAGGTTATTTTAAACATGACTTAATATCGATGGTAGAAAGGAAAAAGGGTATAAGCGACAAAGTTTGCAAATTTAGGTTTTAAGCGCCATTAAACACCGTTTCTCTTTCTGCGTAGAATGATCTGACTTCCAGCTTTTTCTGGTAAATTTATTGGTTGCTTAAGCCAACTAAACAATGGTGTATATAGTACATTTTTTAAGAGTAATTGAAACCTTAACTCGGGTTACTGTAAAGTCGTAATTTGTCGGTTATAAATTTTTGCCTTTCAACCATCGTTATATTATTACGTATATTACGTATATTGTTACACCCCACCGTCGGTTCACAGAGATTCGGGCCGAAGCAGCTACGCCGAGCGCCGACCGCGACTCCGGGAACCCATCTAGACTAAACGGGAACCGGGAACAGTCGTCTCCGTTCTCGAAAGTACGAGAGTGTGTTCAGGCCGGGTGTATAAACCAGCGAGCCGCGCGAGATGGGATCGAATAGATAGTGCAGTGTAGTAAATAAGCGAACAGTGCGAATGGTTAGTAGAGAGTGATTGTGTTTTAATCGTGTTGTCAGAGTTAAAAGTAAACAAAAGTGTGTAGTTAATTGACGATAAATTATTGGAACCCGTATCCCATAACAACTGGTGTCAGAAGTGAGATAATTTTCGTCAAATTTGTGACTGTACGGATAAAGAAGCCGTCGCGCGCGGAGAATTTTGCGTGGTGAGGACAGTGCAAGACCTTTGATGTTTTCTATATGCCATATACTGGATCTACGACAAAAATCATGGATGAACAACTGGCAGCACTTATGAAAATGCTGAAGAAGGACAAAGGGGAACAAAGGAATTTTCTGGAAGAACAAGAAAAACAAAGGCCACTTAAGAAAAAGGGAGAACTTGTCTCAACCAAAATGACTGAAGTCAAACAAGACGTAGATCAAGTCAAACAAGACGTGGATCGGGTCAAACAAGAAGTGGATCAAGTTAAACATGAAGTAGAGGTTAAAATGACGGAGATAAGAAAGGTGGTGCATCTGGGAAACACGTCACAGTGGGCCAACTTCAACCGCTGAGCGACTAAACATTACTAGGCCTCCAGTTTTCGATGACACTACTCTTGGAGCACAGAAAAATAGATGGACAGATTCGGACAAGGCTACCGAACTTTTAGTAGCTTTGAGAGGAAAGGCTGCCGACATCATGCCTACATTGTCGACCACTGAAAAGTGTAATTACAACGCAGTTGCCGCAGCGTTAGAGCGGAGGTTTGGTAATGCTCATCGCGAAATAATCTACCAGACAGAACTACGGATGAGGCAGCAGAAGCCAAGCGAAAACCTACATAAATTTGGAGCGGACATTGAGCGTTTGACAAGATTAGCGTATCCTGCGGCTCCTTCTAATTTCCTTGACTAGCTATCAGTCCAGCAGCTTATCGAAGGAGTGCGCGACAGTGAATTGAAATGCTATTTGAGGTTCCAGTGCAAATGAGGCATTAATTCGGGCATTGGAGTATGAGGCGTCGAAAATAAACACGGGCCACAGAGTTAGAATACTTGACGTACAGGAAGAGCCGCACCCCAACTCAACCTTAAAGCAATTGTTGGACGAGCAGCGTGAAATTAGGAAGCAAATAACTTCATTCTTCGACCAATCAAGGAGCAGGGAACAAGACCTTGGGTACAGAAGAAATATGGACAGAAATGCCGACCTACAGAAACCCCGGGTCTTGTTTCAACTATGGCAGAATGGGCCATTTTAAAGAGACTGTCGCGTTCGACGAGAAAGAAGTCAGAATCCGCCACGACGACAATCTGGCGGACTGACACATTAGCCGGAAAACTAAGACCAGTCAGGGTGAAGGGGAGAACGCCGACTGGCTCCACGGACGCCCCCGGGATCATTAGGATTGCACAGCTTGGAAGAAGCCTCACCATCCCTGACAAGATTGAACATCGTCCAGGCAGATCTCATGGTAACGCAGATGCATTATCACGCAGGCTTTGTAAAGGGGAATGTTCACACTGCCAACAAGTAGAACAATGAGAAGGACCAAGCATTCTTAGGAGAACCAGGATTGACGTCGACGAACGACCACTGAACGACCATCCAAGCTGAACAAACAACGATAAAACCAACACCCGATAATGCTGTGTGGTCAATATGTCAATGAAAGTTGGAAAATCATAAAGCTGATTGGAAGGACATAGCAGATAAGAGCCCGGAAGTAAAAGCTATGTGGGCTCAATGGGACTCCTTGGCGATTCACAGTTCTGAAAAGGACTTGGGAAAGCCCCGACCAGAAAAATGCCACGCTCCAGCTTGTCGTACCAGAAAGTAAACGGAAAGATGTCTTGCGACAAATGCACGCACAATGGAGTGTCTGGAGGCCATTTTAGAGTAAGCAAGACCCTGGATAGAATTCGGGAAAGGTACTACTGGGTGAATTGCCGAGATGACGTCGAAGAGTGGTTCAGAAATTGTGATACCTCCTGCTTCGTAAAAGGACCCAAAAGAAACACTAGGGGGCAAATGAAGCAATACAATGTTGGCGCCCCATTTGAAAGAATTGCGATTGACGTGGCAGTTTCTTTTCTGGGGGGAACTTTTGGGAATCCGCAAAACAAGGACAACTTCGCTCCATCCACAATCAGATAACATGGTCGAGCGTGTCAATCGAACCATGGAACAATACCTCTGCACAATGATAGCGGACCACCAGAAAGATTGGGAGTTTCTGCCTCTTCTAATGATGGCTTACAGAGGTGCAATGCATAATACGAGAGGAGATACCCCTGCCAAGGTTATATTTGGTAAAGATCTCGTCTTCCGGTAGATTTGATGTACGGATCTTCATATGAACCGAAGAAAAGTGAGCAAAAGTTGTGTACCTGAAAAAGAGCCGAGATTCCACTTCTCGAAACGTCGTGTAAAAAACTCAATAAAGGTAATGGAAGTCCAAGATGTTTCGCTTAGTCATACATCATTGTCTACCACCTTTAAAAAAACGTTAAAAATTATGTAGTTATAGAATATTGTTTATAAACCAGTTAAAAATCATAATTTGTTGATAGACAAGTTGTTTCAATTGTAATTTTGTAGGAAAAAAAATCTAAAACATCTCCAAAACTATAACTTTATAAAAATTCATCTTCATAGCAGGCTATGAAATTTTGGCAGAAAAGGATGACATAATCAAAATAAATGGATTTTTGTTTCTCCATTTTTTCTAATGACATTTTACAGTCAACTAGATGAAGTTTTATAATGAACACCCCGTATACAGTGCGAGTTTTTAAAATGGAACAAATTCAGTAAAAAAAAAACCATTTTATTTTTTACAAAAACGCTTGGACCCGTCGATTTATATTTTAGATTGCCTTTTTTTTTGTAAAATAAACGTAAATACAGGTTTTCCCAATTTGGAGTTATGACGTCATCATTGTTTTTTAAATGACAAACTGCTATTTTTTGTCAGCTATTTTCATAGTGTACATCAAGTTATACATAGTAGCCAATTTTCAAATTTTTATAAAGTGCCAGTCGCAAGATATTTAACAAAACTTATTTTATTTCAATCATCAATTCATATTAGTCATTTATCTACTAAATTTACCCCAAGCTACCCTTTCATACATTACCTTTGACTTTCTGGTAACGATAATTTCTACCAGCATTAGGTACGTTTCATTAATGTCAATATCAAATGTACAATTGACAGCGTTTTACTTTTCTTAAATATCTTTGCTTAAATATTTCATAATAATAACTTAATAACTCGATCAACGTAATGTCTTACTTAACTGAAAGTCACAAGATTGAAATTTTAATGATGATTGGATACGGAGATCGAACACGAACACAAAATGAAGTAGTTCAATTACTCAGAGACAAGCATCGTGATTTGCCACTCTTATCTCGAAGTACTGTAAGTGAGATAGAAAAACGGTTTCGGGAAAACGGACATGTAAGAAAAACATTAATTCATCGAAAGAGGGAGGCACTAAGGGAGGATGTCAAAGTTAATGTACTATTCATATTAAATTAAACTTCAGCAGTAAAAATTCTCAAAGCCCAAAAGTTGCATCCTTACAAACTAAAAATTCTCCAGCAATTGACCGAAGATGATCCTGTTAGAAGACTTCAGTTTTGCGAGCAAATGATGGATCTCCTGAACAGAAACGTTGTGAACACAAACAACATTGTGATATCTGACGAATCGACGTTTACGCTAAATGGTGAGGTAAACCGACAAAATGTTCGTTATTGGGCAGATGAGAATCCCCACTGGATGAGAGAAGGTCACAGTCAACGCCCAAAAAAAGTCAATGTTTGGGCAGGAATTGTCGATAGTCGAGTTATAGGACCAATCTTTTATGAAGAAAATCTCAACGGAGCGAGATATTTAGAATTTTTGGAAGAGGAACTAATTCCAAATTTGGTTACACTATTTCCTTGTCCTATAGAAGAAAATGTCCTCAACAGGAATATCTGGTTTCAACAAGATGGTGCTCCTCCCCATTTTGCCAGACCTGTTCGCCAATATCTGGATGAAGTATTTCCGGACCGATGGATTGGTAGAAGAGGCTCCATTGAATGGCCACCCAGGTCACCAGACCTGACTCCATTGGATTTTTTTTTGTGGGGTTACTTAAAAAGCAAAGTTTACCAAACGAAACCTGGCAATGTTCAGGAGTTGAAAGCACGAATAAGACATGAGTGCAGACTAATTTTCCCCGAAGTAGTTGCAAACGTGCAAAACGAGTTTCAGTTACGTTTAGGCGTTTAGGGTATTGCCAACTAGTGAATGGACATCGTTTTGAGCATTAATTGTAGAATATTTATTAATATAAATTGATGTTTGAAATAAAATAATATCTTGCGACTGGCAGTTTATAAAAATTTGACAATTGGCAACTATGTATAACTTGATGTACACTATGAAAATAGCTAACCCAAAACTGCAGTTGTCATTTAAAAAACAATCGATGACGTCATATCTTGAATTTAGGACAACCTGTATAATAGTTTATTTTACAAAAAAGGCGGCCATCTAAAATATAAATCGACGGGTCCGAGCGTTTTTCCAAAAAATAAACGTTTTTTTTTTTACAGAATTTGTGCCATTTTAGAAACTCACACTGTATACAGGGTGATTTACATTATTCGTGAAAGGAAGATTATGGCTAAACTTTTAGATTTTGTATATGGAATGGATGAGGGTCTATTGGAAGTACATTTTTAAATTATTGTCATTGTATACAGGTGGTCCCAAAAGTATAAAATTGATTAAAGTTTTATTTTTTTTAAATGAAACACTTAGTATATTAATGTATTTTCGGTATCTGTGGACAAAACTAAAGGTAATTTTATTAAGGTTTATGGCATCTAAACCGTACCGTTCTTCAGATATTCGTGATTTTGTGAAAATGCAGCATCAAATTTAATGTTTAAAATCTCAGCACTTGGTTTCTTTTCAACCACCGAAATTGGCTGGTGGGCTACTGGTACATTGAATTTTTTGCGGCATGTATTAAATATTAATTACTGGGTACCAAATGTAAAAAAATGAACACTAAATTATTGCAAACTTCAAACAGTAATAACTCGTTTAATTTAAAATAGACACCCTGTATTTTATGGTATCATTAAATGCAGAATTTAGTTTCCTATTAAAAACTATTAAACATTCCTATAGCTTGGTCGTTGCATTTTCTTGGAAAGTTGATTTTTTCTGAATTTGCGCTGACATAAACGAATGTAGTAATCTAATTTACCTGTTCAGGTCTGTTCAGGTGTTACCTGATTTTGACAAAGCAAAATTTATTGTCATTTCTAGTTGTCACATATTAATTTAAAGTTAAATATTTTTTTACTGTTATAATTGGTGGTTAACAGGGAGTTTTTTATTTAATCAAAATGCTGGTTTACACAACAGAAGAACGACTCGATATGAACTTCATTCTAGGAGAATGCTTGCAAAATTGTCTTTTAGCATCAAGGGTTTATGCTGAAAGGTTTCCTAACCGAGCTCGACCGAGTAGAGCCGTTTTTGAAAGACTGTTGGTTCAATTTAGGCAAAGTGGTAGTGTTCAGTATGAAACGACTGCCAAAACGAGACCAGTTACACCAAAACCAAGAAACTGAATTAGCCGTTATTGGCTCTGTAGTTGAAAATCCCCATGTCGGACAACGAGAAATTGCACAAAACTTAAATATTAGCCAAGCAAGCGTATCAAGGATTCTTCAAAAACATAAATATCACGATTATAAGATACAACTACATCAAGAACTCTCCGATAACGATTTTGGCCAACGAGTGGACTTTTGTATGTGGGTGTTAGAAAAAGTTGGAGAACAAGAAGATTTTTTTGATTCAGTTCTATTTAGTGATGAGTGTTCTTATCATAACGATGGTTCTTTTAACCGACACAATTTTCATTATTATTCTGATTTTAACCCCCATGAATTTAGAGTTATGAATAACCAAAATAGGTGGTCAGTATATGTATGAAGGGCGTAATGGGACAGTATGTGATTGGACCTTATTTTTTTGACGAACATTTAAACGGAATATCGTTTCTAAAGTTTTTGAGAAATTAGCTTCCAATTTTACTGGAAGAACTTCCTCTAGATATAAGTACAACCATGTGGCTGCAAATGGATGGGGCACCTGCTCATTATCATCGTGAAGTCCGGGAGTTCTTAAATGTTCGTTTCCAAAATCGATGGATTGGAAGAAATGGAGCACAACATTGGCCACCAAGGTTCCCTGACAACGCCTCCCGATTTCTTTTTATGGGGATATGTGAAAGGAACCGTGTATAATACGCCACCAACCACAAAAGAAAATATGAAGGAACGAATCAGAGAAGCCTTCAGAAGTATAACTCCCTATATGTTACGCAATGTGAGTGAATGATTTAAAAACAGAATTTGTTTGGGTTTAGAATCAGACGGTCATCATTTTGAACAAATTTTATAACTGTTTGTTTTTGTTTGTTTTACTCTTATGTTGACTTGTTATTTATTGTATTTGAAATTGCCACTATTATTGCAATTAATTTTTTTGTAATAGAGATGCTAAATTTTATAAGAACTCTTGTAATATAATGTTTTATGGTTTTATTTGATATTTTATGCTAAATATAGACACACTATGACATTCAGATGACTGCTAAATAATCTTCATGATCGTAATTTGGTAACTTATAAATTAATATCTGACAAATACGGCGTGTTCATTAGAAAACTTCGTCTAGTTGGTTGTGAAATATCAAAGGAAAAGAATGGAGAAACACAAGTCCATTTACTTTCATTATGCCATCCTTTTCTGTCAAAATTTTATAGCCTCCTAAATGAACTTTTCTAGTGAACACCCAGTACTAATGATAATAAATTTTGCTTTCTCAAAATCAGGTATTGTAACAGGTAAAGTAGATTACTTAATTCGTTTATGTCAGCTCAAATTCAGAAAAAAATAAATTTTCCAAGAAAACGCAAAGACCAAGCTATAGGAATATTTAATAGTTTTGATAGGAAACTAAATTCTACATCTAATGATACTATAAAATACAGGGTGTCTAATTTAAATTAAGAAAGTTGGTAGTGAATGCTCAAATTTGAACTACCTGTATATACACATAAATAAAGTAATTAAAAACTATTTACTATATTATAAAACTTTGAAATTTAAATTTCTCTTATAGGGTGTTAGCACCCTGTGTGTACATAACAATGATCTAGGTTTGTAAAACTGATAAATTTGAATGTCTTATCTAAACCATCAGTGGCTACATTACAATAAACTTTACTTTTTGCCAAGCATGAGCCCAACAAAATCATAAATCCCAACCAAAGAAGCTATTCTTTAATTTTGGCAATAATGAAGTTACCTCTGACTGGTGGAAGCAATCTTTTGTCGTACCGCGTTGCTCTCAGCAGATTATCCAGGATTTCCTTGTCAGATTTCCCCTCTTCAAAGCTGAAACGCAAAACCACTGGATTAGAATGGATATGTCCGGACATAAACTTATGTGGGAAAATATAAATGAAGTCGACTTGCTGAATGTCATCTCGCGAAACGTATTCTACCGCGCTGCCAGGGGTCGTTTTTATCTTCTTCTATTGTCGGGAAAATTCCTTTGTTTGAGACAGCCCTTAAAAGCATTTTGTTTCGACAATCAGTCCCGCAGGAAATTTAGAGGCGAGGCCTGAACTGGTCAGGGAAATACATAGAGATTTATTGACTCACATGTCGGACAGGGCCAGGGTTTGTCTTGTCACCAGTAAAATAGCGGCCGCACGAAGGAACATCCAAGGCTGAACCATATTAGGACATCTGAAACAAAGAAACAACATTCTAAAAACACCCAAACATTTTCAATTCTGCTAGTTTATAATCAAAATTTGGCGACTATAATAATTGATTCCACCTTGACCACTCTTATGTGGTCTTTAACTCTGTAATAGTTAATCGATTATTCAACTAATAAATATGGTCCGTGTTGAGCTCTGAAACCTTAATGGCGATTATGAAGCCACTTGCAGGCGGCTAAATTTACGACTATTTGCTCTAGTAGAATACCTAATTATTGCTAGTTTTAGAGATTGTCACCCACACCACTGGCCATTCGGGCTGGAAATCGATTTCAAGCTGGCACAGTGCAATTGTGAACGAGCTTTTGTTTGAATTGCAGAAGCATTGCGGTAATTGGATAAGGAAGTGTATAAGACGACATTATTTGCTTAGTGGATTCTCTTTCAGTCAAACGATTTGAAATACCGCGCCATCTACTGGGTAGTTAATAAACGATGAGGTGTTTATGAAACAAAGCCGAAACCTAGGCACTTTGGGTATCGTTTCGGCGTTGAAAGCGTTTGTCAACAAGTAGTCTTAAGAGAAACGTGAAAGGAAAAATTGTCGGAGATGCTCGTATAATATGCTTTTTGAAGAAGGGATGGATGAGAGGGGTTTTGAACGTAGGCACTCGTATCTTTTGAAGTGGACAATAGTCCTCTCTCACATCATCTTTATAAATCATTTTGGTGTAAGTTGTTTTAAAAATAAGTCGTATAGATGATCACTTGAATGGTATGTCACATGCGAGACTACGCATTACTTATTTACTTAAAATTGCACGCCCGGACATAGCTCTGCCCATATCCCGGAATCACTTCCATCCTGGATAATTTCTGGAATTCCCTCTGGACGTTACGCCCGTCACGAGGGAGGAGATGACATTTAATTAACATGACTAACCGTGCTCCACACTCGCCAAATTTATAGTCGAAATTTGTTGTTTAATATTTGTTTTGAAATTCATCTGTGCTATGCTAGTTTTATACATACTATGCAAGCTAATTGCGGCTGTTTAAGTGTTACGGCTACTTATATTGTGTCGGCTCTCTAAATGTTTTAAGTTATTTTAGCGCTTTATACTTATTACTTTCCTGCGAGTTTCTTCGACAGTATCATTTTTTCTAAACCAACTTCGGTGGCATATTTTCCTAAAAAAATCTATTGGGTTTGTTTAAACAATGAATAACCTCTTGCAAAATCATGTGAAATATCGCTCGACTTATTTATTCTTAGTTGTATAGAAAATAATGTTAAGAAATATGCAATTCCCGCTAATTATCTAGATAAAAAAAATTATTATTTGCAAATAAAATCCTTCAAATTATGCATTCAGTATTCAGAAAGGTGGATTTTTTGCAAGTGAAATGGAAATGCATGAAAGAGTTGATGACCGGAATAAATATATGCAAAACGACTCGGGGTTTACAGGCCATTTCGAGAATATTATGGCATAAAATTTGTTTGGGTTTTATACGTAGGTAATGGAAAGCAGGTTTTATTTTATGCAAAAATAGGAAGGCAGGATAGAAGACACAATCAATGATACAGGCAACATTATTAAAGTTTTTTATATGGAATTATCATGATGCTATGTCTAATGCCTGTTTTTAAATTTAGTTTTTCTACAACCGTCAAAATATGGCACGGTTCTCGCATTACTCACAGTATAAGCAAATTTTCGCGAGATCCCGGTGAAGCAGCGTGAAGCATATTTTACTTCCCGACGTATTTTGGCGACACAACGGTAATAGGGGAATACAAGAATGACGTTGCAAAATTACGTCATCAATAGTTCAACGGGAACTGATTTGGTTCCCGCCCTATGGACCAGAGTAACTGGCGGTTACGTCAAATAATTCAAAGCAAAAAACGTTAGAATTGATAACATAACAAGTTTTCGACAGAGGTGGAGCGTTACAGCTGACCGTCGATGAATACGACGGTCTGCTTTTTGTATAAAATAGCAAAAATTAATAATAAAAATTATGGATAGCGAATCAGAAGAAGTAGAACTTGTACTAAATAACAAGGGAGAAGACTTCCACATCCTAGTGACATAGACAATACATACAACTAAGAACTAAATATTTACTTGGAAATGAAATGAAACCACTCTGAATGTCTCTCATAATCACTTTCGGGCCACTTTGTATAAATGTGTTTTAATTTGCCAATAATATATAAGAAAGTATTATAATTTGCATCGTTGAGGCAACACTTCCAAATATGCAGTAATATGGTTTTTTTTTAATGTTGATTCCTTTTCTAATGCAAACTTGTGCCCTATAAACGAATTGATAACCGCAGACATTTTCGCGACCATCGGAACGGGAATAAAATTTTTGGGGTGGGGTTATAACCGCTCACTGACCGGTTTCCTCCCGCCGTGAACAATCGTGATCTCGCGAAAAATTGCTTTATGCAAACTGGCACATATTTTCACGGTTATCATTCTCGCACGTCGCCCATAGCAGCGTAAAAAAAGTTACTTGCTGCCATAGGACACGTGAAAAAAAGTCGTTCGCACACGCCGTCAATACAGGTGGACTTTTATATACGGTTGTAGAAAAAATGTTGTTCCTAATTCTTGCGCAAAGTGTCTTTCGCGCACTTGACTGCTGCCCAAACTCCGCTTCGCGTCGTTCAGGCAACGGCAGTCGCGTGCGTGAAAGTGTTACTTTGCGCACTTGTTAGGAAAATAACTATTTTCTACAACCGTCAAAATATGACAAGGTTCGCGCATTACTGACAGTATGCAAAGTGACACATATTTTCATTGTTATCTTTCTCGCACGTCGCCCATAGCAGCGTAAAAAAAAGTTACTGGTTGCCATAGGATACGTGCGACAAAGTCTTTCGCGCACGCCGTCATTACAGGGATAGCAGAAAAGAACTGTGAAGCTTAATCATTTATAAAATCGTTAAAGATGTTCCATATTAGTGAAAGCTGGACTTTTATACCGTTGTAGAAAAAATGTTGTTCCTAATTCTTGCGCAAAGTGTCTTTCGCGCACTTGACTGCTGCCCGAACTCCGCTTCGCGTCGTTCGGGCAACGGCAGTCGCGTGCGTGAAAGTGTTACTTTGCGCACTTGTTAGGAAAATAACTATTTTCTAGAACCGTCAAAATATGACAAGGTTCGCGCATTACTGACAGTATGCAAAGTGACACATATTTTCATTGTTATCTTTCTCGCAGGTCGCCCATAGCAGCGTAAAAGAAAGTTACTGGTTGCCATAGGACACGTGCGACAAAGTCTTTCGCGCACGCCGTCAATACAGGGATAGCAGAAAAGAACTGTGAAGCTTAATCATTTATAAAATCAATGTTGTTCCTAATTCTTGCGCAAAGTGTCTTTCGCGCACTTGACTGCTGGCCGAATTCCGCTTCGCGTCGTTCGGGATAACAACGTTTAAAACGTCATTGTCACTTTGACTTAAATTTTCAGTTTATGTCTTCAGTTATGCTCAGTTGTGATTCACATTATTTGAAATTGCTCGTTTGCAGAAAAAACGTTGTATGCTAAAAAGTAACTTTTTTGCTTTCAAGTGATTGCCGCTCTACGCGAAACTTCACTCTCCGAGCAAAAAAGTTGTACTTTTCGCTCTTAATACATCAATAACTATTAACATTTCGTTAGTAGTTTTTTCAAATCGTCGTAATTCGGGGACCAGTTGACGGATTATTATTATTATTCTATGGATCAACAGGATGCAGATAGTGCAAATGGTTTCTCATCAAGGGAGTTTTCCAAAAGTGATTACTGAGTTACAGGTACGGACTTTACAAAATACTTACTTTTTTAATACTCATTCTACTGTAAAGAGAAGAGCCCTCTCCGTTTTTTTTTTCTCCGGTTTTATGCTGCTGCTGAGGTCTAGTTTCTCTTGGCCTGCCTGATTTTTATACAAATATTAATTTTATGCACTACAGCGTGCCTTTTTCTTAGTTAAGGTGGGCTTATACGCCAAATAAAATAAAATAAAAAATAAGATAAAATTAGAAATAAGAGTTGGTTTCATGTTCCCTATTAACGTTCAACCACCAAATAAAATCTGAATAAAATAAAATAGGAAATAAGAAGTTAACCAACTTTCAACTTCAACTTATAACCTTATTTTATTTCTTATTTGGAAACATAAGAGCGCGTGAGCTTGTCTGTCTAAAACGTCAATGCCACCAACAAAATAAAAATGTACAGGGTGTCCTCTGTCTAATATAAATAAAACGAATGGCAAGGAACTGTTATTTTGTGATTTCTGGTAATTAAAAATTTTTCTAATTTGCATTTGCCGGTTTTTGTTAAAGAGTGTGCAATAAAAGTATTAATCTTCGTTGACTGTTGCGAAGTAAACTGTTGTTGATTTTTGTGTTTCGTTGCGTCGTGTAATTGTTTTTGGGAGAAAAGACTTGGAAGGATAATGGATAGAAACTTTGCAAATTAATCTTTTTGAAGAGATGGGACTTTTTCTGTTATTAGGTGCAGCAGCAACTGCTGTATTCCGCGCGCAACATGCTGAATACCGAATGGATAACAAAGCTATGAAGCAAAAATTAAATAGAACCAATATAACCGATTTTATGAAGAACAAAATTTGAGACATGTAAGTTATGTTTGCAATGATCATAATTTAGTAAGTCCTTGACGAATTAGTTATTAAAGTAGAGATAATTGAGATTGCAAATAGTTACTAAGGTAAGTGAGAGTAACTCTCTATCTCTACTAAATCTCTTCTTCCTCCGAGCCATCCTCCGCAGTATTAAACTCGGTATCGGAATCATCGGAATGGTCCCCTGGCGAAATTATAAGCTGAGTAACCTCCGAGCAGACAATAGTTTTCATTGCCTCCCATCCTTGATGATTTTGCTCACATGCTCAACATATTTTTTCCAATTGTCCCCTGCTGTGACGTGTCCTACAACATTGCTTCACGTAACCAGCACTTTCTCCACAGTCCCTTTTGAATGTTAAATTTGTTGATCATAAATCCTTTTACATTGCGACCACATTTCTATAGCGTTATACTGACAATGGTAAGGTGACAAACGTAGTATTTTATGTCCAGAAGTTTTCACATATTCGTCCAATTCAAATTTTTTTTGTGGTAACGAATAGCCCAAATTTCGTCTTTCATAGCCAGTCAATTAATTTATATTTTGGTCAGGATTTGTTTGGAATTCCCTCATAAAGGCCGGAGTGGTGAGAAGCGTTATCCATAATAATTAAAGATCTTGGAGGTAAGTTTGGAACTCACCGGGTTTTAAACCATTTTTCGAAATTGACTCTGCTCATCGTAATCACCCTTCTTGGAACCCTTTTAAAAATTGAACTGGTCCCTTGAAGAAAGCCGTGTTCATTGCCGGCGTCCACCACTATATAACGACACCTAAATATATTTTTTTTATATGTTACTAAATACATTAAAAGAAACATCAACCACAAACCATCGCAAGATTGTTAGATTTTTTCCATTTAAACCCTCTATTCACTATGTCACCACAGAGTAAGGGCCGAAATAGAACAAGTGAAGAATCCACTTAGTTCTTCAAGGAGTTGTCGTCGAAGGTTTGCAATAGTTACATATTCATTTCATTCTAACATACGGTAAAAAATGTCTCCAATTTTGTTCTTCATAAAATCAGTTATTTTGGTTTTATTTACTTTTTGCTTCATAGACTTGTTAGCCAAATAATCCTTGTCCATCTGAACACCACGTTTTTTCATTCATTTCAACGTAGTTTTCTTATTTTTCAACATCTCCAAGAACGCCAAAACGTTATTTAGAATTAATAGCTGTGCGTGCTGATTGTAACGTTGTGGAGCCATAATAGTATGGTTTTCAAAGTTTTTTGAGTTAAAACTTTTGACAAACATGTTTGACGTATTCTATCTTTTGACAATAATCGATCAGGTACAAACATTTATTTAAGACCTGCCTTTAATTACTTTATTTTTCCTTTCATCCATTTTACATATTATAAACAAAGCAAGAAAAAAAAGGTGAAGGGTCCAAGTTGTAAAATTAAGACTTTACATATGTGAATAAATATTTGTTTACACATCAAGTTTTTAATATTTACAATTTTAGACAATTATATCTAATGAAGAATCAACCTCTCTAATCAACGCGGATAAACTCTGGCAAAAAAAACAATTTATAAGAGAAGAGCCAGCTGAAGAGAACGGTGAAGGATTTCAATTTGCTTTCAAAGGTATATTGAAAATTCTGACTAGCTAATTAATACATTTACATAAATCTAAATGTGTTAACGAATATATTGTTTGAATCAAAGAGTCTCAGTGGAAACATAAATTGTGGGCTAAGAAAAGTGTTATCCATCACCCCCACGTTATTCTTGAAGGAAAAAAATTAATAGACAGTCTAAAAAGAACAATTCGAATTGACCCACTACAAAAACGGCTTGGTTTTGGTAAGTCGTCTTGGATTTGAAGGAGCTATAGATGATTTTCCACTTAATACTATCTATGCAGGCCTTCTTGTGTAGTACATACATCCATAAAGCCTTGAAGATATTCAGGCAAACAGTTCTGTATATCTTAGTCTATTACTCCAACAGCTCTAATTTTGTTCTCACAAGCTGTAATAATAAATTGTCATTGAAGATGATCTTATTTAGATAATACTAATTATAATAGTATTTTCATTCTTATTGATGATTAGTACACATTTAGAATGTCAGTGGTAAACTCTTTAGTTAGGTACATTAAAAAAATAATAAAATTTAGTTATAATTTTACAGGTTGTCTTCCAATTACTATTGGAGCTAAATCCAGAAAAATTAACATTGACAAAAAAATAATAAGAATAAATGAGTAATTTATGAATTTAGTTGTTTTATTGAACCCCAGGAAAGAAAGTGGAATGAATGCTAAAATACCCACATACTTAAACGGAATCGTAAGAAGTACATCAATGGTATGATTTCAGTTGCCTAAAATATTGAAAATACATATCACCATTGAATGGTGATTTCATAGAAATCTTTAAAGTTCGTCTAGATGTTTTAAAACTCCCTTAACTTTTTTCTGCGAATAAAGTCAATGTTTAATACATTACAATTCAATTATTTTATTAAGCCCCGTTTCTGCCAACTGCAACTTTTTGTTTCTGCTGCTCGGTTTAGAAAATAAGTAACTTATTGCCTTATGCCTGCTTGTCGTCATCAGGATTGGTTTGCGAAATGGACAAAACAAAAACAAAAAGTTGCTTACAGCCTCTTTGGTGAAAACGGGGTTTTAGCTTTAGCAATAAGCGTAATAATAATTGTTAACTGCCTCCTGTATATGCGGCTAAAAAAGTTCTTAACTTGTTTGTCAATGACGTCCTCTAAAGGCCTAAACTAAGAAGGAAGCATTAAGTTTGGTTCATGGCACCTAAGGGATATTAATGTGATAAATATACCTTTATTTGAACACAATTGCAGAGCCTATTGTTTGTTATATAGCAAATAACAAAAATAATAGGAAAAAAAATCTATGAATTAGAATAGATAGCACTTATAAAGGACTATTAATGGGAAAAAGAGTCAACTTATCACAATTAGAGTCTATGATTGGTTACATAGCCTATAAAAGACTATTAATGGGTAAATAGTTTAACTTGAGCACAATTTAGAGTCTATGATTTGTTACATAGCGTAATAGGTAAATATTATTTTTCAACAAACGTCAAATAATGACGCATTTTACGCTTTCATTAGACAAACGAAAACCTAACCTTTTTTGAAGATCAGACTATGAGTTTACTTTTCCGCGCGATGCCCAGGACAGCAAGCGAAAATAGTATATTCTATGTTAAGAGCGGAAAGTATATGTTTGCCGCTTGCGCATGAAAATTACAGCAGGAAGCATGAAGAATTGCAGCTTGAGGCGAAGCCGAAAGCTGCAATCATGCAAAAGCGACAAGAGTACTTTCGGCTCGAAATATAGACGATACTTTTTCGACGAATGACCATATTTCCATACTATCAACTCAAAATTAAAAAATAATCCTTCACTGTGTGTACTTTTATTAAAAACGGCAATAAACAATTATTAGTCAGGTAATAGTTTAAACAGTATTTTGACTGTTATTGTGAACAATGTAATTTATTATAAATTTCTGGCAATTCTGTATAATAATTGGTTAATTCTTGGTACTGGTTACTACTGGTTACGGAAGAAGTTGTAGCAATCTGTGACTTATTTTCGCTTTGTTGAGGGATTGGTTCTCGTTCGGCTTGCTCGGCGATTGATCCCAGGATTTTTCGAGATATCTCTGTTTTGTTCTGTATAGATTCTTCTACATAGCCTTCCGCTACTGTTGCTGATCGCCAACCTCCTAGTCGTTTCAAAGTGGTAATGTTCGCTCCAGCGTCTGCTAATAAGGTAGCCGAAGATCGACGGAAACAGTGTCCTGGATAATTATTCGCATTAGATAAATTTAAAAACTTTGCTATCTTTCTTGGTATGTTTCCAAATGTATTCATTCCAACCACTTGATTTACACATGTCCCATTCTTGTATCATAAGAAAAATCTTCTTGTTGTTGAACTTCCTCTTCTTCTTCTGTAGCTTATTCTGTCCACTGCTGAACAAAAGCCTCTCTCAAATGCTTCCATTTCCCCCGTTCCTGTGCAGCCAGTATCCAGTTTCCGGCTGTTCTTCTTATATCATCGCTCCAGCGGGTAGGCGGTCGTCCTCTGTTACGATATGCGTCTTGTCTTGGACGCCACGTTGTTGAACTAGATGGACGCAAATCAACATATTTACGGTAGAATGAAAGGTAATTAAGATTTTCTTCTCCTCCATTTGACACGATAAATGTTCGTTGAATATCGGTTTTGGTGTTCGGTATTTTTATTATAGGTATTTACCCATTATCTTCTATGTCATTCAGTGATATTTTAGTGAGTTCATCTCGACGTCACGCTCCGGAGACCCGAATATTAAAACAACCTTAAAGTAAATAAAATAACATTTTTTTTCATATTGTTAATATGAACGTACACTTTGTACACACCTTGAACATCAAATAGTGGACATGTGGTGCTTCTAGCAGAAACTTATTGATTTCCTCTCGTTTAAAAATTTCGTATTTTTTGGGCTTATAGCCTACCGACTGCTTCTTCAAGAAGGTAGTCACTTTGTTGTTACTAATGTCTACATTATATTTGATTGAAATGGTTGTTCGGAGCATAGAGTAGGTAGACCACATCGTTGATGATTTCTTCGACTTCGCAATTTCAGCAAGATATGTGAGCAGAATGTTCTCTGAGTATGAAGACTCAGCTTTGTTCGCCTTACACCACTTAATAAAAGTTGAATATTCCTTCTCATAGCGTTTTTTTGATTTTTGTGGAAGTAAATCGAGGGTCACGTTTTTCGCACTTTCTACAATGTGGGGAAGTACAACTTATATCGCTCTCGGCGCTGGACATCGTAAAACACAAAAAAAAGTTGATTAATAATTAAATTTTGATGGATCGCGTTTACTTGACATGCCAAACGTTGTCATGGTTAGCTGACAAGTTAGCTGGTGTTTATATTGTCCAAGTAGAAAGTGAAATCGCTCTAGAGCGACAAAAACTGCAAAAACGCTCGCTGATCGGCAAATTACGACTTTCTTAATCTCAATTGAGGGTCCGAAAAGGCTACTTTCAATGTCAGTCGTCGAAAAAGATTTTTTCTACAAACGTCAAATAATGACGCATTTTACGCTTTCATTAGACAAACGAAAACCTAACCATTTTTGAGCATCAGAATGTGAGTTTACTTTTCCGCGCGTTGCCCAGGACAGCAAGCGAAACAGATTTTATCGCTTGCTGTCAACAGCAACTACCACCACTCAACCAATTATTTAAAACGTCATTGTCACTTTGATTTAAATTATCAGATTGTGACTTCAGTTATGCTCAGTTGTGATTCACATTATTTGAAATTGATCGTTTGCAGAAAAAACGTTGTATGCATTACGAGCAAAAAGTAACTTTTTTGCTCTCGAGTGGTTCAAACTTCACTCTCCGAGCAAAAAAGTTGTACTTTTCGCTCTTAATACATAAATAACGATTACAAGAGTAGATCGAATTTAAGGAAAAAGAAAAAAATTTAAAATGCCTTTATATGGTAATTATGATAAACATTCGAAACGTTTTTCTAAGTTTACTAAGCATCATGTCGAACCTGGTGTCACTAAAACCTTTCGATTGCGACGGAGACGTTTCATCAGTCGGGGTTAAATGGAAAAAGTAGAAAATTGCGCTAGAAATTTATTTAGGTGCAGCCAACATAGAAAGTTCCACTAAGAAAAGAGCCACTTTGTTACATGAAAAAGTTTACTATAATCTCCCGGGCGCTCATGTGTCGACTAATGAAACAGAAGATATCGACGTATACAAAGTAGCTATTGAAAAACTAGATGGCTACTTTGCCCCAAAACAAAGCAAAGTGTATGAAAGGCATTCCTTTCGCCTTTTGAAACAAGAACAAAACGAGAAGTTTGAAAAGTTTTTAGTCCGTTCACGCAACCAGGTTTGTAAATGTAAATTTAGCAACATTGAAGAGAACCTAATCGATCAAATCTTGGAAAAATGCTATTCAATCGATCTAAGGAAGAAAATTCTGACCTTAGGGGATTCGGTAACACTGGACGCAATAGTCTTAGAAGCAAATGCCCTCGAATCTGTTACCAGACAACTGGAAGAATTCAGTGAAAGGAAACCGACGGAAGTAAACAAATTGTCCAGTAAAAACAAAAAGGAACAGGAAGTCAGCAGTGCGAGAACATGTTATCGATGTGGTTCACCAAATCATTCAGCTGTCCTGATAAAAACACAGTTTGCAAAAAATGCAGCCGCAAACGACATTCGACTCAACACTGTAGGAAAAAACAAGAAAAATCTCTCGAAAAGTTTCAGAAGCCAAACAAAAACGACGAAAATAACAACGTAAATTACGTGTTCCATATTGACAATGACTGTGATGTAATATGTAATATCGGAGGAGTTCCAGTTCAAACGGTGATAGAGTCACCTAAAGGCTACCTAAAAAAATCGAAAATTATAGTCTCGGATCAAACAAAAAACCTGACAAAGTTTTTGTGGCATACGCTAGTAACAAGCCGTTAGAAGTTTTAGGCAGTTTTAAAGCGGATATAAATATCAACAATATTACTAATAAAGCCACATTTTATGTTATCAAGAACGGAATAAAAAATTTCTTAGGAAAAGATACGGCGAAGTCTTTAGGTGTTCTACGCATCGGCGCGCAAAATCAAGTTGATGTTAATGCGGTGTCGGACTTTCCCAAACTCAGAAACGTAGTTGTTAATATTCCCATTGACGACACCGTCAAACCGGTGGTTCAACCATATCGCAGAAGACCAATTCCATTAGAAATCAAAGTAAATGAAAAAATTCAACAATTGCTTGCATCTGTTGGTCAATGGGTCATCAAATGGGTGTAGCCAATGGTCCCTGTTTTAAAGCCCAGTGGGGAAATTCGGTTGTGTATTAATATGCGAAGGGCTAACCAAGCTATAGTAAGGGAAAACCAGCCATTCCCAACAATGCAGCAGTTATTGCCTCATTTTAGAAAGGCCCGACTTTTTTCGAGATTAGATATGAAAGATGCATTCCACCACATTGAAATAAGTGAGAAGTCTAGGCACATAACTACTTTTATTTCAAGTAAGGGTCTTTTCCGGTACAAACGTTTGAATTTTAGTATTTCTTGTACCCCAGAAATGTTCCAAAAAATTATGTAACGAATTCTTGCATCGTGTGATGGGACTGTAAATTTCATTGACGATATTTTAATTTTTGGGAAAACTGAAAAAGAGCATAATGTACTTTTAAAAACGACACTAGACGTTGAACATGAACGTTGAATTACGAAAGTATAACAATGTTCTTTTAAATAAAAACAAATGTATTTATAGCACATAATGTATACAATTTCTGGGGCACGCGCTATCACCAAAAGGCATTAAACCTCTAGCTAAATACATTTCCGTGGTCAAGTCTTTCCGTTCTCCTAACACTATTGAGACGGTTTATTCTCACAAGAAAGACAATCACGAAATAAAAGCACTGTTTGACGTGGTGTGGTCATATATTATGTAACAAACAAATAAATGTAAAAAACAAAAACACACAAATTCAACAATACACAATGGTGGATGAGTCTGTGTGTGGTACCCCTACATTTGACGGTGGCCAAAAGCCCACTAAAGGTGAACACTTGCTGCTGCCAATAGATCAAGGCCGTGAGGTGGCTCAGATAAAGCTCGGCTAATAGGAGTGGGTGCGCTACCTGTTGTTCACAGGCTCAACAGGACGCGTCAAAGTGACTCGGTGACAGTAGTCCGCAGTGGACTCGATAGCTACAATGGTGATACTCAGCAGCAGCCAAAATAATCCCACTAACACTGGGTCCAGGCCAAGGAAGGTGGCACAAGTAGCTGGACCAGTGGTTCAAGTCAGGGAGTGTTGGGTGGTACTTCTATGAGCCCCTAACAAGTCCGCTGTGTGCAGTTCAAGCACCTACCTAGCACCTAGGGATACAATGAACCAACACTCGAAAACCAAAAGAATAGCAAGAAAAAGGTGAAACACCAGCAATGAAATCGCTGAAGGCACATGGCTGGAAGACTTACCTCCGAGGAGGACACAAACCACCATTACAGTCTTCTCAAAAGTGGGTCGTCCCACACCAATGAAATCGAACTCCGCCGTCGGCGCTCAAACACTCGCAATCCAATAAACTAAAGTACAAAAGAAAACTACTTGAAATGGATCCAAAAATACGCCTTTAAAATGCTTATTGGCAAGATGTTTCTCAAGTGAGATTGGTCGGCAAAATCCCGTAGCGAAACGGAAATTTCGGCCACGCAAAGCAACACTAAAGGTGGCCCGAAATTCTATATCAAGCAAAGCCGAAAAATCCTCAGGATGCCTGAGATAAAATACAAATTCGAACTTTTTCTTTCCGACCTTCACGCCGGCAGCAAATTCCAAGACAGAAAACGAAAGATAATGACGGAAGCAAAGTCAAAAAGTCACTGTCAACAGTGTCAACACTGTCAGACGTCAACCGAAGAGAAGCAAAGAGAAGCAACACCAAGAAAATGGTCCCGTTTCTGGGCGGAAAGTCCGCCATGTTTTGACACCGATGTGTCAAACTTCAGATAGAAAATAACCTTAAAAAAAAAGAATGACAAACGTAAATAAACCCAAAATTATTAACTGCAAGATGAAAATTATCTAATAAGGCAAATAGTAAAAAGATCCAGACGGTAAAAATATTGAGTGTAATGAGGCCAAAGAGCAATTAAAAAGGTAACTTTATTCATAAAATTCCAATGGGAAAACCAAACTGTTACACTATTCAGGAACTACAGAGCTTTCTGGAGTTAACTAACTATATAGGTAAATGGATCGCAAATTTGGCATCACTGACGGAACCTCTGAGGAAAATCCTGAAGCCCAAATTAGGAGAAAACACTGACATTAGCAGTTACTGGGAAAGTCCACAAAAGTGCTCTTTCAATAAGCTCAAGGAAGCATTGTCCAATATAAAAACACTTGGGTATCATGGCCCCAAAGACAAAACCCAAGTGATTGCTGATGCCAGCCCTGTGGGATTAGGGGCAATATTAATTCTGTTCGATTCCGAAGGACCTCGAGTGATAGCTTTTGGAAATAAAAGTCTTTCCGACTGTGAAAAAAGATACTGCCAAACAGAGAAAGAAACGCTAGCATTGGTATGGGCAGTGAAACACTTCCACATGCACCTCTATGGAAAAAATCAGTTTGAGCTAGTAACGGATCATAAACCTCTTGAAGTCATTTTTGGAGAAAAAATCATATAAATTGAAAATCATATGTCGCCCCGGAAAAAGTAACATTGCAGATCCACTTTCACGATTATGTAACATTGCTCCTGCTAGAAAATCATTTGATGGAGAAGAACACATACAGCAAATCGTAGAGCTTTCGAGACCCGTGACCGCACCTTTATCGGATATACAAAAGTATTCACAATCTGATGATGAAATTTCAAAAGTACGCAAGTGGCTGTTCACTGACAAAATGTTAGATGAAATTAAACATTTTCAAGCGTTTCAATCGGAGCTTTGTTTCCAAAATGAAATTTTACTAAGAGGAAACAAAATCGTTGTTTCTCGCCAGCTGAGACAGGCAGTACTGCAAGCAGCTCACAAAGGTCACCCAGGTATCGTGTCTATGAAAAATCGACTTCGCACAAAGGTGTGGTGGCTCAAAATTGTTAATGATGCAGAGAAAATGGTAAGAAGCTGTAAGGGCTGTACGATGGTATTAAAGCCAGACATGCGTAACCCCATGAGAAGGTGGGAATTACCAATCGAAGCATGGGTTGACGTAGTCGTAGATTTTTTAGGTCCACTACCAACGGGCCACTACTTATTTATAATAATTGACTATTTTAGCGGCTACAAAGAAATTAAAATAATGTCAACAATCACGGCAGCAAACACAATCAGGGCTCTCCAAGAAACATTTTCCAGGTTAGGGTTCCCCCGATCAATAACATCGGACAATGGAAAGCAACTTCAGTGCAATGAGATGAAAGAGTTCTGTAAAATATCAGGAATTCGACTGTTTAACACAATTCCTTATTGGCCCCAACAGAATGGGGAAGTAGAAAGACAAAATAGAGATATATTAAAGCGTCTAAAAATTAGCCGATCTTTGAAAACCGATTGGAAGAAAGATTTATGTATAATGCAACGCCCCATTCCATAACAGGAAAGCCACCTGCAGAATTATTCTTCCGCAGGCAGTTTCAATATAAAATCCCAACACTTCTCAATCCGGAAACACTTACATTGGATGAAGAGGTTAGAGATCGGGATACATCAAGGAAGCTTGAGGGAAAAAACTATAGTGGTATACAAGTTGGAGATAAGTTATACGTCAAAAATCTGATCAAGGATAACAAGCTTACGCCTAATTTTAAATCAACTCCTCATAGGGTAGTAGAAAGACAGGAAAGTGATGTAAGTATTCAAAATAATGAAACCAACCAGGAATTGCGAGGGAACGTGGTTCATTAAAAAAAACTAAATAAAGCTGAAGGAATTAAACTCACAATACACAATGCTACCGCACCAAAAATATATGGTTTGCCAAAACTCCACAAACAAGGCATACCATTGAGACCCATAATATCTTGCATTCAATCACCACTCTATAAACTCTCTAAATACGTGTCCCAATCCCTGGCTAAAATAACAGGAAAAAACAATTTTTATATAAAAGACTCCTTTTCATTTAAAACATTCATAGACCAACAAACAATTCCTAACAACTACAAAATAATTTCCCTAGATGTAGTCTCCTTATATACTAACATTCCCAATAAACTAGTATACAAAATTATTGAAGACAAATGGACTCTTATTAAGGAACACACAAACCTACCAAAAAAAGCGTTCATTGATGCAATAAAATTAATACAAGAATGCAACTATTTTCAATTTCAAGACAACTTTTACGAACAAAAAGACGGATGTGTTATGGGTTTCCCAATTTCCTCAACAATGGCTCAAATCGTAATGGAGTTCTTGGAAGAAACAGTAATTCAACAATTAGATTTCCACGTTAGTTTCTTTAAACGGTATGTCGACGATTGCTTAACAGCAATTCCAGCAAATAAAATCAACGAAATATTAACATCTTTTAACAATTTTCACCCAAAAATTCAATTCACCACAGAAATTGAACAGAATAATACCATAAATTTCCTCGATCTCTCAATAATTCGCAAAACTAACAGCAACAAAATCTTAACTAGTTGGTACTCAAAACCGACCGCCTCCAGTCGATACCTAAATTATAACTCTCACCACCCCAAAACACAAAAGAATAGTGTCATAATAGGAATAGTAGACCGAGCTCTTAGACTAACATCCCCAAAATTAAGACCAAAAACTTTAAATCATATAAAAGAACTATTAACAAAAAACCATCATCCGTTAAACCTAATTAATAAAATAATAAAACAAAGAACAACTTACAAAACCCACAATATAAATAAAAAAAATATAAATTCTAATAAAAACAACGATACCCAAAATTCCTACATTGCACTTCCATACATCAACAATTTATCCGAAAAACTCTCTTATATTCTAAGAAAACATAACATAACCGTCTGCCACAAATCATTTAACACTCTTTCGAGATTTTACACGCCCCTCAAAAGTAAAACATCCCACAAAAAGAAATCCAATGTAATTTATGAAGTTTCATGTGTCAATTGTCCAAAAAAATACATTGGAATGACTACACAATACTTAGAGAACAGAATTAATGGACACAAATACACAAAAAACGCAAGCACTGCTTTACATAAACACGAGACACAACTAAACCACGAATTTGATTTTAACAACACTAAAATTGTAGACAGAGACACCAATTATAACAAACTATTAATTAAAGAGATGATGGCCATCAAAAGAGAAAGCAATGCTGTGAATGACAAACAAGATACAAATGGTTTATCGCAAATATATCATAACTTAATTCTTAGACAAACACCAACATAAAATCGTAACGTATGCTTGAACCTCTACTAATAATTCTTAAAACGACCAAAGCAATCCTACAAAAAAAGAGAAAAAAAAATAAAAAAAAAACCTTTTAAAATATCAATTTAACACCCACAACGCACTTCCAATAATACCATCTTCTAATAAACATCGAAATGAGTGGTAAATAGAAAACACGCCAGCGATTGATTTTCGAGGTGAGTACCATTAAGAGAAGTAATACATAGCTTAACAAATAATACAATTGTTAGTCATAATCGTAATTAGGTTTATTATGCATTCTTTGTAGGCGGTCAAAAACAACAACCAACTTTTGAAAAAGCTGTAAATATTTGAGCGAAACGTCAAGTAAAAACAAACACAAAAAATTTAAAACCGTAGTGTTTTAATATATCCATACACCTCAACCCAAGAAAAAACCAAGATATATATTGTAAATTTGTTAACAAAGAAGGGATGTAGTGTTTGTACTATGAAGTACTGTTGAATATATAAAATCAATAAAGATGATGTATCACCGTTTGGCTGGACAACGGGAGACAGGCGGTCGCCAGTCTACGTTGGTCAGAGAACTGGTGTGTATGCGAATAAAGCAAATCGTATTTTTTACGTCCTCTAAAGGCCCAAACTAAGAAGGAAGTCAAGGGTCATACTACACGGTAAACAACGATTTTCCGATCATTTCCAAAATCTTGCTCATAAAACCTGGAATCCATATCTTCTGCTTTATATGCCATATCCGGTCTCCCGATCGTTAGCGATTACTATAAAGAGTGCGTCTTATCTTCTGCAACCCTGAACAGGTCTACGGCGCTCCGGATGCCTGTCCACTCCATGATGTTCCTGAGCTAAGAGATTTGTCTGCCTTCTATTTTTCCTTTCATGATCAACTGGAGAAGATAGATTAGATACTTTTTTCCGCGCAAGATGTGGCCAAGGTAAGCAATTTTGCGACATTTCACTGTGACCAACATTTGTCTACCCACCCTTGCTCGTCTCAATACTTCCTCATTGATATAGACATAAGAACCGGCTCCACCATACGCTGGCGTAACTTATGGTTCAGGTTATGTAATGGTTTTGCAGGTTTAGGACAAATAAAACTCCCTTGTCGTTTGAATAAAGGCCAACGTTTCGACGTTTAATTTACGTCTTCTTCAGGCCAAATATATAAATCACAATAAACAATTGAAGAGTGGCCAACAAAAATATAAAAATCAAAAAACGTTTAAAAAATATTTAAAATGTTTTGCTTTGAAAAACATGTGGCCTACCCTAATATAAGTATATAGAACCTCCGCTCTATATTACAATTTATTATTTTTTGTCCCTTTTAGCAAGTTCAAAGTATAATATATATATATAATAAAAGTATTTATATACAAAATCTAACAACTTTGTAAGTAAAAACTCAACAAAGAAACATTCAAAAAAAACCATTCAATAATTTAGAATAATTTAAAAAAAAAACACATAAAATAATATGGACGCGGGGCAAATATAAACCCTCAAGACTGATGCCAGGCTTCCCTATACCCGGCGACAAAGGATGACGTCAATAAACAAAATTACATTCATGATGCAATCACACATTACGCACGCTAGCACCATCGCACTACCAAACAACGGTAAAGTTAAAAATTACTCCTCGGAACTAGCAAAGATCTTTGCTAGTTCCGATGACGTTAATTGAGAGGACGCAATACATTACCATCATGTTCAGGTTATCGTCGCAAAAAACTGTTTTCATTCGTTGGAAGGTTGTTCTTGCCATTTGGATGCGACATCTTATCTCAACCTCGGGGTCTAAGGTGCCCGTTAATATACTTCCCAGATATCTAAACTGGCTGACACGTGCTATTACCTTTAAAAAATCATAAGCTTGGTTTTTTTAACATTTATGTTGAGTCCGAACTTTTGGCCAGCTACACTGATTCTGTCCAACAGTTGCTGCAAGCCGTCCATGGTATCACTCAAAACAACAGTCATCCGCATATCTAATGGTATTCTGCAGAACGCCGTTTATTTTGATTCCGCACTCTGCCTATTTCAAGGCTTTTTTAAAGATTTTATCGGAGTAAAGATTAAACAAGAGTGGTGAGAGAATTCAGCCCTGGCGCACGCCCCTTCGAATCATCACACCAGGTGTGGTGAGCACACCGACTCGTGGCTGAGCCGTTTGACCTCAATATGTTTGGAATGGAATCCATATAGATAATAGTTATTTATGTATCAAGGGCACTAAGAAGATAATTTTGCCCGAGGGTGACGAGCTTAGGAAAGCCGAGGGTCTATGGCTCGGGAGTTCCTAAGTCGCCCGAAGGTATAAACATATGCTAATTTCCTTCAAACAATCATTCATTTATTTTTCTTATCTCGTTAGTTTAATTTTTTTTATACCTATCTCCTTTCATTACATGTTAAGAAGATACGATAAAAATGTCAAGTTAGATTTGCAACGCCTACTTGATGACAATTATAAGTGAATACCCACTTTTATGTCCCACCAGTACATGTTAGTGTTTTTCAACAATAAATTATTAATAAAATAATCCTAAAATATATCTACTTGATGCCCGCACGGGCCATAAAGGGCACTTTATGCCCGCGCGGGCACAAATTTTATGTTTATGTATTTGGTAACTAAGCAATATAGACACAATAATGAACTGGCAGGAAATAAAATCAATATGCTGTTCGTCATGAAGCGGATGTCATTTTCCGAAGGAAGATTAACCTTGACGAAAAAATAAAGTCGAAACATCGGCCCAACATTTAAAAGGTTTAGAGCCAAACTATTAAACCCCTTCATGTTTTCTGAGAGGATAAAGTTCTTGTTAAGATGAAAATTAATAGCGTTGATTAGTTAATTAAAAATCATGTTTTCCTCAACTTAAATAGTTTGGCCTTTAGGAATGCAAAGCGCAGAATTTGTTGACCAGAAGACGTGTGATATGTTACGATTAGGACTGTAACTAGTCTTTTCTACAGCCTCCCTACAATCATCTATATTTTATACGATTTCCCCTCGATTCTACTGCGTGAGACCCTACATAATTCAAGGGCCGTTCTAAAATAAATCCTGAGGTCAGCCTCGTACATTCCCGCCATTCCCAAATGGGAAATTGAAATGTAACGTGCCGTGTGATGACTCAACCAATCCTAATTCCACGTACCTGAGGCCCAAGGCCTCGCATCGAATAGATATCGCATTCGCCTAAAATCGAATATTCAAACTAGGCCCTTTGCGTCTTTGTGTGGTCACTTTTAGCCAGAATTTCATTTATTACCGAAATATTTTGATATCAACTTGTCGAAAATTTCAAAGCGACGGCGGATATGAATTTCCAAATAATTACCTAGGGCCCTAAAAGGTCTCTTTTGGGCCTAAATACTTTCTATATTTAGTGCTGCTTCCTTTATCTCTATCCCTCTTATAACAATTAGATGGCTTTTTACGGTCGACCTATATGGGTCAAATGAAGTGGCGAACAAAATGTTAATATTTACCGACGTTAGAACGTTTTTCTATAAATAAATCAGCGGTCGATAAAGGTTTACCCTAAAGGTTGCAAAGAAAATAAAGTTATTTATGGCTATAAAAATGTAATGTATCAATACTATGTGCATCGAGTCATGCTGGCACCATTAGCCCTACGACGTTTCATCCTTTATGTGGTTCATAAGTGGGGTGTTCACATTGCTTACGCAATCCAAAGCGCATTCGGCTTAAAGAAAACTTTTAAGGATTTATTATAAATTTATTACTGAATGTACCTCCAAGGACCGAGAGTGGGTCGAAAGCTTATTCAAAGTTTCTCTAAACAATTTTTGGAGGAAAAGATTCGAGCAAAGCTTATCGCTCCCAGGAGATTTTAATACATTAAAGCATAAATCAAAGAATTGCTTTGTTTGGCTGCACAAAGCTGAAACTTTTATCGAGGTTTTATTGTGGCGTTATAAAATTCAAATCCGACGACGTTAGGTTTGCAATTTGCTTTCTTACAGGGGGCCATTAGAGTTTACTGCTTTATAATTCCTTTCTCACGGCAAAATCTAAAAGCATATTGTTTTGTAAAAGGCGATTGAGGCTCGGATACTGACCTTTTCAGAGAGGCATTTTGCCTATTCCTTATACGTGGCGAGCCAGGCTCAGTGTCGTCGCTTATCGAGGCCTTTGTCCTCACGAAAAAGTATTCTTGACATGCTGGTTGGCCGGCCCTCGGGGTGCATTCTTTCACATGCGCCACTGCTGCCTGGTAATCCAACGGTTACACTCACTGGAAAGGAAATAGTGGGGTTGAAAAGATATTTTTCTACTACTGCCCTGAAAATTAACAAAAACTCACTACTAACTACCGCTGAAAATCGCATTTTGCACACGTCTTGCATATAAACTGCTAGACAATTGCCTTGCAATGCAACACTTTTGCACCAAGCTTGAGAGAGCATAGCTCTAAAATAGACCAACGGATTTCTCCGATCATAGCGAATGTGGGCAGACCCGTCTTCGTACCACTTTACGTGGTATGTTCAAAGAGGGTAAGTTACTCAGGTAAAGTTATACAGGGTTAAAATAAGGAGATCTAATATTGAGTACATTTCTCGTTTGCACAATTTTCAGAAAAAAAATTAAAATTGATTTTACTTCATACTGTATCATCTAGGACACTTTTACGAACTTAGTTAGATTTTAGTTCGGTAAAAAGTTGTTTAAAGGCTGGACACCGTAATAGTTATTTACGTTATAAGTCCGGTAAATATAGTTTTACAGTAGAGGTAAGATGTTTCCAGACGAGGTGCCAGTTGGGTCTTGAATTTCGAAACGACTACTGTAACACGTTACCGGACGTATAATGTAAAACATTTTACTTCATACTTATTAAAAACAGGAAAAAATATTGTTATGGATGGCGAATGTAATTTTGAGAAATCCGGTATAGTTTCATTACGGTATCCTGTACCGGTACCGTTACAGGATAAGTCTTTTATTACCGTCCAGAGATCATGTTATACATCGAGACGCGTAGCGTCGAGATAAATAAAATCTGACAGTAATGAAGCTTCCCATCGAGTATATGTATACTATTTTATTTTCAACCACACTTTCCGAATAACATCAAAAAATGTTCTTGAAAATTATTTATTCATACCGGATGTCCAGCAGAACTCTGGACATAGGAGATTAACATGGGAAATCGGTTTTTTATTTTTTTGCGCCTGTACGGTTGATTTGATTGAAAAACTTTTAAGAGTGAAGTTGTAGAGTTTATGGTCAGCTATCATCCTGTAATTTTTCCAATACCACAGTTTTGGCTCTTTTTTGGAAAAACGCCTCGAAAAGTGCAAAAATTTGAATTTGGCGCGTCACCCCCACCATGCATGTGCAGTGTCGCCAACATAATAATTTCTTATGTCAGAGTCAGAGCCGATTTTCCTTTCTTATTTATTTTGAGGGACTATCATGTAGTAATTAACGTGATTATGCAGTAAAAATGAACCGAAACCCTGACGATAATGTTCTTAAATCATACGGTAAGTAAAAGTTACGTTTATTATTATCATAATTAGTAAAAGGAAAATCATTCCAATTTGTCTATGGCTGGTTGCCTAATTCATTTTAGATTAGCAACAGACAACGGATCGACGATATGTCTCTTGTCTTTGTCATTGGTAAAGCTAAAAGCTAGGTTAATGTTAAGAATTATTAAGGACGGCGAGTTGGGTGGATACATTTGTTGAGCAAACCAAGAACCAAGCTTGAAATGTGATTGTACTCTACAAATGAGTTATCGTGGAATTGCGAAAAGAAAATACTGATTGGCGGCTCTTAAAAGAACCATTTAATTACATACTACATAGAAAGTGAATAACCACCCATGTGTTTAACATCAAACACAGAGGTAAACAAGAACAATAAACAAATAAATAAAATACAAGACTAGATGTGGCACATCAGAGAAATTGTTCAAAATGACCACCTTCTGCAGAGGTACAATATGCAAGCCTCTGTTCAAAATTGGGACATGTATTGTACAACATCACCACCGTGGCTTGACCACAAATTTCTTGAATGGCAAGTTTCAACTCTTGAACATTTGCATATTGTTTATTTCTCTGGTAGAGACGATCTTGAATGAATCCCCAAACAAAAAAATCACAGGGATTCAAATCCGGAGAGCGAGGTGGTCAACTAATTGCTCCAAACTTTCCGATCCACCTATCACCAAATGTTTCGTTTAAAAAACGTCTATTTTGCAGTGCAGTGTGACACGACGCCCCATCTTGCATGTAAAAAACCCGTTCTAATGGCTGGATGGCTTCTACAGCAGACAAAATGTCATTGCGAAGCATATTGCCATATTTGTTGGCGTTCAAACTGCCATCAATGAAAAATGGACCTATAACATGGCGCCCCAAAATGCCGATCCACACGTTTACAGTTGCTCGACGGTGGTCCCGATTGTCATGCACTATATGTGGGTTTTGGAGTGCCCAAATCCGATCATTTTGTTGATTTGAAGAGCCAGTCAATCCAAATGAGCATTCATCCGCGAAACAAATGTTTCTAACAAATCTTGGGGCTGCAATAATTTTTTCGGTCAGGATTTCACAATACTCCATTCGGGGGAAAGGTCGGTCGGTAACAGTTTTTGATGGTTCTCTTTTTTGTAGCTTTTAAAACCCTCTTTTTGCAGATAATTATGAACGGTCGATCTACTAAGTCCAGTTTCTTGGCCAATCTGTCGAATACTCTTGGAAGGATCATCGTTTACTGTAGCAAGAACAACAACTTTTGCCACATTTTCATCCTCTGGAGCCGCACCAGCTTGAAGTCGTCGCTTTCGCTCACAGGAACATATCGGGTTAATACTCCCAGTTTCCTCAAAACGAGCAACCACCGCCTGAAGTGAACTGCATCCTGGTATTGGTCGTTCAGGAAACAATGCAGCAATGTTGTCTCGAATTTGAGCAAAGGAATTACCAGCCCAGTATTGTTTTAAAACAAGTTTTCTCTCCTCAAAATTCATAACTAATGAAACATTTAAATAAGAAATAATAAAAATAAAATTTTACACTGTATCAACAAAATGGTTTTTAATTTCGATGTTCAATTGTTTTTTGCTGTCAAAGTGAACAAATGAAAATCGAACCTTTAATATCAATAAATACAAGCTTTCTGTATGCATTACATTTTTACTTCGGGGAAATTGTGTGTGAAAAAGTGGATGCAACAAGTAATGTAACATAAATTTAGGTAATAACACAGATAACAACAATTATTCCTATAAAAACACTATCACCTTTATTAAGATTTGTGGTCACTGAAAAGAGTTTTTTTCACAGGCACTATAGTCTCCAGATACATAGATAAAACATGAAAGAAACTGGTCTTAGCAGATCAAGCATCCATCGCTATCTGCTTACTGGTCTTGCTTGTTTGCTATAAACATTTGTTCCACCAATGAATGTTAATTTGGATTAATGGGTCCCTCAAATCAACAAAATGGAGTTTGGACTCTCTAAAATCCACATACAGTGCAGGACAACCGAGACCAACGTCGAGAAGTTGTTAATGTGTGGATTGGCATTTTGGTTTTGGGGTGCACTGTATATGGTTTTCCAATGAGATTTTGTCTGTCATAGAAGAATCCAGCACTTAGCAAGGGATTTTTACATGCAGGATGGGGTCTCGCGTCACATAGCACTGCAAAATAGACACTTTTGAAGTAAAGCATTTGGAGATAGATGAATTCACCTCAATAATAACAACAACAACGAACACCCTTAATTGGTGACAAGAGAAAAATTGTCATGTTATCGTGGTTGTCGTATTGCTAAACTAAAATGAATTAGACAACCAGACATACACAAATTGGAATGATTTTCCTTTTACTAATTATGATAATAATAAACGTAACTTTTACTTACCGTATGATTTAAGAACATTATCGTCAGGGTTTCGGTTAATTTTTACTGCATAATCACGTTAATTACTACATGATAGTCCCTCAAAATAAATAAGAAAGGAAAATCGGCTCTGACTCTGACATAAGAAATTATTATGTTGGCGACATTGCACATGCATGGTGGGGGTAAGGCGCCAAATTCAAATTTTTGCACTTTTCGAGGCATTTTTCCAAAAAACAGCCAAAACTGTGTTATTGAAAAAATTACAGGATGATAGCTGACCATAAGCTCTACAACTTTACTCTTAAAAGTTTTTCAATCAAATCAACCGTACAGGCGCAAAAAATAAAAACCAATTTCCCATGTTATTCTCCTATGTCCAGGGTTTTGCTGGACACCCGGTATAATATTCTGGCTCAAATCTTCACTCAGGAGACGGAATTTTGTTGGTTGCTATGATTTAGAGCAAAATCAACAATCAGGGTTTACTGGCAAAAACAATAATCCTATTACTGGTAATTGATACTAGGACGGGAAGTATAGTTACTTACCAGTAATATATATAATAAAATAAGACCAGTAATGGAATTACTTCCCGTCCTAGACCAGTAATGAGACACTTCCAAGATATCAAAAAGACAGAAATGTCATCATTACATAATGTGGTTGAAAATAAAATTTCTTTACGATATGTAAAAAGCTACCGGATTAAAAACAAGTACGTAAAAGTGTCTTAAATGACACAGTATGAAGTAAAGAAATTTTACAGTATTGAGTACTGTGATGAAATTGTGATTACGGTACTGGATACCGTAATGAAATTATACCGTATTTTTCAAAAATATATTCGCCACGAATAAAATTAATCTTTTTCTGTTTTTTATTAAGTATGAAGTAATTTTGAATGTCACACGTCCGGTAACGTTCTACAGTAATCGTCTCGACTCGGCTATCGTTTCGTCCAGAAGCATCTTACTCCTACTCTAATACTATATTTACCGGACTTATAATGTAAATAACTATTTTGATACAAAATTATGAAGGATGATATAACACCTCGAGGCAGGTTCAGGCTTTACTTGATATATTGCCTAGTTCAATAAATATACTGTTGTGTCTTTTGGTTTGCCTGAGTAAATCAGAAAGTAGTCATCATATGTTCTGTTCCATTTCTTCTCTTTTGCTGTAGTTCTAGCATGATTTCCTGGTCTTTTCGACTGAAGGATCTTACGTTCCAACATCCAAGCCTTATCTTCTTTTTGTGCTTATTCCGTCTCATTTTCCTTGTTCTCGCTTGTGTCGTAAATATTGATTCCGTCCTGTTCCGAGGCAATGCTTGGGTTCTATGAGCATGGCGGTTGTTTTATGTGTTGTTAGTTTTATGTTGCTAGCCTCGCCCTCCAACCCTCCTCCATTTTTCCCCGACAGTCCAATGATTTGAAATTGGAAAAAATGTATATTCTGACATCTCAAAACTTAAGAAATAACCAGAAGACTGCGTTTTTTTTAGCTAATAGTTTTGACAATGACAAGTGACAGCTGCAAATTTTGAATGGCCAAAAAGTTTGATGTTGAAAATTTAGAAAATTATTGAAGGCACTTTTTTTAACAAGAGATTGGGGAGCATTTTTTTTAACAAAAGAGCCAAATGATTGGAAGAAAATATGCATACTGACATCTCAGAACTTGTCTAGAACACTTTGTTTTTACGACAATAAAGTTTTGATATTGACAGCTACATTTTTTACATATTACAACACGATTAAAACACAATTACTCTCTACTAAAAATTCGCAGTGTTCGCTTGTCCGCTTATTTCGCTTATTTGCTACACTGCACTATCTATTCGATCCAATCTCGCGGTGAGCGCTGGTTTATAAACCGGGCCTGAACACACTCTCGTAATTTCGAGAATAGAGGCGACTATTCCCGGTTCTTGTTTTTTCTAGATGCGTTCCCGGGGTCGCGGTCGACGCTCGGCGTTGCCGCTTCGGCCTGAATCTCTGTGGACCGACGTTAGGGCGTAACGTTGCCCCCCTCTTAGTTCTGATCGTCCCGATCAGAGAAATCTCCAAGATTGTAAGTCTTTAACCATTCAAAATAAACCACTTTCATCCTTGCTCTAAGGGTACGTTGGATCCTGTCCTTGATCCGTTTAATGACGTATATGGACCCTCCCAACTTGGAGACAACTTGGGAGACTTCCTTTTTTTCCTCTGTGGATTATACAGCCACACCAAATCACCTACCTCAAATCTTGCAGAATTCGCTATTAGGTCATATCTGACTTTCATCCGATGGTTGGCAATCTTTATCTTTGTCCTCACGTTTCGATGGATTTCCTTTAATCTGTCTGGTAGATTATTTCGCGATGAGCATTACCAAACCTCCCGCTCTAACGCCGCGGCAATTGCGTTGTAATAACACTTTTCAGTGATCGATAATGTAGGCTTGATGTCTGCAGCTTTTCTTCTTAAAGCTACTAAAAGTTCGATAGCTTTGTCCGAATCTGTCCATCCATTTTTAACTGCTGCGGCCTCAAATTGGTCTTTATGAATGCTCCAAGAAGTAGTGCCGTCGAAAACTGGAGGCCTAGTAATATTTAGTCGTTCAGCGGTTGAAGTTGGCCCACTGCGACGTGTTTCTCAAATCCGCCACCGTTCTTCTAACTCCGTCATTTTCATCTCTACTTCATGTTTGACTTGATCCACGTCTTGTTTGACTTGATCTACGTCTTGTTTGACTTCAGTCATTTTGGTTGAGAAAAGTTCTTGCAACTCGCTATGACCATCCGCTAGTAAAAAATTCCTCTTTGTCGAGCTGCTTTTGTTTTTCTTGTTCCTTTTAGGTTGGTTGCGTTGTAGCAGGTGTAGGACAAAAAAATAAAGAACTTCTACGTTATCGACGTTTTGACGATTTTCTTTCTCAAGGCTATTCTACATAAGGTACAGAAGTTTTTATCGTCATTAGAGGTGTAGGTAATCATTACGTACACCTGTTCGCTTATTTCGCTTATTTACCATACTGCAGTATCTATTCGATCTCATCTCGCGCGGCTCGCTGGTTTATATACCCGGCCTGAACACACTCTCGTAATTTCGAGAACGGAGGCGACTGTTTCCGGTTCTCGTTGAGTCCAGATGGGTCGCCGGTGTCGCGGTCGGCGTTCGGCGTAGCCGCATCGGCCTGAATCTCTGTGGACCGACGATCGAGCGTAATAATATTAAAAATTATAGTACAACTTAAACATTTTTCTTCCCACTGGTGTGTCTGACGGATGTCGAAGTTATTTTTAGCGCAAGAATAGGTTCCTGTAATCTCGTTGCGTTGATTCTGCATCGTGCATTGAATAAAAAACGTTAACTGTACTTAGGGACTTTTTCGAAGATATGGTGTATTTATCGAACTAGGCATTATATCGAAAAAAACCGAGCATGTCCCGACGTGTTATATCATTGATTGTAGTCCTGTATTAAGAAATCAGAAAAGTGTTTGCAAAATTACATCACTATGTTTGCCACCCTGTATGATTTGACCTGAATAACTTAACTTCTTCAAACATATTGGGTAAATTAGTACGAGGAAAGGTCTACTCAAATTCGCTTCGTTTGAAGAAATCCGTTGGTCCATTTTAGATTTATGCTCTCTCAAACTTGGTGTCAAGATCGAGTGTTGAAAAGCAATTGGCCAGCAGTTTAGTTTATACGAATCGCAGTGGTAGAAAAAGTATAGTATGCAACACGTATAAAAATTACTCTTCAAATTCTTTTAACATTGTGACACGAGCCGTGTCACAATGGCGAACAATAATAGCAACCAATAATTAATAAAATAAAAAACACTAATTTTTATTTTAGATAACCTCTTCTGTTCTAGTAAGCGGTAACCTCTAACCAACGTGATTAAATTCTTTTGATACTTAGCAATATGAGCTTCGATTTGTGTAAACGATATCAGAGAGTATCGGCAATAAAAAGTAAAAATAAGTGGCTTTTATTGTAACCATTATAGAGAATTAAATAATAAACAGACGACGCCATGTCTAACTAGGTCAGCAAAAAATATTGACTTTCACAATGATGGATAGTTAGAGGCACGGGTTCTATTAATTTATTATCTTTCTGATTCTGACAGAATGCCAATTCGCCTGCCATTTTCTATTATCTTTCACGTCGCGAAATTGATAGGAAACCTGGCGTGAAGTTAGGGAGAAAAATTCTTTTTTCCCCTTATTAACGAGTAATGTTTTATTCAGAATCGTTTTTCCATGGAAACTGTTTAAGTGAAAAATTTAATTCAACCAGCCCGAATTTCCATTTTAATCTCCTTGTTTTCGGTTCAATCCTCCAGCAAAATGCAGGAAACCAACCATCCAATCAAGTCGATAAGGAACGTTCGAATTGTTATTGCTCCTAAAAATCAGACATTCACGATTCGACTTGTGTCTAGCCACCGTTGAGCATAAAGTGAACGTCGTTTAAGTAAGAAAAGTTGTTTTCCATTCGAGTAGAAAAGCTCTTATTGATCGGATCTACAAAAACACTACTGCCGACAAAATTGCATATTTTTGCTTCAGTGAATAATGAAATTTCCAATATAGACTAATCTAGAATTAATAATTTTTAAAATCACTGCACCGTCAAATAAATTCTGCAAGGCCAAAAATTTAATTACTGGTAAAATTTGCCACGCACATGGGTACAACGGACTACTACTCCCTTTTGTGTAATTTAATAATTTGTATGGAAGCAATTTTCTATACAAATATTACATGTTGCTGAGTAATTATATGTCACGCACCTGCTTCGTTTTCAAATTAAATCGCGTTTCCAGGTTAGTTTCTATGAAGCAAGTTGCAATTTCTGAAATATTGCTATGAACTATTCCATTGCCTATACATAAGTATACAGCCGATTTACAACTTGTTAGCATTTGCTGAGGTTCTCACACGTTTAGTTCAATGTCGTCCAAAAATAACTAACTCATGAAATATTCGTAGTAAGGGTAGATTTGCCTTGGAATATATATAATTAAGCACTATAGGTAAATCGTGTGTAGGAAGCTTTATGTATAGGTCAATTCAAGTGGAGATGGCCTAGAAATCGATAGTAATTGCGAAGATTGGGTTCTACAGGGACAATGTCTTTGGATTGTTGCGCAACACACAACAATCATTGTTCTCTTTGTTTTCAATTAAACGAAAACTCAATAACGAAAGAAGCAACACGCAATATTGAAAGGAATCGATGGGATACGAACCTTTCCAGGACTCGAGGGAGAAACTAATACTGATTTATGCTTCAGAAACGAGTCCATTTTGCTAAGTAGATTGTTACATCCAAACCAAAAATAATGCGGGTTGTATTATTGAGTAATGAAGACAAGGTAAAGCGGGTTACGACATGATTTTTTTATGGTTTTAATTTTATACATGTTTTTATTATAAGCAACAAAGAATACGAAAATCAATAAAACACCATATTATTTAATTGTATTTGCAAACAGACAGTTGTAGAGTTTCCAGGACACACACCACTTAGTTTGGAATATAAGATAACGTCAACTAACAGATCATTGTTTTGAATGCAGATTATTCAAAACTTCAGCGTATAGAGAGTTATATTGATTGATGATGCTGTTTTTGGTTGAACTGATGTAGGCCAATAAACGAGGATTAGTCTTAAATCTTTGCCCACATCTACGCCTCTAAAATTTATTTCAGGAGTGTCAAGATGCTACAAGAACCAAATGTATTAATGTGATTCTTAGAGAATTTCGCAGCGAATTCGACATCTTTGTCCTCTCCTTTTTTTGACGACTATTTCACTAGAGTATTTTAGAGGAAAACAGAGGAAAAATGTCATAGCAACAACCTATTTTCTACTGACAAAACTGTTACCTGGCCCTACCTGGACAAAATCAACATGATGGTTTTTAAGCGACAAAATTTTGTTAGGTTCAAGTAAAAAGTATTGTCAGTTTGACGAGTGTCACCTATTTTCAACAAAAGAAAATGAATATTTTAAATAGAAATTCGAGATTTGGGAGTCAGTGTGCTTCAGATATCAAAAAAGCGGGTCTGCACCACGCAGAATTCGAAAAAGTCCATTTGAGAGCAATTTTCCCAGTTTTCAACGGGACGAAATTAAGAACTTAAGAAATAAACGGGAAAGGTAAACTTTACATCTGTTCAAAAAAGCTGGTTTTATTTGAAAAAAATTACTACAGGTTATAGATTAAGTTTACCTCTTTCATATTCTTCTTCTTCCAATGCATATCCACTAATGGATGTTTGCGATAACATTTTCCATTGCTTCCCTATTCCTTGCGGTGTGTATCAACGACTGTACATCGTGTAGGCCTGTCAACTATCTGATATTTCGCAGCCAGGACATTTTTTTCCTTCCGATCCCTCTCCGGCCTTCGATCTTGCATTCAATCAGTAATTCTCTTCAAAATTCTTTCATATTAATGGCGGATTGCACTTTTTTTTAAATACTTATACAAAATTTTACTTATTTTGGCAACTTTTATTACATTCCAAATAATGTTACTTCTTTCATATTAAGTGATGGTAAATGTGTGTTTTTGTTTTAATAATTTAAGAGAATTGTACGTTTTTTGGCATCAATAAATTACTGATATTGGGAGTTTTGTGTTGAGGCTTTGACACCCGTCTTACCGATATCTTTAGAAGATTATAAATTACCACGTCCTTACTGACAACTTTCATCAGTCTCGACATTTGACAGTCACAGTTCACTTATTCTATAGAAAGGTGTGAAAGTGAAAATGAAAATCTCTGGCCAATGAAATTGGTCAATAGATTTTTTTGAACAATCAAGGTTGTCAAAATTCTCATTCTCACTTTCACAATTTCCTACAGAATGAGGCTCCTGAAGCTTTTAAAACCCGGGGCGGGGGTTTCTATCAATATTGGGTGTAAAAATATCATGGATTAACATTTGTTATATATTATACCGAAAATGGTGCCACATCTCTCTATATTCAGAAACAAATAATAATTGAGCAAGTAAAGCAGCGGCCCATTGCTGCACGGGGCTCTGCGTAATATGTCTTTGCAGTATTGCGGCAAGTTAAGGCCGCCATGAGCTCTGTTGATTGTTGCTGTACAGGTCAGGTGAGTTCAATTATCTTGTTAGGTTAGTTTTGGTTAGTTCAGGTTAGTTCAGGTTTGTTTAGGTTGGTTCATATTAGTTCAGGTTTGCTCGGTTTGGTTTAGTCTAGGTCAGGTTAGTTTTGGTTAGATAAGGTTAGTTCAGTTTCGCTCACTTTGGTCTAGGCTAGTTCAGGTAAATGTAAGCATTTGATTTAGTTACAATTAAGGGTGCTGGTCGATAATAAGCATTACGGAATTTCGAGGTTTTTTGAAATTTACAATAAAGAAGGCATCAAATTAAGTAGTTTAAAGCAAAAAAATGTGCGGAATATTCATGTGTGTACTAAATAAATAATACCAAAAAGATTGAACGGTTTATTTATATCTTAATGCCCCACGGCGCATTCACAATTAAGTTCATATTATTTACTCCCTGTTAGCTGTCGCTATTACCTATTAGACCAGCTAGGTTGCCAGTCCTCTCTCAATATCCAGATTTAGGCCTTTTCGGACGCAGTTAGTTAAATATGCATCGGATCCCGCAATGGCCCCTAAGTTCAGGCCCAAAGGAAAAGTAAAACTTTAGTTGAGGTTTACTTTGCTTTCGGTTAAGTTGGTTCAGATTAGTTCAGTTATGTTTTTCCTTTGGTTTAGTTAGTTCAGTTAAACCTGTCCTTTACGGCGGCTCGTGCGGGGTGCTTTTCGACCTGTTAGTTAGGTTAATTCAGTTTTACTTTGCTTTTGGTTAGTTCAGTTTTGTTGTTCCTTTGGTTAGGTTAGTTTATTTATGTTTTCTTTTGATTTGATTAGTCCAGCCTTACTTGTCTTTTATTGTGGCCCGTCAGGGCCGCTTTTGCTTCTAGTTGCAGCGTCCCCTTAGGCCCCTTAGCTACAGAACCTGTCGCTTGCTACACATTAAGTGTGGGCTCTTTTGGTTAGGCTAGTTCAGTTTTACTTTGCCTTTGGTTAGTTCAGTTCTGTTCTTCCTTTCGTTAGATTAGTTTAGTTATGTTTGATTTGGTTACTTCAGTCTTACTTGCCTTTTATGGCGGCCCGTTAGGGCCGCTATAGAACCTTTTGCTTGCGAAACATTAAGTGTTTTAGTTAGTTCAACTTTACTTTCTCTTTGCTTATTTCAGATTAGTTCAGTTATGCTTTTCCTTTGGTTTGATCATTCCAGTTGTAGCTGTCTTTTACGGCTACCCATTAGGGCCGCGTCTGCTTATTGTCTCAGCAGCTCTTTAAGGCCATTAAGGAGCATGCTGATTGCTGCATATAAATGTGGGCTCTGTTGGTTAGGTTAGTTCAGTTTTGCTTTGCCTTTGGTTAGTTCAGGTTAGTTCAGTTCGGTTTTTCCTTTGGTTTAGTTAGTTCAATTAAACCTGTCCTTTACACCCGTGCGGGGTGCTTTTCGACCTGTTAGTTAGGTTAATTCAGTTTTACTTTGGTTAGTTCAGGTTAGTTCAGTTTTGTTGTGCCTTTGGTTAGGTTAGTTTAGTTATGTTTTCTTTTGGTTTGATTAGTCCAGTCTTACTTGTTTTTTATTGCGGCCCCTTGGGCCCCTTAGCTACAGAGCCTGTACACTGCACCTGTCGCTTGCTACACATTAAGTGTAGGCTCTTTTGGTTAGGCTAGTTCAGTTTTACTTTGCCTTTGGTTCAGGTTAGTTCAGTTCTGTTCTTCCTTTCGTTAGGTTAGTTTAGTTATGTTTTCTTTTGATTTGGTTACTCCAGTCTTACTTGTCTTTATGGCGGACCGTTAGGGCCGCCTTTGCTTGTTGTTGAAACGGCCCGTTAGGGCTGCTATAGAGCCTTTTGCTTGCTTCACATTACGTGTGTTAGGTTAGTTCAATTTTACTTTCTCTTTGGTTCGTTCAGGTTAATTCAATAATGCTTTTCCTTTGGTTGATTATTGCAGTTGTAGTTGTCTTTTAGGGCTGCCCGTTAGGGCCGCGTCTGCTTTTCGCCTCAGCAGCTTTTTAGGTCCATTACGGAGCATGTTGATTGCTGCATATAAGGGTGGGCTCTGTTGGTTTGGTTAGTTCAGTTTTGCTTTGCCTCTGGTTAGTTCAGTTCTGTTTTTCCTTTGTTTAGGTGAGTTCAGTTATGTTTTTTCTTTGGTTTGGTTAATTAAGGCTTATTTGCCTTTACGGCGGGCCATGGACAGCCTCTAGACCAGTTAGTGTCACAGTTAGTTTAGTTGTACTTTGCCTTTTGTTATATTATTTCATGTAATATTACTTCTGTCTTTCATTAGGATAGGTTAAGTTTAGTTACTTTTTTTTCTTTGATTTGGTTAATTGAAATTACGTTAATCCAGATTACTTCTTTATTTTTCCATTTTTCTTTCAATTTTTGAACGTTGCATAGCGGCAAGAGCACTACAACATATTTGCTTTTATGTAGGTTGAAGGACAAAAATAAATAAAACAATTTCAATTTGATTTCTCTTTTGGTAATAATTATTTAAAGAAACGAAATTAAAAAGAGCTTTGTAGATTAAAATAATTTAATAGTTCAGTTTTTGTGTCCCCATAAACCTTATTTTTGTACTGCAAGTTATTGTTTTGTTTTTCTTGGTATACGATCCTATTATATGCAACTTTATTATTTTTTTTTGGTACAAGTATGAATATTCCGCAAATTTTTTCGCATGAAACTACTTAATTTGATGCCCTCTTTCTTGTAAATTTATAAAAATCTCGAAATTCCGTAATGCTTAAAACTGACCAGGCCCATAATTAAAGTTAGATTTGTTTAGTAAGGCTAGTTCAGGTTAGCTCAGTTTGGTCTAGTCTAGATCAGGTTAGTTCAGGTTAGTTCAGGTAAGTGTAAGACAAAGACAAAGACACCGATATTGAAGAGACAGGACCTAGGTCAAGTGTATAAGGATGCACCAGCCGCGCTTGTAATTAATCTCGTCTGGAATGATGATAAAAATACATCAATAAATGCGCCAAGCAGCAAGACACCTCGAAGATCTCCGATAAAATTTGGATCAGTTCAAAGAAGTATTTCTCTAACCAGCGAACGCAAAAGAAGAAGGACGGAACATGACTCCTCTGTCATTGAAAGTGGTAAAAGCCCTTATAATTACAAAGAAAGCTCGGAGGCTTTTGTCTTGCAAGAAACAATGGACGCAGTCTCGAGGCTAAGTAAAGAAATGGAATGCCACATTGAACAAAACACAAAAAAATAAATAATTAAAGCACTTAGTCAGAAACTCTCGCGCAATGCCGATATTTTCCGAAGGACATCCATCGCACGATGGATGGAGAAACACCAATACGAGGAGATAAAACCTATGCTGATAGACTGCGATCCACAAACGCAGCCTTGTAAAACACTAACTAACGAACAAGGAACACAAACCTATGAAGTTGGTAAGGAACCCGTGAGAATCGAAAACGTTGACACTTACAACCAATTTGAACAACTTACACATATGCTGTGGGAAGAAGACACTTATACCAACACCGAGATTAAAGTCGGCCATCGACTAATTGTGTCATCAAGGTATTTTTGACCGGTCCAGATGTTAGTCAAGATGAAGGAATTTACAAGTTGTATAAAAATACTTACCCTATGATCGACGAGATCAAGGAAGATACAGCACTAATCGAGCACAGCTATAAAATTACAGTTTCCGGCGTGGAGTAGACTATAGTAAGCAATGTGTACAGACTAAATCATTTGGGCACGGAAAATGATATATTCATAAGGCTGCAAAAGCTGGTTAAGGAAAACCAATCAAGCGAAAATATTGCACTGCACGCCAGCAGCTACTTCCCACTGGATTGGTTTAGAAAATTATGTGAAAGTCTAGTTCACGGCACTAATACAAATATCACGATATATACCAGGCCCAGAGATACGGTAACCATAACGCATAGCAAAAGACAACCGGCACAGCAAGAAAGACATATTATGCAATCATGGTCGACAACCAAAACAAAGGATATAAAGAAACCCTTGCCGATGTGAAGAACCCTTTAACAAGCATACAGGAAAGCAAATCCATCTTTGGAATAAGGAGCACCAAGGAAGGCAAATTGCTGATTATGACCGAGAAAGATGAAGCAGCCGTTGAAAGCATTGTTCCAAAAATAAACCTTCTAAATCTTAGAGTCGGAGCCCTACGACCTATGGCTAACAATATGAAAGCCGCCACGGTAACATTGGACAATAAGTTTATAAGAGTAGGCTATGCTAGCTGTAAAGTGGAGAAACGACTGAACCTAAGAAGACCTTTCAAAGAGCTGCGTTAAATGTGGCAAGCCTGGTCACACAGCAAAGGACTGCGCAGAAGATGATTACTGCCCGGTATGTGCAGAAAATGGGCATAAGGCTGGAAGCGGCAAATGCGTGATTTTTAGAAAGTCTCTATCAATTGCACGAAAAGAAAACGTGCTACTAAATAGACAAGGGAGTATTCAACCACAACCAAAACATGATTAACTTTATTTTACATGCAATAAAGAAAAAATAGACATAGTAATCGGTCAAGAACCAAATAAAAATTTGGCCAAAAAAATTCCCTACTGTGATGAGGACTGTGCTACTTTCGTTTTACTTTTGATAATCTGCGTGTACAAAATAGCTTTAAGAAAAAGGGGTTTGTTTGTGTCGACATGGGAATGTACGCTGTGATGTCTCGCTATTTCTCACCGAACAAGGATTTGATACATTTCGAGAGTTTGTTGGAGAGCATCAAAGAGTCTATTTCACAAATTAACAAACACGTAATCATCGCAGGAGACTTAAACGCCAAGACTCCGGCGATAGCGTCTAGTATGAGTAACTCTAGAGGAAGCTTACTGGCGAATTTTTTAAGTTCAAATAACCTGGTAGTATTGAATACAGGCACGAGGGCTACTTTCCGAAATTCCATGGGAAGCTCGGTAATAGATTTTACCGCAGCCTCGAAATCTCTTGCTGACAAAATCACTAATTGACGTGTGGATCACTCTGAAGAAAACCTAAGCGCCCACTATATCAGGTATGAACTGATGACCAAGCCTCGAAAAGAGGAGCAACTTACAGGTTATTTGATAAACGGCTGGCGGACGAATCCGGATAGTCTCTGGAAGTTCCGGCAGGAACTATCTCGCAATCCCTTGGAAAATATCGATATCCCCGAAGACTGTCCGCATTTCAGGAAAGCCCAAGAAAATTATAAAGCCTCAAAGAAAGTGCTAAAAAAGGAGATTAACTGCAGCAAACAAAATCATTGGAAGGCTCTTTGTCAGGAGTTGAATGAGAATATTTGGGGAAAAGCGTACCAAATTCTGATCAAAAGAATTCATATAACTCCGCGGGTCATGCCATCTGAAGACGTCATCGACAAGAAGGTGGAAACGCTTTTTCCGAAACGGGTTGAAGTTATCCAACCAGATTCAGATACAAATATAAATTGCTACACAATAATAGCATTCAAGGACTCAGATTTACAAGAAGCTATGAAACGCGTTAAACTTAAAAAAGCGGCAGGACCAGACGGAATTTCACCGGAGATCATGTCAGAATGTAAAAGCACGAATAGAGAGATTACTCTTAACATTTTTAATGACTGCCTGATGGATGGACAATTTTCAAGGATTTGGAAACATGCTAAACTGGGGCTCATCGAGAAGCCAAGAAAAGATGCTGAAAGTAATGCGACGTATAGACCAATCTGTCTAATTGACACCTTCGGTAAACTACTGGAGAGGCTTATTAATGAAAGAATCCTTTCGGAAATCGACACTAAAAACATGCTGCACTCAAACCAATATGGTTTTAGAAGGGGTTACTCGACGGTGGATCCATTGAGCAAGGTTATAGAGATCTCAGAAGACATCAAGAAAAAAGCGATAAAAAAAACCAAGATTTTTGTGCGATGATCTTGATAGACATACAATACGAGTTTAACACGGCCAACTGGGATTATATTCTGCAGGTGCTGGAAAGGAAACATTCGAGCCGATACCTTGTTAGAATGATAGGTTCATATCTGTCCCAGAGAAGCATTCTGACGCCAAATGGGCGACATGTACATATTTCCAGCGGAGTCCGTCAGGGTTTGGTGCTGGGCCCTACATTGTGGAACCTTTTCTATGACGAGATCCTCCGACTTAATATGGAGAATGGTGTTTCGTTGCTGGCATACGCCGACGAGCTTGCCGTTGTGGTTCGGGCTAAATCTGGAAATACACTTGAAGAGAAAGCTACTTTCGCTGTAGCGAAGACGATCGATGAACTGGTTAGCATGGGTTTGAGGGTCGCTACTCGCAAGACGGAGCTGGCACTACTTGCAGGCAGATGAGCATGCAGATAAGCATAGATAATGCCTTGGTCTCAAGTCAACTCTGGGTAAAATACTTGGGAGTATATCTTGATAAGGATCTGCGAATGACTATTCATATAAACAACATCACAGAAAAGGCTATCCATATGTCTAATCTTCTGGCGAGGTTGATGCCAAAGACAAGTGGCCCTCGTGCTAGTCGGAGAATACTATTAGCTTGCGCAGTGACCTCTGCGTTACTGTACGCCGCACCGGTGTGGAGCAGGGCTCTGAGGTATAGAAGGTACTCCCTAAAATTGGCTAAAGTAAACAGGATACTGTAGAAATTGCTGTGCAGGAGCGCTGCGAAATACGAAATTCAGGCGACAAAAGAATGGCCAAGGAATAAGCATTGGATGAATGGCAGGGGAGATGGTCCCAGGAGAAATCTGGAGGGTGGACTCGTAAAATGATACCGGATCTGCGCATACATGGTGACAGAGACTACTACTTGTCGCAATTCCTGGGCAAATAACTGGGCACGGCTGTTTTCAGTCATACCTTAAGAGAATTGGAAAGATTGAAGAAGAGAGCTGTGTATATTATGGTGCCCCAAAAGACGATGCTGAGCATACATTCTTCAGCTATCAAAGATGGACCATCGAAAGGGAGATGGTTAGCAAGGTGGCAAGGATCAGTCCGACGAACATCATAACCGAAATGATCGAAAATGTCCAGAAATGGAACGAAATTTATGTATTTATCAGGACAGTGTTACAGAATAAGGAGTTGAAGAAGAAATGCGCTACTTATAGCCAACCATTCGTGCATGGCATACACTTGCCAAACCCCGAAGTAATGCTTCACGGCGGTTCCGGAGAGAGAGAGGGAAGGAGTTTAGTCGGTCGGTGATCTCTTAGAGACACCAACCCGACACTATGCGGGCAAACTAGATCGCTTCGAGCCAAGCCCGCATGTCTGGCAAAAGATTTTCTAATCGTCTATAAAAAAAAGGTAAGTATAAGGATTTGATTTAGTTAAAGTTAGTTGTGGTTGGTCAGGTTAGCTCAGTTTGGTTTAGTCTAGGTCAGGTTAGTTCAGATAAGTTCAGTTTTGTTGAACCTAATGGGCCGCTACAAGCTACAAATTCATTACTTGTTTGTTGAGATAGGGCAGTTTAGATTAGTTGAAGTATTTCTTTTTTTCTGCTTTTACGTAATATTTGGCAAGGTTGAATATTCGTCTTGTCGACGATTGACAAGAAATGTTGTGACATTTTAACGCAGTTTGGAATAGCTACAGCTTTAGAAACTTTTTTCAATCAATCAGTCTTTTTTTCATTTTTTGATTTCAGATCTTGCAAAAGAACATTTACTCGCACCTAATATGAAAGAGGTTAGTTTAATCTACTACCTGCAGTAATATTTTTCAAGAAAAAAGCGTTTTTTCTAACGTAATCAAAGGTATTTTCAACGTAAGCGAACTTACTAAAATAAGTAAATTTTTTTTAAAGTATAAAAAAAGTGTTTTTATCTGCAGTTCATATGAAAGGGGTAAGTATAATCTATCACCTACTGTATTTTTTTAAGAAAAAACTTTTTTTTTGAACCGACATAATATTTACCTTACCTGAAATGTACTCACGAAACAGAGCTGGCAAAAATTCTGGAAGATTACGCATTTTATATGAAGAAAGGCAGTGGGCATGTGAATGGCAGACTATAAAGAAAAGTAACTTCTGTAAAGTGCACATGGCATACAACGGCAAATATGTTGCAGGAAAAATATTTCATAGACTATGAAATAAAAATTGACCCTTTTACGGATACCATCTTTAAGGATGCTCGAATGGCAAGAGATTCAAAGAGAACAGATTCAACGTTATCCGGAAAAGAGAAAATGAAGTTCAAAAGCTTTATCTACGGAAGACTTAATAAAAATAGTCCAAAGCTAAGATGAAGAAAATCCCGATGAACTACAAAAGAAGTTTTTTCACCTATCCTCGCTTGAACTTGCTTGGCGGGGCAATGAGGCCGTAAACTGCAAAGTTAAAAATTTTCAAAAAGAGTTTGATGTCATGGGAGTATTAACCGGACGAATTGAGTACAACCGTATTATTTTCCAAAACATATGTATTTTCTAAAACATCCCGAGGTGGCTCAAAAGGATTGACAAACAGCAAATGGTTAGTGAAAAATTCATCAAACCCAAACTTATGCCTTGTAAGATTATTTCTTAAATTGATGGAGAAAAGGGGACCGAATATCACAACAGAAAAATTGTTTCTCACGGTTCATCCAAACTGGAAGAACGGATATTGGTTCAAAAACAGTCCAATAGGAGTAAACACCAAGTCTAAGTGGACCAAAGCTTCAGAGGATAAAGTTGGGATTAACACCAAGAAATAAAAAATTAGGAATCATTTTCATCGATCGTCTGCTGTGTCTGCCTTGGCTAAACAAGGTGTTGGACAACAAAGTTTAAGTTCAATTCACAGGAAATGCAAATGCGAATTCGCTAAAACCCTATCTACAGTTAGATTCTGCTCACCATCAAAAACTCATCGAGAACCTCAGAACAACCAATAAAGCGTGCTCTGCAGCTTCCGCTAGTCAAATGCTCCGGGTTCGGAAAAAAATGAACCAACTATTATTTACTATAATAACTGCACATTTCATATAAATTGTAAATAAACAATAATCCTGCTTTTTTAAATATAAACAAATTGCTTTTTTAACTAGTTACGAAAAGTAAAATCTTTCTGTGAACTGGTGATGAAAAGTTCGTTTAATCACCATAGAAACAAATAGGTTTCGGTTGTGGCACACCGTTGCTACAGTTTTACGATATTAAGAAGATACAAAGTGGTTTAAAAGTAAATATTGAAGTTTAATAATAATAACTCTCTACCTAAGTAGGTATTTGTAGTCAAAATTAGAAAAAATCTTGTTTGAAACACGACACGAAAAGCCTTTTTTGTGTATCTCATTCAAATTGCGGGACGAGCGCAGCGAAACATTCATTAGTTACACAAAATCGAACTTTTCGTAACTGGTTACATAAATAGCTATTAGCTGCAGGTTGAAGTTTTCTCGTGAAATAGTCTTGTCGAATACCATTTGAGATAAAATTTCCTAAGCCAAAATATTTCTCTTGTTTTATTCAAGTTAGTTGATCTTTGGCAATTTCGTTCATGACATTTCTTACAATGTCGTAATTGTCGTTCACGAAATTGCAGAACAACAAACTTTCATACTAATCGAAATATTTTCCCGAAAAAAATTTTTCTCTTATGATATTATAAACGACAAAAAAACTCCACTAGAGCCGCATTCGTATTTTCCGTTTACCATAAATTTTGCGTTAAGTTTATTAGGTTGTATTATATCACTCCTTGCGGCTACATAGAGGCAGATTAATCAATTTTGCTGTTCCTCTTTTTTTTCGCAGTTCGTTCAAGTAAATGCGTTAAAGTACACGGGCTTTTATTAAAAGAACAAGCCTCATCTTTTTGTTACGTATTAACAAAAAGAAAACATAACCTAAAAATACCATATCTGTGGGAATAAAAAATAAGTAGTCGATTCTTATTAGCTAAAAAATTCCTTTCTTAAACACATTGTTTCTTGTTTCTTAAATACATATATATTACCAACCAGAGGCTAAGTTAAACAAACAAGTGGCACGTTTTGCGTTGAAACAACCTGGCTCGAAATCTATTGTTTCAGAGGTGTTTACACAACTACTTCAAATAAAAACATTTCGCGATGCCAAGTGCCAAGTTTACAATTGTTTTATTGAGCTGTAGAGTGTATTCTTAGCTAAAAATAGCTCTTTACACATTTCTTCTGGTACCGCAGTCAATAATCAATTATTACGTAGAATCGTTTGTGCGGTGACAAGCGCTTCCTCGAGAACGAAGTGACGTCTTGATAAAAGTCTTGTACGATGCCAAAAAGGGCCCGCAAGCTATTTACGTGGATCCCGGGGTCTAAATAGAGCAAAAGTATAACCACCTTAAAGCAGCAGGCTTTCGGGGTTAATGATCATTGTAGCTTTTTAGAGCCTCTAAAAAAAGCACCTTTCCGGCTTTTTTTCTACAGCCCGAAAATATCGATTTACTAATGAGCCCTTATCTTGAAATCAGTAATATGCTCCTTGACAATCAATCTAAATTTTTACAGATTGGCCCACCGTGAAAGCACTACAAGACTTGGGCGTTATTATTCATAGAATTTGGAAAAGTTCTGTAGGATTATAAATAGAAACGGACCTCGACACGGAAAAACCACCACCCTTGCTGGGGGAGACGTCATTGGGGGTTTAATAACATTGCTTAATAAACATCACTCAAGAACAGAACCGAAAGCTCTGGAAAGTTAATTTGGCACGGGGTGATATTTGCGAAACCATCGATTTAGGGCGTTTGTCACGCACATCGCAAATATTTGGGTTAAATGGCTGCAGACAATGACAACTTTGATTGGGCGCAAAAAAGCGTCTTGGGCATGAATATGAATCAGTTCCTAGCATTACTCTCAAAAAACGCCCACTGGCAAGTACATTAAGCATTCTATTATATGTAATGTCATGCCAAAGTTGTAACGAAACCTACAGCGGCCAAACCAATTATCGCTTAGAAAATCGTGTTAAAAAGCGCAAATGAAACAAACAGTTTCTTTAGTTATATTTTTGACATATTATATTTACGACACCACACATATTTTTTGCTTAGTACTGTGAATTAACCCCGATTATTCGGTAAAGAAGTTTAAGGATTTGATATCAAATAGGAGCCAATATTTAATGAATGGAAAATTACCAGGACATTTAGGAAATTCTTGCAGAAAAAAAAAACAAAAAATTCTCTGTGTTTGAGCTTTTTTTAGGAAACTTCTATTCGCTAATAATTATAACACTAATAAAGCAGAAGCTATATTGTCGAAACTTAAATCAACGTTCTAATAGTCCACGTTAAACAATTCTGGTTCATTGTATTATAACTTTTAGTGAGTTCTTGTTTCTCTCTTTTCTTTCAGTTTCAGTTTAGCTCGCAACTTTTTTTAAAATTTAATTTGTGTTTTTTTTTTGGGTTTTCTCAATTCTTCTTTGTTATACTCGTTTTCAGGACAATTTCCAACTAGCCAGCCATGGATATATCGGATTTGTAATGGCAGCCCTTCTTCCACAAATTTTTGAACTGAAATCTGAAGAACTGGCGTGACGCTTATGTTCTATCCTTGTTTTCTGTACGTATTTTAAGAAAGAAAGCATAATATTACGTCCGTAGATTCCTTCGAAGCATCTTTGTAAATATTGTGAATGTAACATATTCCTTTTTTTCTTATTTCAATTTTTGTGAGTAATTTTCAAATAATTACACTGCCTATTATCATCAAACAGTCCTTTATAGGATTACTTTTATACTCAACAACTCATATAGTGAAAGCAGAAAGTGAAATAAACCTACGACCTACCACGAATTTGATCCCTTGGAGAATGAAACTATTTTCTAACAATGCCCTTAACTCCAGTAGCAGAGCTGCATTATCAAGGATAAATGAAGAATGATTATTTGACCATCTCCAATAATCCATGAAGGTGCCATAGGAAGGATGGACCAACCTGAACTAAAAATGTGTGTGTTTCTGTTTATAAATTTAGATGTTCTTTTAAGTGATTGTGTGGGAACAAATTTGAGGGTCAACATTGTGATCTCAGTTATACAGAGTGCTAATTATATAAGTGTTAATCTCCCCGAAGGATGCATATATTTGTCAAAATATCACCTATTAAGTGTTATATATATATTATCAAATTATATATCATATTATATTCATTTTTTTACTAATGTGATTCTTAAGGGCTGGGCCTTCAAAAGGGCCTCTTGAAGTTTACATCCTGGGTTATGACATTTGAACTACCAAACATTTTAAGTGTTTGGTATAATGTATGACCACAAAGACCCTTAGTCTGCCTTTGAAGTGGATCTTCCATTCTTAGAAGAAAGCCAGCAGCATGTGTATGTAATTATCTTCTTCTGCAATTATAATTTTTAATGATACTTGAGATTTTATTAGAAACAAAGCAGAAACCTTTTATTTTATGTCATGTCATAGTTCTTTCTTATAACTCATTTGACTAAAAATTCCTAAACAGTATACAAGTTAGTTCGAAAGTTTGTATTCCAATCGCAAACTCGCAAGTGCATCTTTTCCATTCGCCTGTGCTATGCGAAAGTTTTATATACATTTATTGAATCTTGGAAAAATAATAAGTTTCTACCACCTTTCGTAGCCCAAAATTGTTAAAAAGTGAAATATGAGTAATTACCAATCCATTTTTGATCGGTTTTCGGTAACTAAAGTTGGTGGAATATATTCCGGGTCCCTTACTCGGAGAATTTTACCAAACCATATAAATTTGTATGTGGTATTTGGTAGCTTAAACAAACTTATCTGTCCTTGAAAAGTCAGCTTTTCGTTAACAATTATTTGCCAAATAAAAAAATTGTTGGGTCGTTCAATTTAAAGTTGATTTTTAGGCCCTCATTTTTAAATATGTAGTCTATTTTAAAAATAGTTTTGTTCAGTTTTTCGTTGTTCTAATGAAGTCGTAATCCATAATCCAATAAAGCAAATCCTTTCTAACTAGCTTTTGGGTTCCACTCCATAATTTAAAATTACCTTACTTAGTTTTCGGCCACTACTATTTCATTTCCTTTTCTTTTTCAGTTTACTTTTTAGTTTCGAGTTTAGTTCGTCAACTCAACTATTTATTTTTCAATTTAGTTTGTACCTTTTTTTAGTTCTCTCTGTGTTCCTGTTACCCAAAAGAGTTCATTGTGGTCTTAATTTCCTGTGGTTTTAAACTCCTGTAGTTTTAAATTATCTTTTTAAGTTCACTTTTATTTTCTTACCATATATATTTAGTTTCGTATATATCCCTAACCAATAAATTTTATAAGGGTGTTTTAGCACACAATTAATGGTGTTTTCATGGTTAAATTTTTTTACGGTTTTATAATTTATCTATTTCTCTGCTTAATAATTTCAGGGTTTCACTAAACCAAAATTTTAGTTAACAATCTAGGTACAAGCTTTTTTTAACCACTAGTTTCAGACTTATACTCCCTTTTTTAGTTTTATTTTTAGAATGTAGTTTTAGTATATTTTCTTTATTTTTCAGTTTTCTCTTTAGTATTTTTTTTTAGTTTTAGCTTTAAGTGTTACCTAAATTTTAATATTTTCATTTATTCCTTGAAGCTTTTAATTATTAGAATAATGTTAAATTTCAGTTTTAAGTGTGTCATTTTATAAAACTTTTATTAGAGACTCAAGAGAATACAATCAGTTGAAACAAGAACAAATGAAGTCTAAGAAAAAAAAATAAACGGAATCAATTAAAAGACAAAACAAACAAAAAAGTTACAAATTATTAACATGTTTACACACGTGAGGTAAAATTCTTTTTCTATTTCGGTTTCAAAATGACAATTTTGCCGCACTGGTATGACGCCAAGAGTGTCGAAATGAAGATCTTTTCTACACCGTTTTTGCTTTTTGTCTTCAATCAATCAAGTGTCATCTTTATTATTGATTTAAAATGAAACGATATTGATTTATTTAGAAACGGTAATTATGAAACGCAATTTATTAATACAAAGGTTTTTGGTAATTTATGTGAATTCAAATATTTGACCAAATATTTGAAAACCTTGACGTTTGTCACGTCTTCCATCTTTACCGATATTAGACATTTAAAAAGGTTCAAATTGCTAGAAACTGAATGTAGTGGTTCATAAGGCTCGTTGTTGCACACGTCCATTGCAAAACTCGTCGCTGAGCTCCTTTTTCAAACTTGGACTGGTGCGACAATGAGCTTCTTTATAAAACTTGTATCTTAATACACTATTAACGCACCTTTGACATGAGTCCTGAAAACTTTTTGCCGCACGTTGATATTTAATGAAACTTCCAGAAGACCACACAGTACTCCGTTTCGTATCGTTTGGTCACATAGTTACTTCTTGCATAAGTACCTATATTTGACCTTTTTTGTTTTATGTCTGCTTGATTTGTTTTAGTTAGAATTTTTTTTTTGCGTTTGAAAAAATACTTGTTATATATAGTTCTTTCTCGCGTTTCTGTTATTTCGCTAAAGCAGGCAGCAAGTAGGTAGATTTTTGATATAAATTTAATAGTTTTGTCATTAAATGACCTCACAAAAATTAATCTTTTGTTAAAAGAATAAACTAAATTAAATTTCAAGTGTAATAGAAAACCCCCAAACAACTCCGACCTCATTTTCTGCGAGATTAAGTGCTTTGGCATAATTTTCAACTCTCAGCGACGTTTTACTGCTCGAAAACTGGTTATTTATGAAAAGTCGTTAAATACCGATTCAAATTTAATATTTGCGCGACTAACAAAACACTTGATGCAAAATTGAGCGCGAGATGAATAAAATGTGTTCGTTCTTACCTCAATATATCTCCAACGATAACACCACGGTCCCTTTCAGCAGTACTAATTGGCAATTTATTTTGAAAGGCGAATTTCAATGTATTTCCCCCGCATAAGGAGCGATATTGTTTGAAAACGAATTCGAGTAACGTGCCTCGCATTCTGCACCGAAATGTAGATGGTAGCAAACCCATCAACCGTCAATCCATCTTATTTATTAGCCATTATTCAATTTTGCAACTGCCATTTTCCGAAAAGGTATAGCAATGATCGATTATTCATTTGGGTGGCTTAGGCGACCGTCTCTACCGCCATGCTTGGGTTGGGTTAATATTATATAAAGATTATGTGTGCATAACTTGCAATTCCGCACGATATATGTGGCAGGAAAATCGATTCCTGTTTCAAAATTAACTGCATACAGAGCAGAGACGTGCCCTTTTGCCATTAGCTTGTTTCCTTCATCTTTAGGTGGTTTGTTTATGCGCTAATCACTTTGGGAATAAGGATTTAACACTAAATATCTATAACAACGGATCGTTATTTGCATTTTTTGGATAATCTGCTCTGGCCCGTCGCTATTACCAAGCGACGAAGTGTAAAGCTTCAGTTTTATTACTGGGGACAGCGTCTTGCTTTGGAAGTAATTGACTTTTGTATGTTAATAACAGAAGAAGTATGAAAGTGGGTGTTTTTTTTATTAAATGTTGAAATGTTTTGAAAAAGCCATGATGCAAGACAACCGAACAGAAATTTTCCACTGAAAAATACGGAGTGTTTATTATAGAACATCATCAAGTTGGCTATGATTTTTTTGATAGAAAAGGAGATAATTATAAAGGCACGTCGTGACTTGATCCGCCATCAACTATTTGCCATTCGCTCTGCCCAATCAGCTTCGAGTGCTTTAACCTTACTCCTTACTTATTAGTTGTCATCTTGTTCTTGTTTTTGCTTTTGCAAATGGTAGTTTTGCCAAGAGGGCTGTTTTGCTAAAAGAGGTATTTTTATTGATATAAAATTAGTCTTGTGTTTGGCTAACATGGCTTTTGCCTTAGAACACAAAACGTTTATGATGAAAAGCTTCTATCGAACTACAATTAAAGTGGACGGCGAATGGGTTTATTCCCTTCAAAACTGTGTGGAGGATTCTAGGACGAATTTCCAAACTAGAATAGGTAATTTACAAAGAAAACCAGACAGTGGATCTAACCAGAAACGTACAGATGAAATGGTTGCTCAGGTACAACAGAAAGGAGTAGGTGGTCATCAATTTGTCGATCAACTCATCTGCATACTAGTTTCGGGGTCTACCCCTCAGTCAGTACAGCTTTGGCTGGTCGACAAATTGGAGACCGTGAGTTCGCGCCTTATAGCCAAAAAGCTACGGAAGAGCGGTGAGATGTTGTACAGAGCAGAAGCAAACTTCATCCACCAGCGTATTAGAACCATATACTTTAATAGCATACGGGACATTGCCTATCTTTTACATTGGTGGCCTTGGACTGCAAAAGGCGTGGCTAGAAATAACTCGTAAATTGCAATTTCTACGCATGCCGAAAATTGAGCGCGCTTTTGAAAGTGGCAGCTAGACCGATTGTCCGGCCGATCCAAAATGCACGAGCTCAACACCAAAGAACAAACAGCACAAATCAGTAAAGCATAAGCTATAAAGATAAGGCAATATGGCGATGGCCGTATTGGCCCGATTGGCCGTTCGGCGTTCACCAATGACACTCGTTCACCTTTGAGGCCAAAGCACTTCGTGACATCCAATGTTGTCGATACATTCACGAGTTAGTCCGGTTACTAGTCGCAAATGTATGTGACGGATAAATATTCGATATGCAATCATTTGACTCTAGCAACATAATTACTGTATGCATTCGAGATTTGGCAACAACCCATGAACACGCGCGTAGTGCGTCGTGTCCGGGTTCCCAGATTTCGGGTTCAAAGTCACTAAGGAATGTCCGGTACGTATTAACGTACTTGATTAGATCTAATACTGCATGGCAGATGGCTCTCACTTCTAGAAGCAGCCCATATTGCTCTGTAAAGTCTGAATAATCATCTTATGGAATTTCGTCATAATTTTCCATTCTCACTAACGCACGTTTACTGAATGAAATAGAAAAATTTCGTCATAAACATACGTCCCGTACCACCTGCCACTTAACAATGCCGAAAAAAATGTTTGACATTGATTCATTATCAGTTTGACACATTATTTTATTATCGTTTAAAATGAAAAGTCCTCGATATTCTGAACGGGAACACATCTTTATTTTAAATTTGATAGATTACTTTACGAAAGAGAAAGATGCAGGAAGACTCCTCTTACCTCTGACTTCAGTGCACCAAGTAAGTACCTTCTTTTCATACGTATTTTCTATGTTTATATTTAAAATTACTACATTTAATGTCTACGTAGATAAAAAGCTTAAGGATGCCTTCATATTTTATCTAACTTATTTTAAACTATAAAAACATTAGCACAAAGATATCGTTCGGCCATAACTCAGAAGTTAGTCGTACACCTACGACTAATTACACATTACACAAGTATTCTTCAAAGCAATTGTAATAACTTCAAATAAGCTTTGTTCAAGAGTAAAGCGTAATCATATTATTATTTTTATAGCCAATATATGTTAACCTGAACTATAGGACAAAAATATGCGGTGTTTGTAAAGTTTATGTCATCTCGATTTTCAAGGTTTTTTCTTTTTTCAATAGTAGCTTACAGTCTATAAAACAGATTGAAAGAAATAAATTCTTGGATGAGCCACTTTTCACTGAGAAACATGAAAATAAAAATTGAAAATGTTTGACAAAATTGATGCGAAAACTCTCGTATCTGACAGTAGGGTTAGAAATATAATTACAGTGATGCCAAACGTCGGAGTTCATCATTAAGTGCAATAAAATTATGTGGTCGCATCTAGAAACAAAATAAAAGAAAATTACATAACTGATATTAGGAAAATTTAAGATACTAATTTAACACATAACGTTTGCGAACATCACCAATTAAATTGCCGCAACGACTCGTGAGTTCTTATAATTCTCTAATTTTAACATAATGAGTAGAACTGCACTAACCTTAGCTTACCTAACCTAAACGTAAATAGTGTAACTAAACTAACCTAACCAGGAAAATTATGACTGAACTAACCTAACCAGGGAAACCAGAACTGGACTAACCTGAACTAACGAGACCTTACCTGAAGTCGACCTGTTCTAAACATGAAGAAAAAAAGCGGGTCCCTTCGGGTCCAACATAAAGAGTAGAACTGAACTAACCTGAGCTAGCCGAATCTAAACGTAAATAGTGTAACTGAACTAACCTAATCAGGAAAACTAGAACTGGACTAATTTGAACTAACCTAAGCTCGTCTAACCTAAACGTAAAAGGTGTAACTGAACTAACCTAACCAGGGAAACTAGAACTGGACTAACCTGAACTAACCAGACCTTACCTGAAGTAACAGAAAGTCGACCTGTTCTAAACATGAAGAAAAAAGCGGGCCGTTTCGGGCCCGCTTTTTATATTATTCTCTACCCCTAACATAAAGAGTAGAACTGAACTAACCTGAGCTAGCCGAATCTAAACGTAAATAGTGTAACTGAACTAACCTAATTAGGAATACTAGAACTGGACTAACTTGAACTAACCTAAGCTCGTCTAACCTAAGCGTAAAAGGTGTAACTGAACTAACCTAACCAGGGAAACTAGAACTGGACTAACCTGAACTAACCAGACCTTACCTGAAGTAACAGAAAGTTAACCTGTTCTAAAAATGAAGAAAAAAGCGGGCCCTTTCGGGCCCGCTTTTTATATTATTCTATAGAACTTATTATTTTTCTAAGAACTGAACTAACCTGAGCTAGCCTAACCTAAACGTAAATAGTGTAACTGAACTAACCTAATCAGGAAAACTAGAACTGGACTAACCTGAACTGACCAAACCTAACCTAAACTAACCGAAGTTAACCTGATCAAAAAATAAATAAATTAAATTTTAAGTTGTAATAATCCAATATTTTCAAGAAAAGGACTTGGCAACACTGCCTTTATAAACTTCATCTTTTATATGCTACCTGCCAACTTCATCAATCATTCGACTAGCAACTAAACTGCTCAAGTTAAAGTTCGGCACAAGCAATTTTTAGTATCAAGCATTGAATTGTTATAAATACAATTTGCACAGTCTGAAACCTCGTTTCCTCTAGATTAAAGGGGCGGATAATTTTGAAAACTGACACTATCTTTATTATATAGCATGTGAAATAAAGTGGTGCAAAAATTGCAAAATTTTGATGCTCTGCCATTTCGCAACAAACTTATTTTTATTTATCGTTTTCAAGTAAGGAGTAAGCCAACATCCATATCTCGGGACCTTTTTGCCAGATTTTTTGTTAAAGCACACTGAACTTTTATACAGAGTGAAACGTAAAATGTGTGAAAGTCTTGTTGCTGATATTTTTAAATCGTCGTAGTTCAGAAAAGCAGTGAAGAATCTTACTCTGTTTTTCCTTATTTGTTGACATATTGTCTGCGAATTGTTACCCATTCAAAAAATTTAAAAATAAGTGACGTTTTTTTTTCAGTATAGGAGCATTCAAAAAATATGATACCGTTATTGTTAATGCTCGTGACTTATAATAGCAATGTTGTATACTTGTTGAATACTATTGGTTTCCAACATAATTCAAGCCATAATTGGGCGAATATTTTAGATTTTTCATCAGATTGTAATTTTTCGCAGCTTTACTTATATGCATTACAATGGTTTTTATTTATTTACTCCAAAACGGTGCGTCGTAGTAAAAAACACGAAGAAGGCCTTTTCATTTATAGTAGAATGGGTATTAAAAAACTAAGTTTCATTTTTCAAAAAATCAGTGACGTGCTACTTTTTTTCAAATATTGTAAATCGACGTGCTGGTAAGCGTGCCACTGGTGAAAATAAAAATAATTTTTTTATTTCAAAATGTGCTCTTTCTGTAGCAGCCAAAACGTACAAAATTTCAATAAAGTACCTCTTACGCTTTCGTAAAAATCAATACATATGCATTTTGAAATTCAAATTTCATCACCCTGTAACTTTTTAACCAAGCTCGATCGGTAATACAATTGTATGACAGACCGACCTTAAAATCGACCAAAGAATATGAGATTTCATTTTCGACCACCCATTATGACTCACCCCGTATACTTATTTTGTCAAGTCCGTACCTGTAATTCAGTAATCGCTTTTGGAAAACTCCCTTGAAAAGAAACAATTTGTAGACAATGCTGTCGATCCAAAGAATAAAAATAATAATCCGTCAACTTGTCCGCGAATTACGAAGATTTAAAAAATACTAACCAAAATTTTCAAGAATATTTTGATTCCCTCAGTATAAGTACTTATAGCTTAAAAACAAAAAATGACAAAAACGTCTAGAGATAGTGATGTTGGTTATCTGCGACGGCATCACTCAATTTCCCTTTGCCGCTAGAAAGGTTATTTTATTTAATATTGCTAATATAAGTCACGAGTATCAAAAATAATGGTATATTATTTTTTGAATGCTAGTTAACTAGAAAAAACTGCACTTATTTTAAAATTCTTTGAATGAGAAACAATCTGCAAGCAATATGTCAAGAAATAAGGGAAAACGCGTTAAGGTTGTTTACCGGGTTTCTAAACTACGACGTTTTACAAATATCAGCAACAAAAATTTCACACATTTTACGTTTCGCTCTGTATAAAAATTCAGAGTGCTTTAATAAAAAATGTGGCGAAAAGGTCCCGAGATGTGGATGTTGACTTACTCCTTACTTGAAAACGATAAATAAAAATAAGTTTGTTGCGAAATGGCAGAGCATTGCAAGTGGTGCGAAATTTTGCAATTTTTGCACCACTTTGTTTCACACGCTATATAATAAAGATACTGTCAGTTTTTTTTTTCAAAATTACCCGCTCCTTTAATCTAGAGGAAACGAGGTTTCGAACTGTGCAAATTGTATTTATAACAATTCAATGCTTAAAAAGGTACAGCGGATTGAAAATGACACGAAACATAGCTTGTGCCGAACTTTAAGTTGAGCAGTTTAGTACAATGCAAAATTTGTAAGTTAAATAAAAATTTGAATTTATGATACCTTTAAAACTTAAATTACATCATATAAATCGAAAAACCATGAATTTTATAAATTTAATGTGTGTTGTGGCTACAAAAGAAGATTGAGGCAACTTCCAAGTATGAGTAATGTATTTCCGTACCTTCATTTTTCAATTTTTTTCTTACAAAACTCGAGCATCTAAGAATTGTTTTACTTAAATCTGCTAATCTTAACATAAGCTTTCTAACGATATCAAAATTAAGGCAAACATCGAGATGACATTTTCTTTACAATCACCTCATACTATTATAAAACATCCAATATTATTATTGTTAGTAATGCTTAATTTTTAGAGAGTGGCTGATGCATTAGGTGTGTCCAAGTCAGAAACAAATACCTTTTGGAGAGAATTTAATGACGGACGAATTATGGAAAATAGTAAAACAAAATTTACCTGCTAAGAGATACAAGTAAGTATTCATAAATTTTGTTTGAAAAATTATTTCCTCTATAAATAATGGGTTGACATCAGTAAGAAAAATACGGAATTCGCTCGAACATACCGAGTATAAAAACTCACATACTGACCGATACCTCAACAATTGATCAAACCATCATTCGAGCCAAAAAGGAAAATCGTAAAGATTCTGTCTCTCTGACCAAGAGACCTTGAGAGCCAAAAGAATTTGTGAGCTGAAAAAAAAAATAAAAAATTGAAAAGAGCCTTTGGTTGGAACGGACACGCAGGAATTCGAAAAGGCAGTTCCGACAAGAAATCTGGATAGCCAGAAGAAACAACGGAAGATGATGATGAAAAAGTAGTTGGACTAGTCTACGAATGTAAAACTAAATACTCTTATCTACAAAGGCATGGATACTATTTAAACCGACTTGCACAAAACAACGGAGCCTGATATCCCACCCTAATATTCCATATTCTAGAGAATAATAATTTATTACTTTATTACTTTGAGGTCTGCAAAGCTTTAATTATTGTGAAGGTGTTTATTAAACATTATTAAACCTGACAATATATTATATACTATTATTATATTATATCTAAACATTGAAGATTTTAGAATACACCTTTTTGTTATTGATCAGAGAATGTAAATTAAAAGGAAAAAATTAGAACGTTAACTTCAAATACATTGATGAAATATGAGGGGTTCGGGTTTCAAGGCGTCCTGGATACTTTTAGTGTTCGCGTTCCAAAACTAAATATCTACAGTTCTCTTTGGGGAGGATTAAGGAATATTTTAGTATACACCCCGTGGAATGCTTCACCGTCTGAGGGGTTGAAAAAAATTAAAAACTATATACAAGATGCTAGTGTTATTGAACTTCAGGGCGTCTTGGACACATTTTCTGTCCGCGTTCCAAAACTAAATATCTATAGCTCCATTTGGGGAAGACTGAGGGATGTTTTAGTATACACCCCATCGAATGCTTCACCGTCTGAGCGGTTGAACCTCTGTCCGAACGGAAAAAAATTAATAACTATAAATAAGACGCCAGTGTTATCGCATTTCAGGGCGTCCTGGACACTTTTAGTGTTCGCGTTCCAAAACTAAATATCTACAGTTCTCTTTGGGGAGGATTAAGAAACGTTTTAGTATATACCCCGTAGAATGCTTCACCGTCTGAGGGGTTGAAGATAATTGAAAACTATATACAAGATGCTAGTGTTATTGAACTTCAGGGCGTCCTGGACACCTTTTCTGTCCGCGTTCCAAAACTAAATATCTACAGTTCTTTTTGGGGAGGATTAAGGAATGTTTTAGTATACAACCCGTAGAATGCTTCACCGTCTGAGGGGTTGAAAAATATTAAAAACTATAAACAAGATGCTAGTGTTATTGCACTTCAGGGCTTCCTGGGCACTTTTTCTGTCCGCGTTCCAAAACTAAATATCTATAGTTCCATTTGGGGAAGATTGGAGGATGTTTTAGTATACACCCGATAGAATGCTTCACCGTCTGAGGGGTTGAAAAAATTTAAATGCTATAAATAAGATGCTAGTGTTATTGCACTTCAGGGCGTCCTGGACACTTTTAGTGTCCGCGTTCCAAAACTACATGTCCACAGTTCTATTTGGGGAAGGCTGAGGGATGTTTTAGAATACACCCCATAGAATGCTTCACCGTCTGAGGGGTTGAAAAAAATTAAAAACTATAAATAAGATGCCAGTGTTATCGCATTTCAGGGCGTCCTGGACACTTTTAGTGTCCGCGTTTCAAAACTGAATATCTACAGTTCTCTTTAAGGAAGATTAGGGAATGTTTTAGTATACACCCCGTAGAATGCTTCACCGTTTGAGGGGTTGAAAAATATTAAAAACTATAAACAAGATGCTAGTGTTATTGCACTTCAAGGCTTCCTGGACACTTTTTCTGTCCCCGTTTCAAAACTAAATATCTATAGTTCCATTTGGGGACGATTCGGGGATGTTTCAGTATACACCCCATAGAATGCTTCACCGTCTGAGGGGTTGAAAAAAATTAAATACTATAAATAAGATGCTAGTGTTATTGCACTTCAGGGCGCCCTGGACACTTTTAGTGTCCGCGTTCCAAAACTAAATGCCTACAGTTCCATTTGGGGAAGGCTGAGGGATGTTTTAGTATACACCACATAGAATGCTTCACCGTCTGAGGGGTTGAAAAAATTTAAAGCTATAAATAAGATGCCAGTGTTATCGCATTTCAGGGCGTCCTGGACACTTTTAGTGTCCGCGTTCCAAAACTGAATATCTAAAGTTCTCTTTGAGGAGGAATAAGGAATGTTTTAGTATACACCCCGTAGAATGCTTCACCGTCTGAGGGGTTGAAAAAACTTAAATACTATGCGTTCCAAAACTAAATACCTGTAGATCCATTTGGGGAAGATTGGGGGGATGTTTTAGTATATACCCCATAGAATGCTTCTCCGTCTGAGGGGTTGAAAAAGATTAAAAACTATAAATAAGGTGTCAGTGTTACCGCATTTCAGGGCGTCCCGGACACTTTTAGTGTCCGCGTTCCAAAACTAAATATCTACAGTTCTCCATGACAGAAATGCGATAACACTGGCATTTTATTTATAATTTTTAATTTTTTTCAACACTTCAGGGCGTCCTGGACAATTTTACTGTCCGCGTTCCAAAACTAAATGTCTACAGTTCCATTTGGGGAAGACTGAGGGATGTTTTAGTAAACACCCCATAGAATGCTTCACCGTCTGAGGGGTTGAAAGAAATTAAAAACTATAAATAAGATGCCAGTTTTATCGCATTTCAGGGAGTCTTGGCCACTTTTAGTGTCCGCGTTCCAAAACCAAATATCTACAGTTCTCTTTGGGGAGGATTAAGGAATGTTTTAGTATACACCCCGTAGAATGCTTCACCGTCTGAGGGGTTGAAAAAGATTAAAAACTATAAACAAGATGATAGTGTTAATGCACTTCAGGGCGTCCTGGACACTTTTTCTCTCCGCGTTCTAAAACTAAATATCTATAGTTCCATTTGAGGAAGACTGAGGGATACTTCAGTATACACCCCATAGAATGCTTCACAGTCTGAGGGGTTGAAAAAAATTAAAAACTATAAATAAGACGCCAGTGTTATCGTATTTCAGGGCGCCCTGGACACTTTTAGTGTCCGCGTTCCAAAACCAAATGTCTACAGTTCCATTTGGGGAAGACTGAGGGATGTTTTAGTATACACCCCATAGAATGCTTCACCGTCTGAGGGGTTGAAAAAAATAAAAAACTATAAATAAGATGCCAGTGTTATCGCATTTCAGGGCGTCCTGGACACTTTTAGTGTCCGCGTTCCAAACTATATATCTACAGTTCTCCTTGGGGAGGATTAAGGAATGTTTTAGTACACACCCCATAGAATGCTTCACCGTCTGAGGGGTTGAAAAAAATAGAAAAACTACAAATAAAATGCTAGTGTTATTGCATTTCAGGGCGTCCTGGACACTTTTAGTGTCCGCGTTCCAAAACTAAATACCTGTAGATCCATTTGGGGAAGATTGGGGGATGTTTTAGTATACACCCCATAGAATTCTTCACCGTCTGAGGGGTTGAAAAAGATTAAAAACTATAAATAAGGTGCCAGTGTTACCGCATTTCAGGGCGTCCTGGACACTTTTAGTGTCCGCGTTTCAAAACTAAATATCTACAGTTTTCCATGACAGAAATGTGATAACACTGGCATTTTACTTATAATTTTTAATTTTTAACCTTAACTTTATACCCCTCAGACGGTGAAGCATTCTTGTGGGTGTATACTAAAACATTCTTTAATCCTCCCCAAAGAGAAACGTAGATATTTAGTTTTGGAACGCAGACATTAAAAGTGTCCAGGTTCGCGATAACACTAGCATCTTATTTATAGTTTTTAATTTTTTTCAACCCCTCATGCGAAGCATTCTACGGGGTGTATACTAAAACATTCATTAATCCTCCCCAAAGAGAACTGTAGATATTTAGTTTTGGAACGCGGAATATCTTATTTACAGTTTTAAATTTTTTTCAACCCCTCAGACGGTGAAGCGTTCTACGGGGTGTATACTGAAACATTCCCTAATCCTCCCCAAAGAGAACTGTAGATATTTAGTTTTGGAACGCGGACAGTTAAAGTGTCCAGGACACCCTGAAGTGCAATAACACTAGCATCTTATTTATAGTTTTTAATTTTTTTCAACCCCTCAGACCTTGAAGCAATCTATGGGGTGTATAACGTATAACGTGAAACGTAAAAACATTCCTAAATCCTCCCCAAAGAGGACTGTAGATATTTAGTTTTGGAAAGCGGACACTAAAAGTGTCCAAGACGCCCTGAAGTGCAATAACATTAACATTTTATTTATAGTTTTTAATTTTTTTCAACCCCTCAAACGGTGAAGCATTCTATGGGGTGTATACTAAAAAATCCCTCAATCTTCCCCAAATGGAACAATAGATTTAGTTTTGGAACGCGGACACTAAAACGGGCCAGGACGCCCTAAAATGCGATAACACTGGCATCTTATTTATAGTTTTTAATTTTTTTCAACCTTTCAGACGGTGAAGCATTCTATGTGGTGGGCACTAAAACATCCCTAAATCCTCCCCTAATGGAAGTATGAATGTTTAGTTTTGGAATGCCGACACTAAAAGTGTCCAGGACACTCCGAAGTGCGATAACACTTGCATCTTATTTATAGTTATTAATTTTTTTCAACACCTCAGACTGTGAAGCATTCTATGAGTTATGTATGAGAACATTCCTTGAACTTTTCCTAGTCGATCTGTATATGTATAATTTTGGAACTCCAAAAATACAAGTGTCTTGACACTTAATTAAAATAGATATAGGGCTTTATAAACAATCTTTATTTTTTTTTCATCTCCTCGAGTAGTAAAACATTCCATAGGATCGGTAGGTTAGTAGCATCTCTCAACTACCCTAATCAAGCATTACCAAATTAACACCGAACTAATGACCGACATATATATAAATGTGTAAATGATGAAAGTATCGTTGTTTGAACTACAGCCTATAACTTTACTAGGCCGTGGGTGATTCTACGAGAATTTAAAAAGTTTATGGCTGGGTGTTTATGGCTAACTTAACGCAAACCTGCGGATCGGGTCAGTAGGGGAGTAGTGGAGTGCCGTTTCGAAGTGCCGTCGCTCAGGCTGCGGTGCTTTTTAGCGCTAAAGCCTAGGCAATTGTCATTGCTATCTAAGCTGTGTTCACAAATTAATAGAAATTCGTCAGAGCGACGTTCGGCGGTAGTGAGAGTGATGGCGAAGCAAATGAGCGACGAAGAGTTCAAAGGTTTTCTGGAAAATATCAGAAGAGAAGAACAAGGAAAAGCCGATAAGCTAAAAAGATAACAAGAAGAAAAAGCAAGAAGGCTAAAAAATGCAGATGAAGAAAATGCTCGACGCAAAGACTAGAGCATTAAAATACTAAAGAAAATCCAAGAAATGGGAATGACAATGGCTAAGCAGGCAAAAATCATTGAATACTTGCAAAGAAACATGACCAAGACCGATGTAAAAAGGAAAAAGGCAAAGGCAGAACGGCGAAGAGATTTCCCACGAGGAAAAAATGATCGAGGATATGTTCGAGGAAACACGCGATCAAGAGATGGAAATTGCTGGAAACAGTAATGACCAATCAACTGAAAAGACATCGAAAAACCAACAAAAAACTGGCAAAGATAAAAAAAAGATAGAAGCGCAACATGAAAGGTCCCATCTGTGGTGTTGAGAAACGCAAATGACTGGCCTTCAGTCAGCAAACGTCTTGGAAAGACAAAGATTAGATATTTAAGAAAGGCCAAATGACACGCAATGGACTTGCTATTATACCAGAAACGTCGACAGATTACAGTCAGCTCACCAAGATGCTGACTGATACAAAAAGGAGTACACCTTAGAAGAAGGCAAAACTGAACGGCTAGTTATAAAAGGCGTACGAACAGTATACAGCAGCAAGGACCTCGAACAGGACCTAGCAGCCCAAGGCATAGTCACACTCTCTGTCCAACGGATTTAAAGGATGCACAGCTTTAAAGACAAGAAACCCTTGCCTTTAATCTGGTGCAAGTGAAGAAGGATATGAGAGAGGCTATGCAGAAGCTGACTCGTTGCTGCGACTTACCGGTCATAGTAGAACCACAAAAGAGACGAAACAGCCCCCAAATGTGCCACCGATATCAGCGGTACGGGCACGTGCAGGGGCATTGCACAGCAGCGGCCAGATGCGTAAAAGGCGGAGGAGATCACCACTCACGAGAGTGCAGAAAAACCAAAGAGACCGTGAAAACCAAAGTGTGCGAACTGCGATGGCCCCCACCCAGCTAGCTATCAAGGCTGTAGTGAAAACCCCGCTAAAAGGAAGCCAGAAAAGGTTCCCTAAAGGCAACAGAATAGCCAGAATCCCCAACAGAACAGAATAGGTTCCAAATAAGAGCTACGCAGCCGATGCCAGTAGCAACCAGCCAAAATCCCCCGCAGGAAATATCTCGCTGCCACAGGGCCTCGCTCAACCGGCGAAGCAAATGCAAGAAATGCTCTCAGCAATGAGTACAATTTTTGCTAAATGCGGTGCCAAAACTTAATTTTCTTTTCTGTTTCAGACACGCAGAAGCCAGGACCCCCCAAAAGAAGAGAGAGACAAATCACCCACCTACGAAACATTCACCCCAGACAGCGAGAATTAATTCTGTCCGGGTAAAACCTACCGTGGTTAACTGGTGCTAACCAGCTCTTTCTACATCCCGCTCACTCACCCGGGTGAGCTTCCTACCTACCCAATCAACCTACCCAACCTTGAAGTGTTACAGAGATATAGCAATTGCACATTGTTATATTATTTGTTTCACTTCAAAACCGACAACCCGCAAGGGTGACAGCCGACGAAGAAAGAAGCGTCCAAGAGGACAAGAAGAGCGCCTGAAGAGCCCCAGTCGGCGGGGTACTTCTAAACAGAACCCAGAAATGGCCACCACTCAGGACTGGACAATCTTCAAGATTGTTCAGAAGGGAGACAGGTGGCTAAAATTTCTGTTACAGGCTGGTCCGGTCTACAGCGATGATAGAGTAAAAGGCAATAGTCCTGCCTGACTCTTTTATCTGAGGTCATCTCTTAGTCTTAGGAATGGACTCACTTAGAGCTTGCGAAATGATGGTTCATCACTCGTTTAAAAGGTCGAAAACAGCGTTTTTCCGGTACCGACGGCTAAACATTGATTTCTGTATTTTACAGTAATCTGCATCATTATTCCTTAGTCCGGGGCAATGACGCTGATACTGGACGAGTGCAATCTCGTTAGTTCAACAAACGGACATAGATGGCGCCACAGGGAGGCTTTTCTCGGTGCTGATATGAAATGTGTCTTGAGAACCGAACATTTTGCATGTTCTGATTGTGTCAAAGCCTTACTGACGAGCCGTAAACGACGAAACTAGTCTGGGGATGGGCACAATTAGAGCTTGTGGAATGATGGTTCATCAGTCGTTTAAAAGGTCGAAAACCGCGTTTTCATTTTCAACACCTTTTGTAAATTAAAAGTACCGTTTAAGCTACTTTTATTAATAATTATTGTTCGTTTTAAGTTTGCATGATTGTTTGTAAGTTTCACTACATATTTATGTTCTTATTAGGTGCATGTATGTAGCTTTATAAATTTTTTTTTTTAGGTTTTTATGATATTTATGTAGGTGTTGTCCTGTGCGAACATGGCTCTATTTTTGTTGCATGTTTCAGGTGCCGTTTAATCCTTGTCATGCCTCTGACAAACACCCATTTGATCGATTCTCTAATCATTGGCCAAAGCTACGGCCAAGAATGAAGCAAGGGGCAGGAGGCTCGGTAGAACATTTTCAGTTGTTGTTTTCATTTTCAGTGCAGTTATCTTATTTATTTGTTTAAATCCTATTGTGGGTTACCACCAACTAGGTACCTGGCTTCTGGACTACCGCATTGTGCTAGAACCTAGAGGAGGTATTTTACATAAAATTCTTTATTAATTTTATATAAATTAATTTGAATTTTTAATTATTCACCTACCTCAAATGGTTATTATCTTTTTCCTATTTTTACAAACTTATAAATATTTCAATTGTTTGTCAATTGATTCATTTAAAATAATCCATTTTAATAATTTGATAACCAATATTAGAAATATATAGCGCTTCCCAAAATTCAATAAAAATGTCAAAATAAATAAACAAAATATGATTAACTTTATTACAAACCTTTTTAAACTTATTATCTACCTAACCCATTGAGGCCTTATATCAATTTTCCAACATTTTCAAAAATCACATAAGTGACCAATGACATAGTGACCAATCACATAAGTGATTAGAATTTTACCTTTTGTTTACATTAATAACTATATTAAAAAACATAATAATAAATAAACTAAAATAATAGCTATAAATTATCCCATTTACAGCCCATTTATAAATTGTTAACTCGAAACATGGTAAATGGCAAATCTCCTCAGATGTGATATTATCCAGCTTCACTGTATTAATTTATAGTTCTAAACTTAATTTCTGTCTGTAACAAGTTATAAACAAATTAAGTTTATAAAATATGATAAAAAGAATATAAAACTGGAAAACGCTGCATTTTTTGTATAGCTACTGATGTAATCAGGTGAAGATTCTTAACCAAACCACTTTGTACATGTTTGTACATGAATGTACATAAATAATATAAAAAAAACTGTTAACATTTATTATTCAATATGACAATATTATGAAAGAGGTTTTCAAGCAAAACCTAATAGCTGAAAATATATATGCTAAAATATATATTTGATTGTAAATCTGAAAACTCATAATCCACAATTGGTTTGTTCCAAGATTTTTAGAACATGCCCCAAGATTCAAGCCTACAGTATGATTATAATCTTATTTATTTCTTTATCTCTAATATTTTAACTTTAAATACTTAAAATTCACCTTATTGCTATTCCGTAGTGACGCTAGTAAAATACCTATTGTAGATATTTATTTACGTTTAAATCACACAAAAGCTGGTTTACAGATACGAAACGCTTTCTAGGTACCTACATGTGCAGATGTGCCTGAGTCTCTGAGCCTTAGAAACTTCTCAGCCTATGGTTGCTTACCTTTCCCAGGAAGGTGAGCAAAGAGAACTAATACACTGGCACACAAATTTAAGCCTCAAGAATATTGTTACACCCGACCATCGATCCACAGAGATTCGGGCCGAAGCGCAATGCCGAGCGCCGACCGCGACCCCGGGAACCCCTCTAGACTAAACGAGAACTGGGAACGTTCGTCTTCGTTCTCGAAAGTACGAGAGTGTGTTCAAGCCGTGTATATAAAAGAGCAAGCCGCGCGAGATGGGACGGAATAGATAATGCAGTGTAGTAAATAAGCGGACAAGCGAACAGTGCGAATTGTTAGTAAAGAGTAATTGTGTTTTAATTGTGTTGTAATAGTTAAACGTAAATAAAAGTGCGTAGTTAATTGACGATAAATTATTGGAACCCGTATCCCGTAACAATATCTACTGACAAATACATCGTTGTAAACTTCTTTTCCTCAAGGCCTCAAACGAAATCAACCATCCGATTTTGGTGGAAGATTTCCAGAACATGCTTCAAGGATCATGCCTCCTCCTCGTCAGTCCTTTGCTCTCGAGAGAGCTTGGTGACATCATGTATCATTTCTCTTGATTGTCTCTTTCCAGACAGTTCTATTCCGTGCCAGGTGTGCTGCATCCGGCAGACTATGGCCCACCATGTGTGTGATTAGTCTTTCCATCGAGTCTGTTTGTCTAGAAATGTGTCCAAAATACCTCAAAATAGATTGATTGACTTTTGTGACTAATCGGGTTTTAATATGTGGTTCTTCTAGTATGGACACATTAGTTCTGTGGGCGGTCCAGGGTATTCGCAGGATTTGTCGGTAAACCCACACTTCGAAAGCGTTTATTCTCTTTTTGTACGACTCTTTCAACGTCCATGTCTCAGCTGCGTACGTTGCGATGGAAAATATGATCGAGCGTGCTATTAGCAGCTTAGTATTTCGGGTGATCAGAGTTGATTTCCATATTTTTGTTAATTTAGTTGTTGCGTTTCTGGCTATGGCAAGCCTACAATAATTATTTCTGTTTTCTGTCTATTGAGTTCAAGTCCGTAACTTCGGACACGCTGCTCAACCTGTCCATTATGTCCACCATTTCTTCCTTTTTAGCTGCGATGATCAAGGTATCGTCAGCATATTTTAAATTATTAACTTTTCTTCCTCCAACCGATATTGATATGATAGACAGCAAGAGGCCAACATGGCGGGCGAATCAGATGGCGATTCCGAAGCTAGTGTTGAGGAAACAAATTTAGGAGGTTTCAAGTGTTGTGCTAAGAAAAGTTGCAGTGTTTGTGTGTGCATCCAATGTTTCTCAATTTACCACAAAAGTTTTGTCAAGAAATTGGACAAAATTAAGGTACAAATAGACGAATCAAAAATCGTATGTTGTGATCAACAAGATCATAACCTCAAAATGCCTAGTCAACTGAATGAACTACAAATATCAAAAATGGGAATGGAAATTGCATACCTGAAAAGATTGGTTGAAGAGCAAAGGGAAAAGAATGATTTACTGAAGCAAAATAACCAGTTACTTGTGGAGAAGATGGTCTACTTTAAAAACGCGGCAAAAGAAGAGACAAAGGTAAACAACCCTGGCCTTGACCATGGACGGGCGTTCTACAGCAGCAAAGTTGGGGCTTTCTCTGACAGACGAGGCCAATCGAACAATCAAACAACTCGGGTGACGCCACCTTTCAGTAAAATGACTGAGGACCAAAAAGGACCCTTAAATGTTCCCAAGGCCAATAATTTTAGATTAATTAGTGAACACAAAAAGAAATTCAATGAAATCATAAATTTGGAGACTGATCTGAAGCAAGCAGACTCAAAATCAGGTCTGTCATCTGGAGAAGATATTCGTGCTGAGGACTAACGAGTCGTCCAAAGAAGGCCTCGTCCAAAGAGGCTCGGAACAAAGTAAGTGGACTCAAATGTGGGCAATGGTTTTATTGGTGGGGATAGAAGAGCCTGGATTTATTTGTACAGAATAAAAAGGCATGCAACATCAAAACAGATTGAATACCATGTAAAGAGTCAACCTGGTTTTGAGAATGAAAAGGTCTCCATAAAGGAGCTTCCTAGTAACCCATTTAGGCTAAAGTCTTTTGTATTGACTGCACCACTGAGAAGGAAAGATGAACTCTATGATCCTGAATTCTGGCCCCAAAATGTAGGCATCAGACGTTTTAATCACAGCCTGTTTAGCAAATATAAGCCGGATGGTGATTTTTTTGTCCAAACCAATCAGACAGGGAAATAATAGATGTAAATCTGCATCAAGGCGAGCTTGTTCTGAGATTGGCCCACCAAAATCTACAGTCAGTGAGGAACAAGGTTGATGAAATTGAAGTCTTTCTACCATGGAAGATATAGACGATTTGTGTATTACCGAAACTTGGCGCTCTAGTGGTGATATGGATGTTCTGAATTTTCCAGGTTACAGTATTGCCAACTATTTTAATAGAACTTTAAACATTCATATTAAAGACAATATTAAATACGAAGCTGTAACCCTAACCTCTGATTTCTGCCTCGAATTGATCTTTGAATGTACTGGTATCCAGATTTACAAGGAAAAGGAAAAAATTATTATCCTAAGCATATACAGTCACCACTGTCCCAAAAGGCTGATTTCCTGAAGCAATTTGAACAATGTATAAAGCGTTCCATAAAGTTGCTCCAAAGGCTATTATTTGAATGACCCCTATATAATTTTTGAACTGTGTCAATTCAATGTTAATGGTTATGTTATGAAAACCGTTAAGGTTTGTTAAGAAAAGATTCCACCAAAAACGCGACATACTATTTATCCATAAACTGATTTGTCAAAAATGTGATTGACAAGATTTTAACCAGTAAATTAAAGACAGGTGAACGTAAATGCTAATAACAACTTCCTTACAAGTTGATATGATGGTTTAATGTAGTTTTACTTTAATATCTGCCACCAATTTGACTTTGAGTAAGTCAAATTAATTTCCTCGACGTTGCTCGTATTATATTAAAAAAGTTTTTATTAGCTTATAAATTTTCTCAATATCACTCAGTAGCTAGCATATTCAAGAAGAACGGTTTTAATTTCTCTGTCGAGCTACCCCTTGGAAAGAAGCCTAGTGTTCTGAGGCAGAGCGTTGTATCTACCATATCCGAAGTGCAGATAAACACTGTTCCTGGTCAAATTTTGAGGGCGGTATGAATGCATTTTCTGTGAACCTTGTTTCATAGCATGTTCATGCATTTTTTGTAGATTTCTACAGTGAAGAATTGTTAACTTTTTGTAAAAAAGCCCATATACAGTGAGTAGGTAACTGCAAAGATACTTTTAATAGAACGATTTTATGGTTCCAGGAATAAGAGCTATTTACGTAAGACCCTTTATAGTGTTTCAGTGTTAATAAACTTCTCTTAATGTGTATTATGTTGCACAGGGTGAGCAAAACTCGATGTCCCAGCTCTAGTATGAGAAAATTTGTGGTCTTAAAAATTACTTCTGCCAAGTATTTGACCTGAAAAACGTAGTAGCAGCTCTAGTACATGGATTTATTATTTTCACATACAACTATTATTTTTGGTAAGTTCTGGCAACAACATTTTTTTGTCATGACAGCATTTTATAACCTTAAATTATGTCAATATAACCAATAAAACTGATACAGTTCAAATATTATACGGGGGGTAATCTGTCAAATTTGCATGGCCTACTTCTCCGAAAAATATAATGAAAAGCTTTATATGTTGCACATACGGGGTGTTCATTATAAAATTTCATCTAGCAGGCTATGAAATTTTGAGAGGAAAGGATGACATTATCAAACTAAATGCACTTTTATTTCTCCATCCTTTTCTTTTAACATTTCACAGCCAACTAGATGAAATTTTATAATGAACACCATATAACTCTTTTCCTGATTGTCGAACTGTGATAACTGGTTATTTTAGTATTGATTTCTTACTTGATAGCTCATATAAATTTGAACTTAAAGATATTCTGAATTCATTCAATGTAAGTCCTGTGTTTGAACTGCCAACACGTGTACATGGAAACTCATCCACTGCAATTGATTATATTTGCACCAATTTTAATACACACCTATTTGACAATAAAGCTGCCGAAAACGGGCTGTCAGATCATACTTTCCAATTAATTAGTTTCCACCAAACCTTAAATGAAAACTCACAATTTCCTTTGATAAGATCTTTCGCAGAAAAACATAAAAAATACTTTAGGGATTGATTGGCTACAGAAAGGTGAACAAATTTGATGGTAGACAAAAGTGACACAAATAGTAAAATGCACATCTTCTTGAATATATTAGATAGTTATTTTAATATTTGGTTTCCACTAGTATGTACGTGCAAATAAACTGTGGCTTACAACAAGGTATACGAACGTCTTCAAAGCATCTACGCAAGATGTCTCGACAATTAAAAATTGGTGAAATAACTTTGCATGTATATAAAAAATACAAATTAATCTATAGGAGGACTGTACGCTTAGCCAAACGCAAATACTATAATGATAAGATTTCTTCTTCTACAAATACATCAAAAACTGTTTGGAATACTATAAACTCTTCAACTAAATATTACAAACCTAATGTGATAAAGTGCATTACAACACACAACACTAAAGTAATTGATCCATTGATCCAATTGAGATAGCAAACCACTTCAACTCTTTCTTTGTAAATATACCTTTTTCACTGTAATCTAATCAAATCCAAAATAATGAACCAGTAAACCATTACCAACCTATCATAAATTCCAAAATTGAAAACAGTATCTACTTATACAAGGTAACTGAACTTGAAGTACCTACTCGAAGTTTATAACTTAAAAAATACAAACTCCACTGGCCCTGATGAATACTCAGCAACACTAATCAAATACTGTGCATGTCAATTGAGTAAACCTCTATGCTATCTAGTCAATGAATGCTTCTCAGAGGCGGTTTATCCAAATTAATTAAAGTTAGCTAAAGGTAGCTTTTCACAAAAGGGGAAACCCACAGGACGTGAAAAATTATCGGCCTATTTCATTAATCTCAGTTTTTCTAAAAGATATTTGAGAGAGTTTTTGCAAATAGAATGTTAAAGTTTCTGAACACCCACAAACTAATATCAAGCACTCAACATGGCTTTCGTAATAAAAGGTCAACTGTATCAGCGTTATGCTATGTTCTCGATAAGATTTACAAGCACCTGGATGGCAGTGAAAAAGAGACAGCCTTATTTGTGGACCTAACCAAAGCTTTTGACTGTGTGGATCGTGTGCTGCTTATGGAAAAACTATGTGCATATGGAATTATGCTTCTTTCACAATGAACATAAACGTAAAACACACATAAACATAAACGTAAATGTAAAAGTTAAATTTTAATAAAGATTGTATTTTGTTCACAATGATATTACAATTACGTCTTCCATTTGTTACGGATTACGACCAACCGTAACACTTACATAAACTTAAAATTGAACTTGATGTTATTTTGATTATATTAAAGATGATGTTATTGTTATGTAAAAATCTAGCGATTTTTTTCGGGAAGTGTCAGTAATGTCACCAAAATATCAAAATATATTTTGATTTTGAGTTTTTGTCCTAATTAAATTAACAACTAAAAGACAAAACTTTTCAAATACACGCGGCACAAAAGAGTTAGTTTGGCTGTATTCATATTCTCACCAAGAATTAACAATTTGACTGTCAAAAGTGTTTGTTTAATCAAGCATACGCATATGTATTTGACCAACCCCTATTGTGAAAATAAAAGGACTTAAGATTCCTTTAAGGTTACTGTATGTATACCGTATGCATACGTACACATTATGTTTATAAACCTTGTGAATGAGGCATTATGGGAAATTGTTACAAACTACTAAAGTCATACCTAGCACAACGTAAGCAGTATGTATTTTACAATGGATTTGCATCTAACCGGTTGAAGGTGGATGTTGGTGTCCCTCAAGGTAGTGTACTTGGTCCTCTGTTATTTTTATTATATATAAATGACATAACTGATTACTTAACAACTCTGCACTGCGAGTTTGCTGATGATATCACATTGCTCTCAGTTAGTTCTGATGAGGAGCGTATGAGGGAGTCTTTAATTACAAATTTGTCAAATTTATCTCATTACTTTAACAAAAAAAAACTTACACTAAATCAAGATAAAACATTCATAATGCAATTTTTCCCAGTGGGAGCAAACTATTTGACAAGTCACTATATCCCCTTGGAGGGCAACTCCATTAAACAGGTCTCTTGCTTTAAACTGTTAGGGATACACATTGACAAGTCATTAAATTGGAAGGAGCATGTATAATCCATTCGGCTATTTTTGGTATCAACCCAGCGATTGTTTGTTTACTTGTCGCCAAGACAAAATTGTCAAGATGCGTCATTAAAATTTCGTTGTTGCCGACTTTTTGTACACTTAAGCGTGCATTTTGTAAGCTAATTTGTTATTAAAAAACGATGTCTTAAGAAAAAATACCCAAGGTAATTAATGCAAAACTGCGAATTTGCATTAAAAAATGCTACCTCCAATTTAGAACAGACCTCTACCAAGAATCGCACTCTATGACCTTGGCTAAAATGTCGATTGTTTTTGGGGTAAGCATTAACTCTGCTTGCTTTCAATTGCCGCTGACAGAGACATATCATTTTTCCTGTTCTTCTCTAACTGTATTCCGCCTTTATTTTAGTCCAAAAAGCAGCAAACTTCTTATACATCATCACAACCACATTCACACTATAAACTTATTAACCTCAACTATTATCGTTGTAAAAGATACATTTTTAAATGCATTAATAAAATATAATATTTTTGCTAACGTAGAGCCTCGGCCAATTTTTTTACTAGATTCTAGGTTGTGATCATTATTATTCAACACATCAATATATTAAAAGTTTGAACTAATGAAGCCATCTGGCAACTATGTGAGAAAAACAGTAAACAATAACCTTAACCTCAAACTGATTATTAATTACTGTCAGTGTCAGTCATGTTATACCGGGTGAAATATGTCAGATTTCCAACGCCTACTTGACGACAAAAATAACTGAATGGATTATAAATCATGTATGTGTTCAATGTACAAGAAACTGTTTTGCTTTTTATCGCCTTACACAAATAACCAGTAAAAAAACCAGAAAAATTTTCTACTTCTCATTTATTGAATTTAAGATCCGGTATGGTATTATATTGTGGGGTGCTTCATCTGCATCTAACAGAGTGTTTATCAATCAAAAAGGTCTATCCGTATAATGTTTAACTTATCATTTCGTGAATCATGTAAACGGTTTTTCATATCCGAAAAAATAATGACGCTTCCATGTCTTTTAATTTATGAAGTACCAAAGTTCGTCAAAAATAATTCAAATGCTTTTCAAACCCTAAATTTGCATCATGCTTATGACACCAGAATGGGAAATAGCTATCAATACACTTTACATAGACTAGAATTATACAAAGCAAATCCGCATTACATGGGGGCGATGATTTACAATAAGTTACCAGTGAGGGTGCGACAAATATCACATAATAAATTCTTATAGGTACGAAATCTCGGCCATTTGTCTGTGGGAAGTGACAATATTGCAGAAAACTGGTTTTTGGATCGCTTCATAATAAATTTCTTTCTTATATCAAAAATCTTTTACTGGAAAAAGCGTCCTATTCAGTGGATGAGTTTCTAAACTTTTTTTGAATTACTTTTATCTATATTGTAGTCTGTAAGAACAAGTTTCCAATTGCTGCTATGTGATAACGTGCTATTCACAGTGTTGTTCAACTTATTGTTGGTATAAGAGTACTTTAGCATTGTAGTTTTGGCCTTTTTGTCTTCCTACATCCTTTATTGTGATATTTGGAATATATTTGATTTGATATTTGATTCGATGATATATTCGCCATATATGTTAAATAGCATTGGTGATAAAATGCATCCTTGTCTTAGTCCCGTTTTAGTTGAGAGACTGTCAGAGTATGTGTTGTTCACCCTAACTTCAGCTGTGTTTCTTTCGTACAGTTGTTTTATTAAATGAACAAGGTGGGGAGGAGTTCCTATTTCGAGAAGAATAGTCCATAGCGACTCCCAAGCAATAGTATCAAAAGCCTTTGAATAATCGACAAAGCATAGATACATCTCTACGCTAAATTGGCTTGCTTTTTCGATTAGTTGACGGACATTTAAAATTTATTCTTTAATGCCCTTTCCCAGTACAAATCCTGTGTGTTCATCAGATATTTGTGGTAGAAGGAATGGTTTTAGATGCTCATTGAGAATGGTTAGAAATATTTTGCTGACATGCGGAATTAACGCTATTGTTCTATAGTTTCCACACTCTAATGGCGACCCCTTCTTGTAAATTGGGACAGAGATGGACTGGCACCACTCATTCGGCCATTTGCCGGTTTAGCGTTACCACTAAACAACCGACATCAGTAGCGGCTCCATCCTCAGCAATTTCCATAGTGTTTGTTACAGCATTACCGAATTCATCCTGGATTATTTGTGTTCTTAAAGTGAAGTCGCGTGAGAGGTATCTGACTTTACTAAACAATTCTCTGGATTCGTTGCAGTTAGCGTGTTGTTCTAGTTCTCTGCATATGTCACTTATTTGTTTATTTTTATCTTGTCGACAGGATTTCCAAATTAATTTGTTGTAGTTGTTCCTCGTTCCCGTTTATATTTGAGTTTCGTAGACAATATGTTTATACATTTTTTTTTGTTTTCAGCTCTAATATTTTAATTTTATATACCTTTTAATTTCCATTTGATTTCCAATTCTACTGCATAGCGAAAAAAGACAGCAATAAGAAAATCACCTCTTGCAAAGCCAAGTCACCAAATTTTAGTTACACTACCAACAGTCTTCCTACACATAATTTGGCATAACATGTGTGACTCACTTCTCTAAGAAAAATGAATAAAATTATAGTTTGAGAATACTTCTAGTAAAATTAAAGTCAATACAGTCTTCAAAATTCTAAATAATTTATTTATTTATCTTTGTAAAGCGTTATCGGGTGGCAACACCAGACAGGTCTAAGACTAGTCCCATCCTTACGGTCCTATCAAGAAAACAAAAGATGAGGATACTTTCAAAGCGCTCAGTGTCAGTGTCGTCCCGAGACATTTGACACAAAAGTGATAACTTAAGAAAATATCGAAAAAGGAGGTACGGTATTACAGAAGTAATTCACGGTATGCTTCAAAATAATAAATTAAAGTCATATGTGGCTAGATGACGAATTCTAATGAACAAATGCTACTTTTCGAGTAGAAAACTGCGTAACTTAAGATCACATTTTTTTAATTTATTTGTGAAAATATAGTGATCCAAATAAAGTAATGTGACAGACTACTCAATCAAGTTGTATACTCTTTAAGTGTAAATTAAAGCGTATAAAAAAAAAAAAAAAATATACTAGAAAAAGGCAATGGAAACAACAGATCAAAAGACAAAACAGAATGGAATAGAACAAGAAACCAGGACCAAATACTCAAAACAAGTTTCTGTTTCTGGCTCTGGTAGGTAATGATAATATTTCTTCTCGGTCGTCAAATAAAAATTAAAAGGAAAAATAAAAGCGAACGTGAATTTAAAGATAAAAAATGTGGAAAAATTTTATTCAAAGTGTTTAAAGATTTGGCCTTCACCCAACAACAAAATTTGTTAGAAAATTTAAATATTAATTGTTATTATTTATATTTTTTATATACTTATAATTATAAAAAAGATTTTTGCAAAAAAACATTCAAATAATCAAAGTAAAGTAATGGTTGTTCCTCAAGATGATATTCATTAAAAATTTTGGTATCCAGGTTCAAACTGGCAAGCGATAACATAAGGATCCCCACATTACAATGTTATCAGTTGCTCGTAAACTCTCTCCAAAGAGCTTTTTATCTTGGACCGTGGCCAAAATGCATCGGAAAACAGCACGTATTTATTAATGTGTCAATTTGTTGTATTTTAAAGCAGGGACATAAATAATTCCCCATTGAATTAACATGCATATTTAAAATACTGAAAGCTTTACTAAAGAAAAAGGAACGAATGCTAAACCTAAACCCAGAAAAAGCAAAAAAGTTTAATTCTCTTATAAGCTAAATCTATGGCAATAACCACAGGGGGAAGTTTATTTTTTGTGATTGAACAAACCCATTAAACCTGGTTAAGTATTCTATAACCTTATTTATTCGTACATACACATACAATAATGAACAAGGAATTTCTTAGATAAATAAACAAAGCTTTTCGCAGAATATTACAAAGCAGTATTATGTTGCCGAAAATTGATTATTGACTATTTATTAGACGAATGAAAAGGTTGTAATCCGAACCAGTTCGGTGTAGGCTTAGAACGTAATCGAATTTGCATGCGGTGGGGACTGAAATGCTCGCCCCACAACTTTGAGCACGCCTTCGCTAGATTAGGTTGTAAAAGTTTGCCCCGTCTTCTTCGTGCTGACTGGAAAGTTGCGAACCAATTTTGTAAATCAACTTCACGATTTACTTAATTTCAGCAAATTGCATTGAAATAACATGAATTACGTTGAAATGTACTGGAAATTTATAAAAGACGTATAACGTGGAATATCTATTGTAAAACCTATATTTTTACTTAAGGATTCTATATATATTTCAATATTTCGCTATTTTTATAAACTTAATTACTACTTTTATATTCCCATTAATTCGCTTATAATCAATATGCAACTTTTGCTTACTCTAGCTGTTTTAATAACCTAATTCAGTCAGGCCTACGTCTCAAGATAATTAAATACTGGTAAAAGTGAAATGGTAAAACTGGAGACCAAAGTCGATAAGAGGAATAAGGGACACATGCCTAGAATACAGGGGGGCTCTGGAATGTAGGAGGGAAGAGAGGGTGAATGTTGGATGTGTGCGAGATTGAGCGAAAAAGACGAGAATGGTGTGGTTCCGATCGAAAGGGAGTGGTTCCGTGAAAGTAGCGGTGTGTGATAAGTAGTTGGGGGCCCAACCGAAGGGGGGTGTTAAGTTGGTAAGACCTAGGCAAAGTTGTTTTTGTTGTTGATAATGTATATGCATATACTGATGAGGAAAAACCCCGGCGACACCCCGAGGGGTGGGGATAGTACTATGCTTCTGGGGTTGCCGATACATAAGAGTTTTGGGGGTATCTCTTATGCTCCCCAGTCGACACTAGCGGGTATGTAGTGTCAACCTGATGACCGTACCTGCTGGTTAGAGATACTCACTGCTTAGCGGCTTCTGAGTTCTCGGGTGCGAGCCTTAACTCGTTTACTAATCAATTTTAGGGGGGCACTAGCTAGTTGTCGAAGATCAGAAGGTAACATCAGTAACATCAGATGTTTTATATTGAGAGCATTTATATTATTTATTTTTACATTTTCCCTGGTCCATGTTACGAGGGTATATTAGTACTAGATGGTACATGGACTGATAGAGTTAGTAGGGCAAGAGAGGCCCGACGCGGGGGTGCTTCGGACCCCCTGTGAGTAGTATGATTTATGGTTATTTTGATGCAGAACAGTAACTGTTTCATTATTTTCATGTGCATATTTCCCGAGCCTTCTCTATCGACGTCTCTATTTGAATTATACTAAAACCACCGATTGATGGCATCGTTATGACCCACAGAAGCATCAAAAAGTAAGTTTATCGTGTTTGTTATGATTGTTATTGCAATAACTTGCTGTTTATACTATTAATCGGTCACATGCTCCCGGGCTAAAATAGCCAGAAAAGACCGAACTTTACACTATATTTTTTTTTGTTAAGTGTCCTATTGCGATACCACGAAATAACATGCGGCAGACAGGGGTATTAAACCAATTCGGAGAGCTAAAGGGTAGGTTCGAATTGACAGTTATTAGGACTTATTTACTGAATGAAATGGGCGCCACTGGATTTTTAGTTGTTGAAAGGGTAAAACCAGAAACCGGAACTTTATATCTATCCTAGGATGATAGAAGTTTCTAAACAAGCAAGTTAAGTTAATTAGCCTTTATAATCAATTTATTACCCTATTATTTACAATATTTACAAATTGGAGTCGGTGGTTAGTATTAAAAAAAGAACTGTTTCTGTTTTGTTTTCCTAATCTTAAGTTATTACAGGAACCTATGCGAGCTAATCAAAATCCTAATCAGGTATCGATGCGATTGGCTTGGCAAACGTGGATAAGAAATGAGTTTCAGGTGCGAATATTAAAAAAATGTGTAAATCGGAATGGACTGTCTTACTCAAATTGGCGTAACAGTGTCTCGTTGCCCTCTGAATAGGCAACCATTTCCAGGAAAACATGGGAAGCTATCGTCAATCAGCTGCGTGGCAAGTGGTGGTACACGTGTGGAAACTTGATCTAATCCGGCGTTGCGTTTGTTCTGTTCTGCTACGTTAGACGAAAGCAGCTACCCTGCTGGTTTTCTTCTTTAGCTCTTGGGGATGGACCAAATGAGAGCAAAAAGTGAAAAGGATGGGCTGCTGCAATAGGTGTCTTGGTCTCAGTTTTTGGGACATAGATTTCAGTGTGAAAATACTTGCAGCCTCGTGACCAGAAAAGCACCTTTCAAAATAAATTGATTTGCGCAGTGGACCGTTAGGTATTCAAATATGCACTAGGCGTAATGGATTAATTGTTTAAATCGAAATACAAAACTCCACGTGGGATAAAGAAACTTGCAATTTAAACCATCCAAATGACCACTTTGCTCGGACACAGCTGACGAGAGATCGAAAAGAGGAAGGTCACTTTTCAATCGCCGAGCTAGCGTTCCACTCCATCGCCAGCAGATGGTATCTATGGTGGGGAGAACTCGGAGTAAGATAAGATTCAAACGATAGAAATTCGCTTATGACATATTTTAGAAGATTTCAAGGATTGAGCTTTTGTCTAAGATATAAGAAATAGTAACTCAGGTGTAAACTGTTAGGTATATAGCCCAAAAATTTTACACCAGAACAATTCAACCAATCAGGAAGTCTTATTTCGATTCGTTGCCACGGTAACCAAGTAAGTTATCGGATTTTTTTTGAGTTAGGGGAAGCGACACTAGAAATTTTTTTGGCTTTGGCGAAAAACAATTTTATTTTACTATTATTTGCAGCAAGCAGTGTTTTAACCAAATTAATTTTTCATGTCAAAGCACTTGTCTGCTTTGCTGATAAGTTTTTCGAAATTATAAGTACTTCGGACGATATTAACAACAACTAGCAATTAATAAAATATATTGTTGCGAACTCGGGGTTCGATAATTCCAGTGTAACGATTTAACACGAAAACACTATTTATTTATTTCCACAATTACACACGACTACTAAATAACTCATTACTTAACACTTTATAGCCTTCTATTATCGCTTCGTAACTTTAGCTTACTTATAGCTCGATTAAAATACGACTATTCTACTGCGCGCTCTATGCGCATTTATATACAATCCTAAAATTACAGAAAAACCTAGAAAGTTCTTTATAAGAATTCTTGAATAATCTCACATAAAAAAAACGGTTGTAAACAACTGCCTTCTAGATAAAGCCAGACGAGCAATAAATCACTCGTGTCAGCTATGACGCAGCGCGGATAGGTCGCGAAGCTCCACCAACCAACACGCTCCCATGCGTTGCCCCGCCTCCCATGCGGCGTTGCTGCGAATCGTAACATTGCCCTCCTCCTAAGGCTGTTCGTCCCGAACAGATAGAGTTCCATGGTATCGTGCTAATCGATCCAAATGAACGACCTTCATCTTTGACCTAGGGGTCCGCTGGATTTTATACACCACATCATTCATCTTCTTTATAATTGTATAAGGTCCTTCCCAATTTTGGCTAAGTTTGGGCGACTTCCCCACCTTTCGCCTCGGATTGTATAGCCACACCAAATCACCATCCTGGATGCCGCGGGAGTTAGCTAGTAAGTCATATCTTGCTTTGGCTCGATCACTGGATATCCGCAGTTTATTCCTGACTTGAACATTGTCCAGCCTCTCCTTGAGCTCTTCCACAAAGTTCTCAGAGTTGAGCGTGTCTTTTTCTGGTGTTCCATACATCAAATCCGCAGGAAGCCCCATTTCCCTTCCGAACATCACTTTCGCCGGAGTATAACCAGTGGCTTCATGCGTAGAGCCTCGATATGCCATCAACATGAGAGGTAGATGTTGGTCCCAATCACGCTGATGATCTGCCACCATTTTAGACAGGTAATGTTCCATGGTCCGATTAAACCTCTCTACCGTCCGACTGTGGATGCAAAGGAGTTGTCCTGGTCTTGCAAATTCCGAGAAGTTCCATGACCTTCTGGAAAACAGCCGATTCAAAATTTCGGCCCTGATCAGAATGAAGTTCGAGAGGGACCCCAAATCTGCAGAACATTTCATTTACTAGCACCGTTGCCACAGTCGTTGCTTCTTGATTAGGTAGGGCGATGCTTCAGGCCATTTAGTGAAGTAATCCATGGCGACCAAGATGTATTTGTTGCCGGACTCAGTCTGAGGAAACGGTCCCGCGACATCAATAGCTACCCTCTCGAATGGAGCACCTACAATGTACTGCACCATTCGGCCCCGTGATCTTGTTCGAGGTCCTTTTGTGGCACAACAAACTTCGCACTTGCGGCACCAAGATTCGACGTCTTCATGATAGTTCACCCAATAATACCGCTCTTTAATTTTGGCCAATGTTTTATTGACCCCAAAATGGCCTCCGCTTGTTCCGTTGGCAATTTCCTGTAGTACATCTGATTTTCTGTTACCAGGAACAACCAACTGACTGACTACGGACTTGCCATCCGGACTCTCTTTGGACTTTTACCAGCAATTTCTTGCCATTCTGGTCTCTTGTCGTCAGTCTTTGCAGAGAGGATGGGTCCAATATCTGGATCATTCATTTGTTCTTCTCGAAGGGTCTGTGTGGTCCAACCATCGTTTCTTTCTACCGACGTTCTCCTTACAGAAGGATGTCCCTCACGTTGCTCAGATCTTCGACAATGCCGACTATCTTCTTTACATGGCCGTCTAGACAATGTATTGGCATTTCCGTGACACCTTCCTGGTCGATGTTCAGTTTGGATCTTCTGTCCTTTAATGCGTTCAGCCTCTGTAACACTTTTGCCACCCAAATTATTGACTTGACTTGATTAGTTGACATGACTGATCTTGGGGGTCTTATCCGGCTCGGTCAATTGCCCCCTTACAACGACAGGAATTGGTCTTTCCTGGATTCTAGTGCGGTCTTGGTTGCCACTCGGTCTTCTAAAGAACGGCGACGGACTCCTTGCTCTGTTACGGCAGTTACTCTTGACGTGACCCAGTTTACCGCAATTAAAACATTTTATGCCCCGATTGCCTGTTGATCGAGGCGTTCTTCCCAACAGGGCTTGGATATTGACTGCCATATCCTTCAACGCTTTATGTAAGCATGCCATCGATTCAGTCCTTGACGTATCCTCCTCGTCATCGCAAGTTGCCATTCGTATACGTGGAGAAGAACCAGGTGACACTCGTGACGCTTCGAATTCCAGGGCCCGAACTAGTGCCTCGCTCATATCCTTGGGCCTTACTAGACGTAAGTGGTATCTCATGTCACTATCGCGAACTCCCTCAATGAACCTTTCGGCGGAAAATTGCGTTTGAAAACCTTCAGGGGCTGATGGGTATGCCAGGTGAATTAGTCTGTCTATGTCCGCCTCAAATTCTTGTAAGGATTCACCTGACTTCTGTTGTCTCATCCTCAGCTGGGCTTGGAACACGGTTTCTTTGTGCTCGTTTCCAAATCGTAGTTGCAGAGAGTGTACTAAAACGGCATAATTTAATAAGCTTTGATCCGCTGCCGACAGAGATTGGAGTAACTCAGCCGCTTTTCCACGAAGTGCTACCACTAATGATGTAGCTTTCTGGGGCTCGGACCAGCCATTAGCTTTTGCAGCTGCCTCAAATTGGGTTTTATAGATTTCCCAGGCCGTAGTACCGTCATAATCGGGAGGCTTTATTTTAGCGTTGGCTGTGCTAAAACTCTCTGTAGACACGTTGTCGTCCTCAAGTTGTTCCCGGAATTTCTTTTCTAGCTCGAGAACCCTCTGGTTGACAGCTTCTAGTCCTTCGTTAACGCCGTTAACGGATTCGTTAACGGATTGCATTATTCTTTCTTCCAACTCTTGCTCCCTAGCTGCGAGATGGGTCACTAATTCTTCTTTGAACCGTTCCTGTTCTTCCTTCTGTTGTTGATAACGTCGCTCCTGTACTTGATCACGTTTTTCTTGTTCCTCTTTTTGTTCCTTATAACGTTTCTCCTGTTCTAGATAACGTCGCTCCTGTACTTGATCACGTTTTTCCTGTTCTTCCCTCTGTTGTTGCAAAAGTCGCTCCTGCACTTGATCACGTCTTTCCTGTTCTTCTTTTTGTTCCTTATAACGTTTTTCCTGCTCTTCTTTTTGTTCTACATAACGTCTTTCTTGCTCTTCCTTCTGTTGTTGCATAAAGGACAGCAGAGCGGCAAGTTGATCCTCCATCGCTTGATGCTGGCTTCTGGTCACTGGCATAAACACGTAATGTCCGGTAATGAAGCACTCACTTACAGTTCAGCAATATTAGTTCTCAAGTTCCCACTGGAATCGCACTTCTGACACCAATTGTTGCGAACTCGGGGTTCGATAATTCCAGTGTAACGATTTAACACGAAAACACTATTTATTTATTTCCACAATTACACGCGACTACTAAATAACTCATTACTTAACACTTTATAGCCTTCTATTATCGCTTCGTAACTTTAGCTTACTTATAGCTCGATTAAAATACGACTATTCTACTGCGCGCTCTATGCGCATTTATATACAATCCTAAAATTACAGAAAAACCTAGAAAGTTCTTTATAAGAATTCTTGAATAATCTCACATAAAAAAACGGTTGTAAACAACTGCCTTCTAGATTAAGCCAGACGAGCAATAAATCACTCGTGTCAGCCATGACGCAGCGCGGATAGGTCGCGAAGCTCCACCAACCAACACGCTCCCATGCGTTGCCCCGCCTCCCATGCGGCGTTGCTGCGAATCGTAACAATATGTAGAATAAATCTTTTTAATCTTGCAACAAAACTTCATTTTACTGATATTTACAGAAACTAGTTTTTTTTTGTTAAAAATAACTACACACTTTTATTTACTTTTAACTATTAAAACACAATTACTCTCTACTAACAATTCGCACTATCCGCTTGCCCGCTTATTTCGCTTGTTTACTACACTGCACTATCTATTCCATTCCACCTCGCGCGGCTTGCTGGTTTATATACCCGGCCCGAACACACTTTCGTACTTTCTAGAACGGAGGCGACTATTTCCGGTTCTCGTTTATTCTAGATGGGTTCCCGAGGTTCCAGTCGGCGCTCGGCATTGCCGCTTCGGCCCGAATCTCTGTTCACGGACGGTCGGGCCTATTGCCCCTCTCTTAGCTCCGATCGTCCCGATCAGGAAAATCTCCACGACTGTAAGTCTTTAACCGTTCAAGATGAACCACTTTTATCTTTGCTCCAGGGGTACGTTAAATCCTGTATACCGCGTTGTTGATCCGTTTGATGACTGTATATGGACCCTCCCGACTTGGAGACAACTTAGGAGACTTTCCTTTTTTCCTCTGTGGATTATACAGCCAAACCAAGTCACCTGCCATAAATCCTGCAGAATTCGCCCTTCGATCATATCTGACTTTCATCCGATCTCTGGCAATCTTTATCTTTCTCCTCACGTTTCGATGGATTTCCTTTAATCTTTCTCGAAGTTCATCAGCATAGTTCTGGACATCTTGCACTGGTTCTTCTGGTGATCCGTACACTAAATCTACCGGAAGACGAAGTTCTTTACCAAATATAACCTTGGCAGGGGTATGTCCTGTTGTATTAAGCACTGCACCTCTGTAAGCCATCATTAGAAGTGGCAGAAATTTGTCCCAATCTTTCTGGTGGTCCGCTACCATTTTGCAGAGGTATTGTTCCTTGGTTCGATTGAAACACTCGACCATGCCATCTAATTGTGGATGGAGCGGAGTTGTCCTTGTTTTGCGGATTCCCAGAAGTTCCATGAACTTCTTGAAAAGTTGGGATTCAAAATTCCGTCCCTGGTCCGAATGAAGCTCTAATGGTACGCCGAGTCTACTGAAGAATTCGTCAACCAAGACCCCTGCCACGGTGTTAGCTTCTTGATTTGATAGTGCATAAGTTTCAGGCCATTTACTGAAATAATCCCTGGCAACTAAGATGTATTTGTTGTCATCGTCCGTTTCTGGAAAAGGACTTGCCACGTCGATCGCAATACTTTCGAATGGGGCGCCAACATTGTTTTTCTTCATTTGCCTCCTAGTCTTTCTTTGTGTTCCTTTTACGGAGCACCAGGTATCACAATTTCTGCACCACTCTTCGACGTTATCTCGGCAACTCATCCAGTAGTACCCTTCCCGAATTCTATCCAGGGTCTTATTCACTCCAAAATAGCCTCCATACATTCCATTGTGCATTCCTCGCAAGACATCTTTGCGTCTACTTTCTGGTACGACAAGCTGGAGCGTGGCACTTTTCTCGTCGGGGATCTCCCAAGTCCTCTTCAGTAAACCATTCTGAATGGCCAAGGAATCCCATTGAGCTTTTACTTTCGGGCTCTTATCTGCTATGTCCTTCTAACTAGGTCTTTGATTTTCCAATTTCCATTGACGTATTAACCCCACGACATTATAGGTTGCTTCTTCGACCTTCATTTTTTCAGTGGTCCAATATTCGTCGACGTCAATCCTGGTTCTCCTAAGAATGCTTGGTCCTTCTCGTTGGCAGTGTCGACATTCTGCTTTACAAGGCCTGCGTGATAATGCATCTGCGTTACCATGATATCTACCTGGACGATGTTCAATCTTACCAGGGATGGTGAGGCTTCTTCCAAGCTGTTTAATCCTAATGATCTTGGGGGCTTCCGTGGGGACAGTCAGTGTTCGCCCCTTTACACTGACTGGTCTTAGTTTTCCGGCTGATGTGTCAGTCCGCCAGATTGTCGTCGTGGCGGAGAACGCAAGAGTCCCTTTTAAAATGGCCCATTCTACCGCAGTTGAAACAAGGTCCGGGTTTCTGTAGGTCGGCATTTCGCTCCATATTTGTTCTGTAACCAATGTCTTGTGCCCTGCTCCTTGATTGACTTGCTCCTTGAAGATAAAACTGCTGACCAACCTCTTCAACAAAGTTTACACAGGCGGTCAATTGCCAAATGACTAGCTGCTGTCGACATTCATCCCGCTTCCCAAAAAGGCGAATGCAACTAAATGCTCCGACCACAGAATAATCAGATTGATGAGTCATGTCCTAAAAGCTTTCCTTAATATCATACAGAGACGCATATATAGAAGACTCGACGAGAGAATAAGTGACACACAGTTTGGCTTCTCAATTCTCAATACAGGTTTAAACGACACATTACACCTTACAGTTAATAAGTTAACGCAGACATCTTTGCATGCTTTATAGACTTGGAAAAAGTCTTTGACAGTCCAACATCATAAACTTATATCAATCCTGCGTGAGTCCGGAATTGATGACAGAGACACAAATATAATATCAAAGCTATACTTACAACAAAAAGCCATTGTTCGAGTCGAAAACGAAACATCAGAAGAGTTTAGCATAAGGAGAGGAATACGCCAAGGTTGTATGCTACCACCTCTTCTATTTAACGTGTACTCAGAACCTCTATTTATAGAGACATTAGACAACAACAAGGCATAGAAGAGGGAGTTGTCATAAACGGACAAATACCAAATAACCTGAGATACGCTGACGATACCGTCCTTATGGCAGATACTGCTGAAGGACTTCAGAGATTTATAGACCGCGTAGAGACTGCAAGCAACAGATAGGTATGAAGATAACTCTCAGAAGACACACATACATTAATTATCAGTACATCCGCCATCGGCAACCTACAGCGCTAACAATGTAGTTCTCATAATGGCCGAGATAGTTACATATCTGGGCTGCAACTTGAATAAGGACTGGGATAACTCTCGAGAAATAAAGTGCCGGAAAAGCAAGAGGTACATTTAACAATATGCGTAACATACTATGCAATCTATCCCTCAACATCCATACTAGAATAAGAATTTTAAAATGCTAGGTACTATCAACCCTTTTATATGGAGCAGAAGCGTGGACCCTTACTGATGCCTCATGTAGTGTTATAGTCGCACGCTCAGGATCTCATGGATTCACCACGTGTCAAACGATACGGTATTGCAACGCATCGATGGACAACTAGAATACCTGCAATACGTCAAACGTAGAAAATTGGAATACTTCGAACATATCATGCGAAATGAAAAATACCACTTTCTTCAACTCAATCTACAGGGCCGAAAGTCAGCAGGACGAAGACGAACATCGTGGCTGCGAAACTTACAAACCTGGACTGGAATGACATCGACAGCGTTATTCAGAGCGGCAATAAATAGAGTAATTTGGAGCAATGTGATAGCCAACATCCAGAGAGGATAGGCACTTCAAGAAGAAGAAGAAAAACCGACACTTATAGCCCTTTCGAAATGGATTAATTGATGAGATGCTACAATTCTTAGCACAAGGAGCATTACTTTAAAGGGTTAGATGAAAACCGATAACTAAACGCTCACTACTTTTTATCATATCAGAACCTATATGACAAAAAGTTCCTAGGGTTGCCAAATTTTTAATTATTTATTAATATTTATGATGCTGCGACATCTCCTTCAGGTATAAGTGCAGAATACTATTTAGAAAAGTCATATAGTTGGTTATGATTTTTTTACAGAAAGAGATGATATAATGAAAGTAAATGGATTTTTGTTACTGCAGCCTCTTCTTTTGACATTTCACAACAAACTGTATGCTTTTTTTTAATAAACCCCCTTACATCACAAGGAAGTTCGTGTCGGGTGTCAACCAAAGACTAAAAGTTACAATATGCAGGGATATCAATTATAATATGTTTGAATATATTCATAATATCCAAACATTTGAAAAAATTATCAGTAAGTCCGTTGAATTTTATTTCGGTTGAGTTCGGATATCTTAATCAGATATGAACGAAAGTGTACCATATAAACGAAAATTTGTAATCCTACAAGGGAAAACGTCCTATGTAAGTTCTCATCATCACTGCATTTTTTACAAAATTTTCTTTTAATATCAATCATGTCCCTCAGAAGTATCTTCTTGTTAACTGCATGGTTGACTAGACAACCTACTATCGAGGCGGTACAATGTTTTATCAGACTGTGAAGGCTTTCACGGCCGGTCATAATACTATCTAAAGTGTTTTCCGGGCTATAAGGCCGTGGTCCAATGGAATTGCTTCCTGACGCTTCGTCTACTACTGCGCCAGACATTATCAAAGGCGATGAGGCAGTGGGCGAAGTGATCTCCCTTGCTTCCCGGCGATGACTGATTCGACTGTAGCCTGTAGCACGCTCCGTGGTATTCGTACCGCCGCTGTCGCGTCGCAGTGGTAGGGCCGGGGTGGGGGCGGCGGCGCGGGGCTTCGACGTGCTCGACGGGCGTCGCAGAACTCGCTTCCAGTCTGCATTTAGAAACGTAATTTGCTCCTTCCTGTTGAAAGTGTTTTCGTGTTTAAAGATCTCAATGGCTTCCCTCCTTAGTCTCGGATAATAGCGCTGTGATTGATGTAGGATATCCACTTCATTAAAAAGGATGTTGTGATCTTCAGAGAGAGCATGCTCTGCTACTGCTGACTTTTGCGTTTGTCCCAGCCTGCAACTCCTTTTGTGTTCTGTGATCCTCGTGTTGACACTGCGTTTTGTGGTGGCAATGTATACAGAGCCACAGCTGCATGGAACTCTATACACTCCGGGTGCTGATAGGGGATCTCTGCGGTCTTTAGCCGATCTCAAGCTCTGTTGAATTGTACGAATTGGTTTAAAGACAGTCTTAACCTTGTGCTTCTCCAGTAGCCTACCGATCCTGTCCGTGACTTTGTGGATGTATGGTAGAGTAGCCCAACCGCGCTTTTCTACATCATCTCCCGTTGTTGCTTCCTGTTGTTCTACATTCCTTGGGCGCACGGCTCTATCAAACTCCTGCTTGCTGTATCTATTCCAACCAAAGGCTCTCTCCAGATGCTTCATTTCTCGTTCCAATTCAGCTGGCTCACAAATTCTCTTCGCTCTCAGAGACAGAGTTTTTATGACTCCCCTTTTTTTGTCTAGGATGATGGTTTGTTGGTTTGTGTGTTGGTTTTCTATACACGGTATGTGCAAGCTTTCTATTCGGCCTTCTTGCCACCAAAACATCCAAAAACGGTAGGCGTCCTTCCTTTTCTATCTCCATAGTGAATTGGATTTTTGGGTTAATAGAGTTTAGGTGTAAGAGGAAGTTTTGAAGTTCGCCCTCTCCATGGCTCCAAATAACAAAGGTGTCGTCCACATATCGAAACCAGCACCTTGGCCTCTTCCTTGCTGTAGCCAACGCCCTGGCCTCGAAAATTTCCATAAAATAGTTGGCTATTACTGGACTAAGAGGGCTGCCTATAGCTACACCATCAGTTTGTTCGTAGAATTCTTCCTTCCATTGAAAGTATGTAGTGGTTAGGCAATGTTGAAACAGCTTAGCAATATCCTGTGGAAATTCTTGATTAATATGTTCCATGGCTTCCTTAATGGGTACCATCGTGAAGAGCGAAACAACGTCGAAGCTAATGAGAATATCCCATGGAGAAAGAGTCAAAGAATGCAGTTTTTCGACGAAATGAGTGGAGTCTATAATGAGCTGTCAGTATTTCCTATTTTTGGCTGCAACAGTTTTGTTTCTTATAAAAGATATTTTTTTTGTCCTCTACCTGCTATACCATCCAGTTAATTTACATAAGGACGCTATTACACTGATCATGTATCTTCTCGTTATTAGACTAGGTACCTATCTAAAATTGTTATATTACCAAAATTAGAATCATGCCCTGTATGGTTTATGCTCTACTGAGGCTGTTTTGCGTTCAAAAGAAAATTATGTTTGTCATTTTGATTATTTTTCATCCTTTGTTTTAAGTATCTCGATGTTTGCCCTCTGTAACAACCCTCAAATCCGTTACAAGTAATATTGTAGCTAAATCGGGGATTTATGATTTATCCACTTTTGCTTTCAATTATGTAAAGAAATTTGTTTAAATTATTTTTGCTGTTTTTTTTGCCAACAATTTCATAAATCTGGGTACGAAATCTCGGCCATTTGTCTGTGGGAAGTGACAATATTGCAGAAAACTGGTTTTTGGATCGCTTCACAATCATCTCGCATGCCCTAGTGGAAGCACCCGCCGTCGTCAGATGGCGCCACTTACATATACGTACAGGCGTCTAAGCAAGATTTAGATCCAATTGCCGTTCAGACTTATTTTTCTATCAGGTTCGAGGTATACCGTACTGATGAGCTCTAATAAGAGCGAAACTAGTCTATGGTTCCTCTGCCTGATAGAGAAATGAGTCTGATACTCTGCTAAACGTCGCCCCCAGACAATATAGGTACGAAATCTCGGCCATTTGTCTGTGGGAAGTGACAATATTGCAGAAAACTGGTTTTTGGATCGCTTCACAATCATCTCGCATGCCCTAGTGGAAGCACCCGCCGTCGTCAGATGGCGCCACTTACATATACGTACAGGCGTCTAAGCAAGATTTAGATCCAATTGCCGTTCAGACTTATTTTTCTATCAGGTTCGAGGTATACCGTACTGATGAGCTCTAATAAGAGCGAAACTAGTCTATGGTTCCTCTGCCTGATAGAGAAATGAGTCTGATACTCTGCTAAACGTCGCCCCCAGACAATATAGGTACGAAATCTCGGCCATTTGTCTGTGGGAAGTGACAATATTGCAGAAAACTGGTTTTTGGATCGCTTCACAATTTCATAAATCTTTTAACACTTTTGTTTTCATTAGAAAGTGCTGATATAATATGTGGAAATTTTAATTACATTATGTTGGTTTGTAATCATCATTGTAACAATCTTTTGGACGGCGTTAAATGGCCAGTAAAGGACAAAAAGCTCTTGAAATTAGCAAAGTTTCGACCTTTATTGAGATATTGAAGACTTTTTCAGTCAGCTAAGGTTGTCTTAACGCTACCGATCTTCGTGATCAAGCAAATAGACAACAATCACTGACAAACAGTACCCAATTACAACACAATCAAATATCCCACAATAGGAATCCAATTTCGTTTTAAAAAGTGCAATAGCTTTTTGTCCTGTACGTCCTGTAAGTCCGTATGATGAAAATCTTTAAATCTAAATGTTACTGCTACCAACCAAACTGACAGTTTTGAATAGAGACTTGACACCTTTTTTTTATCTTATTTGAACATAGAACTATCAAAGTTTATAATAGTATATTATCCAACAAACATATAATGTAGGCTATCACCTATAATGTAGGATCACCGAATGTGTCGTTTGAGCACACGAGCGTAGCGAGTGGCGCAATTCACCTGAGGTAATGATGCCTGTCATACGCAAGTTGGATACTATACTTTGTCCACGGCTTAATTTACTATTTTTACCTAATAATCAATTAGAGAACTGAGTCTTCAACAAGCTTTTTGTTTTGATTGTCAAAGTCGAAGTGACGTTAACACCATTATGGCGGCAGCATCAGGGCATTGCCACCTAGACTATAAGGCCGTGAAGCAGAGTCTGTGACGTCACAGTCGTGGTCCAAGGTCACCATTTGAAATGGATGGATTTCAAATGATTTCGTGTATATTTTCCGTGATTTTACTGTGATTATTCTGTTTTATAATGCGAATTTTGTTTTTATGCACATTACTGGACTTTAGGAAACGTATTAAAGTTTGTGCTAAATTCGGAACTATGCATTTTAGTGTTTAAAAACTGTGAAAATGCCTTACCGGTGCTGTGTCGGGGTGCAACACAAACTTAAAGAATGGACCTAAAAAATCGGTTTTTTGGTTTCCCAGGGATGAAGATTTGAGTGAAAAATGGATTAGAGCCTTTAAAAGAGAAGATTTCGTGCCTGGAGAACATAGTAGGGTACATTTATGCATAAATAAGTAACAAGAATTTTAGAGAAAGTTAGGTTATCCCTCAGATTTCGTTTATAAACAAAGCATGAATTCCATGAACTTTGTAGAAAACTGGTGTTTTAGGTATGTGAGGTGCATTTTCGCAAGGATGAAGTGCAGAAAAAGTTTATTTTTTATAATGAAGAAACAGATCAGACTTTGCAAGCCCCTTTGGATATTTCAAAATTGATCTGTGGTAAGAACTTATTACACACTTAACTTATGATTTGATTATAAATTATATAGTCTCCATTTAACTATTAAATCTCTGAGTATGAAACAGATCCCTTGAAGGGATACTTTTATTTATTGAGTTGAGAAATGAACTTGTACCATACCAGTCCTATTCCTAGGAAAAGCAGAGGATAATAAGATAATGATGTCAACATTTTTGTCTCCTGTAACATTCATTCATATTTTTTGGTAGTAATTCCTAAATTTTTAACAGAAATATGAAGTTTACCGAGTTTGATCTTAGTCATGTAGGTAGTACATTTACACAATATGGACCAAATTAGACCAAGGAACAAATTGAGTACCTAATCAACTTGAATCAAAGTTTGTCAAAGAACAACTGTTTTAGTTATAAATAGAAGCTTTAGCCCTTTTCGGAAACTGCAATCCAATTCCAGAATCCAATTTGGGGCTAAAGTGTTTACACCATAACAAAGACTGTTTGATCTACCTCCTTTACTCTGGACCAAATATTTGATCCCCAGTGTTTACACCATAGTGACATCATTTGATACTTGGACCAAATGTTTGGTCCATGCAGTGTACCTAAATGAGTAAATGTAATACATGGTCTATATAGGAATATGTTGAGAGCAAATAAATCTGTTTATGTAACAAATTTTGAAATTGGTAGCAGGGTGTTGCATAAAGGAGCTAGGGTTTTGTATAAAAGAATATAAATGATTAGAAACTCTTTTTGCATTCTTTGCTCTGGGTGAAATAACTCTTGGGAAAAAAAGCTACATTCTTAATAGGTATATATGCTATATATTAAAAAGTTAAATGAAACCCTCTATACTTGCCTACTGGCAAGTTTACTGTTCTAGTTTATAAACTTCAGTCTGGCCGTTTTCAAATTCAGGAATCAGGATTAGTCACTGAGGGTTAACCTAACTTTTTTTTATGAAACTATGTAGGTACTCTGTATTTTAACTTACCCTACTATTTTCTTCAGATATAGATTAGCTTACATCCATTTTTTCTTCACACCCTCATTCCTTTGAAACCAAACAACGGATTTGCTAGACCTGTTTACATTGATTTCGCACCGTGACACCCAACCACGTTTGTGAAATTTTCAGCGCTTTTAAAGCACTTGTTGTTAGTCTAAACGCAGCACTAGCTGCAAGAAATGTCCTAAAATCCGGCACAATTTATAAAAACAAAAAATTATGAGTACAAAATGAATAATATTAGTCGTAAAGTCTAGTAACCTTGGTCCACGACTGTGACGTCACAGCTTCTGCTTTACGGCCTTATGGTCTAGGTGGCAGTGATCAGGGCGGCCATAACGCCAGTCGCGCGCGTGATATTGGGCGAATTTCAAAAATGATCAACACACACATCTACCGGTACACAGGTTACATCTACCGGTAGATCGCTGGTAATTCCGGTTACACCGGAATTTAAGCCATTTTACGGTCAATTTAGAAACGTTTGATTCACAAATGACATTTTTTTAATAGCTGTCAATCTCAACGGTAATATTTTTTTGTTGTTACTGTTCTTCTCATAGCGAAATCGACACTATTAAAATAATTTTTATTTGTAAGAAGTTGTTTTGTTAGTAGTTGTCCTAGTCCTAGCTCCTTAGGTACCCACGCCAGTTCATATAAAAAATTATGATTTCTTGTGGAAATTAGGGACATTTTTAACGTGGGACACATAACATACGCATAAGACCGTATGCATTGTATAAGTGTTAAACAAACTTGCTTATGCCCTTCTAGATACCCACTATGAATGTTTTGAAGAACTAGGCTAGAACCAGTCCTTAAAATGGACCCATCCTCTCCAAAAACCGGCTTCCACGATTTCAATGTCGAGTCGTCCATTACAATTTACAATTATTATTAATTATCACCAACTCCAAAAATAAATAACACGACTAGGTAGTTATAAATTTTAAATTTAGAAATTTTCATGAAGTTTCAGGCTGTAAACTGTAAAAACATTTTAGCGTTATGTTTGTTTATAGAAAGGCCACGGGCACGAACTGTCAATACTGACATTTTTTCCTTTAATCTACCGAAATTCCACTTTTCTAGACCGGTACATTCGGTGAGCTACCGGTAGCGAACCGACAATTCCACCAGTTAAATTAGAAACGGTCAGTTTCCGGTATATATCCGGTTTCAATATCCCACAGAAAATTGAAACGAAATGGTAGCTGACCGGTTTAACCGGTGGATCCACCGGTGAGTTTTGGAATTCGCCCATTTTGTGTGATAAGGACAGTGCAAGAACTTTGGTGTTTTCTACATGCCATATACTCGATCAACGTCAAAAATTATGGAATCCCATTGAGTCTACATATATGGGCGTAGCCAGGGTGGGTCAGGGTGGGCCACTTGCCTCCCCCTGGCTCAAGAGAAAAATAAAACAATTTAACTGAAAAAGAAAAAAAAATGCAAAAATTGAAATACTTAAAATTTAAAAAAGTATATTTTAAGTTTCGTGCAAATCGGTACACATCAAGAATATTATGTGCGTGGAACAATTTAGCAACTAATCATTGCTATTTCACACAATATTATAATGGCCACTTTACGCAAGCTTTGCGAATAATTTTTGAGTGTCCAAATAAAACAATTTATTTTTTATTGTGTTTTCTTGTTTTTGCTCCCCCCCCCCCCCCTGGAAAAAGTTCTGGCTACGCCCATGCCTACATAGCTTTTACTTCCAGGCTCTATCTGACATGTCCTTCCAATGAGGTCTTCGATTTTCCAACTTCCATTGACGTATTAACCCCACAACATTAACGTTTGTTTGTTCGACCTTTATTTGTTCAGTGGTCCAATGATCGTAGACGTCAATTCTGGTTCTCATAAGAATGCTCGGTCCTTCTCGTTCTACTCGTTGGCAGTGTCGAAATTCTCCTTTAAAATGTCCTGCCTGATAATGCATCTGCGTTACCGAGAGATCTGCCTGGATGATGTTCAATTTTGCCAGGAATGGTGAGGCTTCTTCCAAGCTGTCCAATCCTAATGATGGGTTTTAGTTTTCCGGCTGATGTATCAGTCCGCCAGATTGTCATCGTGGCGGAGTCTGACTCCTTTCCCGACGAACGCGACAGTCCCTTTTAAAATAGCCCCTTCTGCCGCAGTTGAAACAAGATACGGGTTTCTGTACGTCAGCATTTCGGTCCATATTTCTTCTGTAACCAATGTCTTGTGCCCTGCTCCTTGATTGGTCGAAATATGAAATCATGTGCTTCCTGAATTCACGCTGCTCGTCCAACAATTGTTTAAGATTAGGTTTGGCTGCGGCTCTTCCGGTACGTCAATTATTCTAACTCTGAGGCCCGTGTTTATTCTCGACGTCTCATACTCCAATGCCCGAGTTAATGCCTCATTTGCACTGGAAGCATGAGTCAACCGCAAGTGGCATTTCATTTCACAGTCGCGAACGCCTTCAATAAACTGCTGGACAGATAGCTGGTCAAGGAAATTAAAGGGAGCCGCAGGATACGCTAATCTTGTCAAACGCTGAATGTAGGCTCCAAATTCCTGTAGGTTTTCGCCTTACTTCTGCAGCCTCATCCGTAGTTCTGTCTGGTAGATTATTTCGCGATGAGCATTATCAAACCTCCGCTCTAAAGCCGCGGTAATTGCGTTGTAATTACATTTTTCATTGGTCAAAATACACCGAGGCACGATGTCTGCAGCCTTCCCTCTCAAAGGACTTTTCGCTACTAAAAGTTCGGCAGCTTTGTCCGAATCTGTCCATCCATTTTTAACTGCAGCCGCCTTAAATTGGTCTTTATAAAAGCTCCAATAAGTAGTGCCGTCGAATACTGGAGGCCTAGTAATGTTTAGTCGCTCAGCGGTTGAAGTTGGCCTACTGCGACGTGTTTTCCCGATCCACCACCGTCCTTCTAACTCCGTCATTTTCATCTCTACTTCATGTTAAACTCGATCCACGTCTTGTTCGACTTGACCTACGTCTTGTTTGACTTGATCTACGTCTTGTTTGACTTAATCTACGTCTTGCGTGACTTCAGTAATTTTGGTTGAGATAAGTTGAGATGTTTGAAAAAGAGCAGATTGATTTTTTCGTTACTCCTTTATCTCAAGTTGAATTTGTTTTTCTTATTCTTCCAGAAAATTTCTTTGTTCCTCTTTGTCGAGCTGTCTTTGTTTTTCTGGTTCCTTTTTCTCAAGTTGCCTTTGTTTTTCTTGTTCTTTCAGAAAATTTCTTTGTTCCTCTCCGTACTTCTTCAGCATTTCCATAAGTGCTGCCAGTAGATCGAGTATATGCCATGTAGAAAACACCAAAGTTCTTGCAATGGCCTGACCCCGCAAAATTCCACGCTCGCGACGGCTCCTTTTGACACCAGTTGTTACAGGGTACGGGTTCAATTAATTTATCGTCAATTAACTACACAGTTTTAGTTACTTTTAACTATTACAACACGATCAAAACACAGTTACTCTCTACTAACAATTCGCACTGTTCGCTTGTCCGCTTATTTATAACACTGCACTCTCTATTCGATCCCATCTCGCGCGGCTCGCTAGTTTATTTACCCGCTCTGAACACACTCTCGTACTTTCGAGAATGGAGGCGACTGCTCCCGGTTCTCGTTTAGTCTAGGTGGGTTCCCGGGGTCGCGGTCGGCGCTCGGTGTTGCCGCTTCGGCCCGAATCTCTGTGGATCTATGGTCGGGCGTAACAATATTGTTAGTTCTAAATGCTTAGGAATAAGAGGATAGTCTTTCAAAAAGAGAATTCTTCCTTTATATTTTTGGGTTTTTGTTACAAGTTTGTTTCCTTCTAACTAATATGTGGAAGCATCAAGTTGATTCATTATGCTGGTGTCTTCATTATGAAGGTCTCCTTAAATGTGATAATATCTTCAATCGAATAAGGCAGACTATATAGACTGAAAACAAACTTCTTATATGCCAAATCAAGGTAAACACCATCGCCATCACAAGCTAAACTAGGGTATGAATAATTTCGCATGTCGGTCAATATTTCCAAGATAAAATTGCTAGGCATGCTTTTCATTCGGGAAAACTTTAGAGACGTCTGGCGCCGCCGGGACGCCCCTATGCCCCTATTTTCTTTTTTCCAGCTTGCGTAAAGTGGTAGGTATATGCGCTTCTCTGATTTCAGGGTAAATATTTTATTTAAGTCGGACGAACTTCATATTCTTTGTATGACGGATAAAGAAAAGTATAGAACGTTACTAAAAAATCTATCAGGAATAGGAAATTAGGGAGGTTTTAGAAGACACAGATTCTCGAAATTGTTATTGTTTATTGCAAAACACTTTAATAAATATATACTCAGTTAATAGTGAAGAGTATAATAGCTGGGCATATAAATAGAGAGAATATTTATATTCTCTCGCCTTGACCGAGTCGTACGGCTGGCCAATTAATAACCGTGGCCAAAAATTGTTTCCTTTAGATGTTTAGATAACATTTGTGCAGAAAATTACCAAAATATTTACTACTATCGCTAATTGAAAAGTTATTAAGACCTAATAGATATTGATAGTTCGGAGTGTTAAAAACTTCGATGCAACTAATTTTTACATAAGTACATTATATAAATAAGCAGCAGTGAAATTTTGTCGAAATAAATAGAAGACCAAGTCATTAACTTGTATAAACATAACTACTTAAGTTTGATCGCTATTAACAGACCTAACGTATGAGTATAGGTAATTAGTCAAGTTGGGAGATGTAGTGGAGTACAATTACTCTCCGACGGTTGTAATTCCATTAACTTCGAAAGCAGCTGAATTATATTATTACGTAACTATTCAAGTAATTAGATGCTACAAAATGCGCATGCCAAACAGGATACTAGCTTACTGGTTATTTTTTAAGAATCGAACATATCCCATGCACACACACTACTTATTATAATAAATTCAGTATCAAGTAATTGATCAGAATATTTTAATTTTAGAGCCCTCTCTTCGAGAGACACAAAGTAATATAATTACTTCGATCTGAAATTTATTTAATCTCGCTGATCGTTTTATGTACTAAGCAATTTAGGTAGAAGTACATATATTAGAAGACAGTGGTTTATAAAAGCACCATTATTAGTACCCACGTTGAATCGGTGTACGTACATGAAGAAAGTAAATTGAACTTTTGATTCAGGATCAAAGTTTGGGATCTAATCGAACTGAGTGGGTGTAAAGTGGGTTTCCGATGAAAGCATTGTTGAAATGTTACTGGGGTCTGATAGTTTTGTTCCTTGAGATCTTAATCTTTATTTTTTTAGAAGTTTTTCCAAGTTTCATTTTCAAAGCCTTAAAGATTATTAAGCATTTGTCAGACAAAGAATATATGTATAAGTTAGTTTCGTATCGTTTTAGTATAATAATAATCTTTGTCCACGGCTGTATCATAGTATGGTCATTTGTCAGGTTGTAGGCACATAATATCGTTTGTTATAACCATTGGACTGGTTTATAACCACTGGAACAATCATTATTCATGCTGCGTCTTAGGTTTTTTCATTATAAACTCTATGACTATTGTATGCAGAGACAGCCGTGTTGGAAATTACAAACTAATAAAGGTTCCAACTATTATGGCCGCCACAATGGTTTTAACGTTATTTTGAGATTGCAAAAAAAAAAACAAAACGCATTCAACACGTTTTTTTTTAAATATTATAAATTGTAAATTGAGTCGTGGACAAAGTAAAGTACCGAACTTGCATATAGTAGGTATCGTTACTTCGCTGCGCTAGTGGGCTCAAACGACAATTTCGGTAATGATGGTCTACATTATATGCTTGTTGGGTAGTACTAGTGTTACGGAATAATCTGACTTCTACAGGGCGTTGAAATTTTTTTCCATAAAACGGGAATTTCTGCCTTTCTAGTGAGTCGGATATTTGCTTCAAAAAAATTTTATTTTTTTATTTGTTTTTTGCCTAAAAACATTTTTTGGTACAGGTTTGTTCAAATTATCATAATATAGAATTTGACACAACTACAATACTGCCAAATATTCGCAAAATATCTAAAAAAAAATCAAATAGAGGCATTTTGATACTATAGAGAGTCGGATTACCGTTTTGAAAAAAAAAAGATTTTAACCAATGAAAGAATTCCTGTGTTTTCTTCAAGAAACTTTGTGTATTTACCACGGTTTTTGCCATTACAGAAACTCAGGTATTGGCTTTAAAGGTAGAAATCTTTATTGCTACATAGTCGTTACGCGACTTCAAAAACGGGAATTTTGACGAGTAAAAATGACGACGTAATAATACTTCTAATAACGATTATTGATTACTGCAAACAGTAGAGTTTTTTTGTAAGTTTACCATTTCAGAAAGTCGAAAAACGTAATAAAATAAAAACTACAAATCACTGTAAATTATCGTATATCCGTCTTTCAAAATGAGGTTTTGAATTCCCTTAAAAAAATTCCTTTAAAAAAATTCCCTTAAAAAAAAAAATTTAAAATATCATTACAGGATCAAATATTCGTTTTACAAAATAAGTGTTTTGGCACTATAGAGAGGCAGGTAGACATTCTTGTTAAAAATCATTAGAGAGCCGAATATTTGACATTACAGATATTTTAAAACGACATAAATTCTTCTGACTCCACAAATAGTCAGATTTCATAAAAAATGGGAAATTCTGCTACTTTGGCGGATCATCTTAAAAACCAGGAATTCTGTGTTTTAAAAAAACCGTATACTTATCGTTACCACTATAGAGAGTTGAATATTGATTTCAAAATATGTTTTCTACATAGACTCGGATATTCACATAAATAAAAAGAATTTCGGCACGATAGGGAGCGTAGGATAGTCTCTTCAAAACTCAAAAGTTATTATTGATCAAAGACCTGAGAAAAAGGATCGGATATTTGTTCAAAGAAATTAATATGTACAGGGCGGCTATCGATAATTGACTCTATACTTTATCTCGAAAGGAGTAAGTGCTATGAGAAATTTCAGATACAACATTTTTATAATGTAGCAAACAGTTTGTACTTATTTAGTTTCTTCTAACTTTCTTATTTTAAATTAGATTGCAAGCAAATATATTACCAAGTGTTTTATTTGAAACATTTTTGGAAAAAGAATATCTGCATATATGTAGATATATACAGGGTGGTCTTTTTAACTTGATACAGTGAGATATCTGGAGAACTAGTAGGGCAAAAGACTTCGTTCAACGGTGAACTGTATTGAGCAGAAAGGCTTATTTTAGAAACATTTTTTTTATATATACAGGGTGGCCCACAAAATTATAACGTCATATAACGTAATATTTTTAAATAGGACACGGGCCCTGAAAATTTGGCATCGTTGCAACCTCACAATCGAGACTCTCCGTACTGAATAGCTCATATATTTCACGAATCCAGAGTCCGTCCATCTGAGCTCGCACAGACCCATGATATCGATACTAAGTCTGCGCATTTCCTGTATTAAATTGTATAGGCGACCTGCCTCATATAGCGCTCTTATGTTCCAAAAGGAGGTGTAGGTTCCGATCTTTCTTTCATTGGGGTAAGGACGATTTCCATTTCCATTTCCTGACCCCACCAGAGCTTTAGAACGGTCTGGAAGAACATTGAATGGACTCAAATACCAACAGTTCTTAGATCAACATTTACCGGTTCTACTTGACGATCTATCTCTTCAGCAACTGAGAACCTTGTAGATTCAGCACGATCGGTGCCCTGCCCATTACGCCAGAACTTCCCGTGAAGTTTTAGATCGGGAATAACATGATCGCTCGATTGGAAGAGGCGGCCCCATCGCATGGCCTGGTAGGTCACATGATTTAACGCCTCTGGATTTTTTTTTGTGGGCTATCTTAAAGAAAAAGTGTATAAGGTGGCACCCACTATACCTGAAAACATAATGGAACGCATCCGAGATGCTTGTAGAGATGTAAGCAGAGAAACTCTCCTTTTGTGCCACGAATCATTTAAAAAGAGAGTTTTTAAGTATATTCAGGTTGACGGAAACCATTTTGAACATTTGTTAAAATAAAAGAGACAAGGTTGATGAAGCCGTTGTGAAAGTTCATCGTTTTTGCGTTTAATTAATTTCTCCTAAACTTCTGCAGGCAACGTTATCAAAGTTACAGGAACAAGTCAGATCTTTAAGATCTATAAAAATCTAGAAAAAATACAGGGTATTCTATTTAAAAATATTACATTATCTAACTCCACACTTTTTTTGAGCCACCCTGTAGATGTAAAAATATTTCAATAAAATTAGCCCTTCTTTATAATATAGATTACCGTTGAAACAAAATCTTTTGCTCTACTGGTTCTCCAGATATCTCGCTGTCTCAAGTTTAAAAGACCACCCTATATAAATAAAACATCTTTATTTCCAGCGAAATAGGCTATCGACCATTTGGTATTTCCGTCCACGTTATAATATTATATAAATGTATTGCATATACAAATATGACAAACGTAGGAGAAGGAAGAAATGCGGCTCATTTCTGTGCTAGGCCCTTCTCATCGGATCATTCTTTCTCTTACTTTTGTCATTTGTGTGCGTTCGTAGAATAGTTGGTTGGAAGGATGGTGCAGCGGGTTTTTGGGGTGTCTTATCTTCGTTATCATTCTTAATGCGATTTGTTCTGTTTATGTGTATTGTTTAGATTTCTCTGACGCATTTGCTCTTAGCACGTGTCCATAGTTTAACAGTGGTCTGCAGATGGATTTTTTTGTAGCAGTTTTTTGTGATAATTCCTTTGTTTTTGTATGTCAATGATCGAAAGTGTTTGGCCCTTTTAATAATTCCCACTCTATTGTTTCGTACGTGTTTACTAAATTTTAATTTTTTGTCTATTGTTACTCCCAAGTATTTTATGTCGTTTTTTGGTTCGCTTGTGTGACCGTCTGCTGTTATTGTTGGGGAGTCTGCTTTAATTTGGTAGTTTGAACGAAGGAGTTGGTGTTTTGTGGTTTTGTGGCATTTGGTGTTAGTCTCCATTTATAGAACCAGGCCATAAATAAAGAAAAAAGATAAAAAAAAGAGTCAGTCTTAGAAGCAAATACAGGGTGATTTACGGTAATGGGACCCTAGATATCTAAAAAACGGCTTCGCATATTTATTTCAAGTCTTGTGTGGCCACAAATGAGTCTAAACTCTATTCTTAATATATTTTCAACCTTTGCGGTGTTTCCAGTTCACCTGAAAAGGACGACTTTTGTTTTTTAAATAGATGATCATGTATTGAAAGGTATTTCCTTTTAAACCTCCTATGATTCCTTATAGATTTCTTTATGATACCACATTCCTATACCTATCTCATACCGTTTAGCATATATTTAATAATTTCTTGTTTTCGTAATCAAATATAGGACTCTAATTCAAATAAAATCTCACGACTCGAAACATTTAACAATATGAGGGCAGGGATGTTGTTAGCCAGATCCACGAGCGTGAATGGGCACGAATGGCCACGACATGGGCAATCAATGACGAAAACCGACAGGGCGGGTCAAAATTGTGCAAGGGTGGCGCATTTTCGAAGGATTCATGGGGTATTTGTAAAACCACAGAGGAATAATTAACTAGAGTCTTTTATTTACAAAATTTTGTCTGGCATCATTTCTAAAGGTTCGGTGCGATGTTGCCCGCTCTCAGGGTCCAACTACACAACCCATATGTTTATATGTTGTGCAGCCAAATGTAGCCGTACAGGGCGATCAAAACATTTCGAGAAAATCTTGTTAATTGACGAATTGGCAACAGTGCCGTCAATTCAATGTTTGTGTGTCAACCACAAAACGTCAAAACGTGTTTCCTTTGTGTTTGAGACAGTGCTTGCGAACATTTTATGTGATATTTTGATGTTTTGTTAAAGATTGTATCATTATGGTAAGATATTGTGGCATATGTAGGACTTCTAGTTATAAATGTGGGACAAAAATCTTTCGTATCACAGGTAAGTGTATGTATCATGTTTCCTCCGATTACTCGACTCGGCGGCCATTTTTTCATTCCCCTCGCGACGCGCGCCCCCTGTTGGAAGTAAACAAACCTGACAATTTATGATTGACTCATTGAGTCTATCTAGTTTGAAGCTCGATGGGTAAAACCGTAATAGATAGACGAAATCTGATTACACATTTTCGAGTCCGGTTTTCATGATAAATTTAATACTTATTATGTCCTGGTCAGCTTAATTAGTGTTCTTTTTGGATTTATTAGAATTATTTGGATTTAGATTATAGGAAGTAGGACACGTATTTGTACTTATTATTATGTTCTAATTCATAAACATTTTTCTGTTTCTACTAAAATTCAAATACATCAGACAATTGTCTTTGATTCTTTTTTCATTGCACTTAACAGTTTTCCTAATAAAGTACAGGGTCACTTCTCGATGGCCACCCTGTACTATACGAAGATAGGATGCTCGCTTAAGAAAGCAAAATTTTTTTACCAGTACAGAAAGTAGGATATTTCTTTAAAAAAGCGTACTGCAAAGAATGGGATGGTCGTTTCAGAATATTTAATTGTGAGCCGGTCCAAACTTTTTTTTTTATCAAAAAAAAAAAAAATTTTTTCTAATTCAGTGGGTCGGATAATTCAGATATGCCCTTAAAAAATGGAATTATAATTTTGACTACTGCAGAAGGTATTCACTTAAAAAAAACAGAAATTTCAATATTCACTCGATAGCCAGTACACATGAAATCCAAAAAATCGAGTTTATTGAATAGATAAAAAAAACAGGGCATGTAGTTTTAATTGACTAAGTGTAGATGATTGACTTTCTCTCAAGACTTATCTCTGACTCTCAAGACAGACAAGAAATTTATGTTTGCTTTTCCTAGTAATACCAAGTTTTAGTTTTCTATTTTTGCTCAGTACCTTTTTTGCAGATATGTCTGCTTATGCAATATGTATATATGTAATTATGGATATGTAATTTAACAAAAATACGTCCTGTTTCGTGAAAAGTCCCCTTGACCCTCAACACATAATGGCTCTTTTAATCTTGAGACGGGATAATGGCATAAATTATTAAATCGAGCAATCAATGTGCAATTATTATTGTTAATATTTAATTAGTATTAAGCATGCACGATGGTAATTATAATGCCATAAGAGATTACATGGTAAAGATATGAAGGTAAAAAAGTCTCTGAAATTAATATTATGTTGGATGGAGACATAAACTTACACTTACTATTACGGAGTGTACTAAACATAAACCTACTTACTGGGTAAGATAAAACAACAACAAGTAAAAATTATCATATTTTTTTTTCGAAATTGACCAAAGGCCCTAGAGGGAATGAGGAGTATTCCGTCTTTTTTCACAATACGTAGAGTATTATGTCTATCTTAATCCAAATATATAAACTAACTGACTTTAATCAAAATGTTTCTCAGTTAATTGTCTAGTTCAAGATAACTGGCAAATAAAACGATAACTTCAACAATATTCAACCTAAAATTTGTTGGTTATTTACTTTTCACATTATTGTAGTGTCTCGACAGGTAAAGTGGTGCTATGCAAATTTCTAACATGAATAGCTATTTATTGTGTCCGTGTGGTGCTTCCCGAAATTTCAAAATAAACATAATGCATTTCTTGTTCGCGTGTTCTTTGTAATAATATTATCGGCTTTGCGCAACACACTGCAGCATTTTATTTATACTGGCGCCCCCGTAAACAACTCCGCAATATTCCTGCTAGCCCCATGAACGAGAAACCCTTATTTGAACTCGCACAAACTAATTGTTCGAAACTTAACCACTGTTTCCGGCAAGTTTTTGTTACCTACCAAATAGTTTCGAAGAACGCTCTACGGTTACTAGGATGCAAATTTTTGCTAATACTTTTGCAGGATTTTTATAGAGAAAACAATTGCTTACCGGAAAAGTTATCGGTTACGTCACCGCGTCGGCCGCATTAGATCCAAATAAGAAAACTAATTTTCACGGGAATTTCACTCGAAACTACGCGAGTTTTGTTACTACTGTATTGGAGAGTGGAAACTCGCGTCTCAGTGTTGCCAATCGCGCAGCTTGACGCGCATCAGCGCGGGGAACTTGATCGTCTCACGGCCGTCCTCCCGGTTTGACTAAGTGCCAGCGCTGGACACAACTTCGCGAATTTGGATTTCGTCGTTCGTTACGGGGGACATCATTTTATTTTCGGGTTAGAGCGATTATTTTTAGTTTCTTTCAATTGTTACTGTTGTATTGTTGCATACAAAAACTACGAAAACTTCTCTGTTATTTCCAAGTTTCTACTTATTCAATAGGAAAAAAACTGTTTCCAGACTGAACAAAAAGTTTAGTATTTATTATAAGAGTGGCTATTTGTCACGAATTATTTAAATTCACGACAGATTGATGACAAAGTTATTCTTTTGCAATCAAACGAGCTTAATAATTCCGCTAAAGTCACTAAATTCCATTGAAATCACATTTTTGAGATGGGAGGAATTTGAGTTTAAACACTTTTTTTAAGATAATATACATAGTAATAGATAACAATATTGATAATAAATACAACCAAATCCAATATTGATCGTCAAAACCAGTAGCGTCCTCTTTTCCAACATTTCAAAAAGGCAGATATTTCCTACTACAGAGCCTCAAGATACAATAAATTCAAAAAAGTTTCAATGTATTTTGTGTAAAAAAATATCTGCAATAAAGTAGAGATGGAACGGGTAGTAAATTTTAGCACCCGACGTAACGAGAACCGGGTACCCGACCATACCCGGCACCCATAATGAGTTTACGTGGGTGAGTGGATACATTACCGTATCCATTTATCTTCATGGACATAATGGCGATACCTTTTCTTTGTTATTGGAAATTTAATAAGAAAAAGTAAGTTTTTCTTTAGTTTTTCAAAATTTTTCCATTAGATGTCAGTTGTAAAGGAAAATGTAGTATCGCTGACACATTGGAATTTTACAAAGGAAGTATGAATGGGGTAATAAGCTTTCCAACATGTTATAAATTTCTGAATACGAATTGGTGATCGAGTTGTCAAAAAAATTTAAAGTCTGATATACATTTTGAGTAAAAAACACCAGTTTTGAAATCAAATATGGACATTATTTCAAAATTTCCGATTTTCGGTAGTATCCATTTATTTTTATAGATATTGTTACGCCCGACCGTCGGTCCACAGAGATTCGGGCGGAAGCGGCAACGCCGAGCGCCTACCACGACCCCGGGAACTCATCTAGACTAAACGAGAACCGGGAACACTCGCCTTCGTTCTCGAAAGTACGAGAATGTGTTCAGACCGGGTATCTAAACCAGCGAGTAGCGCGATAAGGGATCGAATAGATAGTGCAGTGTAGAAAATAAGGGAAATAAGCGGACAAGCGAACAGTGCGAATTGTTAGTAGAGAGTAATTGTGTTTTAATCGTGTTGTAATAGTTAAAGGTAAATAAAAGTGTGTAGTTAATTGACGATAGATTATTGGAACTCGTATCCCGTAACGACTGGTGTCAGAAGTGGGATAATTTTCGTCAAATTTGTGACTATACGAACAACAAAGTCGTCGTGCGAGACAAATTTTGCGTGGTGAGGACAGTACAAGAACTTTGGTGTTTTCTACATGCCACAGTATATGATCCACGACAAAAATCATGGATGAACAACTGGCAGCTCTTATGGAAATGCTGAAGAATGACACAGAGGAACAAAGGAATTTTCTGGAAGAACAAGAAAAACAAAGGCAACGTGAGAAAAAGAAGCTGAGAAAAAATCTAGCTGCTCTGTTTCAAGTACTAACGGATGGTCGTCGCGAGACGTAGATCAAGTCAAACAAGACGTGGATCAAGTCAAACATGAAGTAGAGATGAAAATGACGGAGTTGGAAGAACGGTGGAGGATCTGGGAAACACGTCGCAGTGGGCCAACTTCAACCGCTGAGCAACTAAACATTACTAGGCCTCCAGTTTTCGACGGCACTACTTCTTGGAGCATTTGTAAAAACCACTTTGAGGCGGCAGCAGTTAAAAATGGATGGACAAATTCGGACAAGGCAACCGAAATTTTAGTGGATTTGAGAGGAAAGGCAGCAGACATCATGCCTGCATTGTCAAACACTGAAAAAGGTAATTACAACGCAATTGTCATGGCGTTAAAGCGGAGGTTTGGTAATGCTCATCGTGAAATAATCTACCAGACAGAACTACGGATGAGGCAGCAGAAGCCAGGCGAAAACCTACAGGAATTTGGAGCGGGCATTGGACGTTTGGCAAGATTAGAGTATCCTGCGGCTCCCTCAAATTTCCTTGACCGGCTATCAGTCCAACAGTATATCGAAGAAGTTCGCGACAGTGAAATGAAATGCCATTTGAGGTTGACTCGTCCTTCCAATGCAAATGAGGCATGAATTCGGGCATTAGAGTATAAGGCGTCGAGAATAAACACGGGCCATAGAGTTAGAATAGTTGAATTACACGACGACAATCTGGGGAATTGACACATCAGCCGGAAAACTAAGACCAGTCAGTGTGAAGGGGAGAACGCTGACTGGCCCCACGGAAGCCTCTAGGATCATTAGGATTGGACAGCTTGGAAGAAGTCTCACGATTGAACAAATGACAAAATTGACAAAATGGGCAAAACACCATTGGCAAAATTGAACATCGTCCAGGCAGATCTCATGGTAACGCAGATGCATTATCACGCAGGCCTTGTAAAGGAGAATGTCGACATTGCCAACGAGAAACACAACGAGAAGGACTGTGTTGCGCCCGACCGTTGCACAGTGGGCGAAACCGACAATTAGGCCTAAGCTATGACATATTTTAAGGACGTGTTTTATAGCTACAATCAACTGGATACAAGTACATAAAAGGGGGACAGAATTCTATAAAAATCGTAATTTTCTAAGAACTATACAGAGTGTCCAAGATAAAGATAACCAGGTTATGAAAGTTAAAAGAAAGTTATTTTCTGCGAAATATGTTAGTGAACGAAATTTTTAGCTTTTTCGCAGGAAATTCTAGTTTAAAATATGCAAAAAGGCAATATTTACTAATTGGAAATTGAAAACTTATCTGCTTTCAATATTTCCAAAAATATTGCAGCGTTTAAGAAGGTTATTGTTTGTCGCCTCTAGAAAGTAATTACGTAATTACTCCGTCCAAAAGAGAGTAGTAAGTACTTTTGGTTAACAATTACATTTAGTAACTTTAACCCACATTTCAAAAAGAAGCTTTAATTTATATTTTGTGATATAATTTTTTGTTTTATTCTAGAGCCCTTTCTTCTATTTCATATTTGCTTTTATGTATGCTTTCTATAATATCTAAGCTTTGAAACAAATGGTATAATTCAATGTCGGTAGGGGTATTAGCCCTCGAAGTAGTTATTTCTATTTGTTTCCTTCTTTATGTATAGCTACAAATTTTTTGGAAATGCTGAAAGCAGACAAGTTTTCGAATATCCAAATTGTAGTTATACATGTGCATTTTTCGCATATCTTAATTAAACTCTGGTTCTATATTCTTTGAAAAAGCTTAATATTTTTTTAGCTTTTTAGCATTGATTTTTTATTACTTTAATAATTTATTTTAATATTTTTTTGCTTTATAAAATGAGCTTTGAAACAAACAGTGTAATTCAATGCCGGTAGGGGTATTAGCCATCGGAGTAGTTGTTTCTGTTTGTTTCCTTTTTAAACGCTGCAATATTTTTAGGAAAGTTTTGGGAAAGAGGAATGAGAGAGGAGATATGCTCGAAAAATTCACAGACGAACACGGCCTTGTAGTCCTCAACACACAGTTCAAACAACCACCGAGGCGTTTATACACATGGAGATCGCCCCTTGATAAACCTGGGAGAATAGTCAGGAATCAAATAGACTACGTACTAGTCAACAAGCGGTACAGAAACAGCTGCTTAAGTATGAGAACCTTCCCGGGAGCAGATATGCGAACCGACCACGTGCCAGTTATCGGAAGATTCAAAGTGGTTATGAAGAAGATTAAGAAAGCTGCTCCATTAAAAGTTAACCTAAGACAGCTGAAAAACGGGAAGATCAAAGAATGTGTAGAGAAAGAGCTGAATGCAGCAATTGCAGAAACAACAGAAGATAGCTCAGTAGAAGAACACTTGAATCACCTGAAAAGTAAAGTGGAACACATTAAGAAGACTATTCTAAAGGAAAACGGACAAAGAGTAAGGAAGAAAACCTGGATGACAGATTACATATTAAACCTAATGGAAGAGAGAAGATTGAACAAGAATAACACCATAGAATACAAAAGGATAAACAACATCATAAGGAACGAAATACGAATGGCTAAAGAAAAGGAACAGAAAGAGAGCTGTGAGGAGATAGAGGCACTGCAGTTGAAATATGACTACTTTAACGTCCACCGGAAGGTGAAAGAAGTCACTGGACAAAGAAGGAATACAAACTTAGGGAAACTAGTTGACGCTAATGGAAACATCATTGTAGACATGGAAGAGAAGAAGAAGATGTGGACTAGGTACGTAGAGCACCTCTTTGAGGATAATAGAGAGAGCCCCCCAGATCCCCGGAGTAATGCACAGAGTGGGCCAGAAATAATGGAATCAGAAGTGAGGGCAGCTATAGAGCAGAGCAAAGAAGGAAAAGCAGCAGGACCTGACAACATCCAGACAGAGTTCCTGAAACTTCTAGACGAAAATGGATTAAAGAAGATCACCAAACTTTTCAACAACATCTACAAATCAGGTAAAATACCACAAGAATGGCTAGTCTCAGAGTTCATTGCACTGCCAAAGAAACAAGGCGCAAAACGATGTGAAGAATATCGAACGATAAGTCTGATGAGCCACCTGCTGAAAACCTTTCTCAAAGTCATCCATAAAAGAATATACAATCGATGCGAGAACCTAATCTCTCGAAACCAGTTCGGGTTCGTCAATGCGATGGGAACCAGAGAAGCACTCTTTGCTGTCCAAGTCCTTGTCCAGAGATGCAGAGATGTTAACCTTGACGTTTACTGTTGTTTAATTGACTACGCCAAAGCATTTGACCGGGTTCAACATGGCAAAATGATGGAAATATTAAAGAAGACAGGGATCGATACCAATGACCTCAATATCATAAGTAGCTTGTACTGGGGCCAGTCGGCAACAATAAGAGTCGACGGAGAAACAACTGAGGCCGTCAAAATAATGCGAGGAGTGAGGCAGGGCTGTGTACTCTCACCCCTGCTATTTAACATCTACTCCGAGCAGATTTTTAAAGAAGCGCTCGACGACGAAGAAGAGGAGGGCATCTCAATAAATGGGAAGAAATTGAGTAATATAAGATACGCGGACGACACCATCGTGTTCGCAGATAGCCCACAAGCACTACAACAACTTATCAACAAAATAGCAAGAGTTAGTAAGGAATATGGTTTGGACATAAACATACAAAAGACCAAAATTATGGTCATTAGCAAAAACAAGATCGACAACATCCAGTTATCCATCAACAACCAACTAATAGAGAGAGTACCACACATCACGTACCTGGGAACACGTATAAACGAGAACTGGGACGCAACTCAAGAAATCAAATCACGAATCGCCAAAGCCACAGCCGCCTACAACAAAATGAGCAAACTCTTCAGAAGCCATGATCTTACACTGGAAACAAAAATGAGACTTCTCAGATGTTACATCTTTTCTATCCTCTTATACGGGACGGAATCTTGGACACTCAATGAAAACACATCCAAGAAAATAGAAGCCTTCGAAATGCGACTCTATCGAAGAATGATGAGGATATCATGGACCGAACATATCACTAATGAAGAGGTACTAAGAAGGATGAATAAACAAAAAGAAATTATGAACACCATCAAGATCCGAAAACTGCAATATCTGGGCCACATCATGAGAAACGACTCCAGGTACTCCTTACTCCAGACAATCATCCAGGGAAAAATTGATGGAAGAAGAGGTCCAGGAAGGAGAAGAATATCTTGGCTGCATAACCTCAGGAAGTGGACCGGAAAAACATCAACCGAACTCTTCCGCATTGCCGTAAACAAAGTTAGGCTCGCCATGCTGATTGCCAACATCCGTAACGGATAGGAACCACAAGAAGAAGAAGAAGAAGAAGAATATTTTTAGAAATATTGAAAGCAGATAAGTTTTCAATTTCCAAGTTAGTAAATATTGCCTTTTTGCATATTTTAAAATAGAGTTTCCTGCGAAAAAGCTAAAAAATTCGTTCACTAAAGATATCCAGCATAGGAATCATGTAAGCGGTAAGAGATAGAATTTCGGTTAAATAGGAGAAAAGTTTAGAATTTTGGAGTTTAGTAAAATGATGTTTTAAAACTTGTAATGTTTTGAGTCGATTCGAAGTTATTAGAAAAAAAGCGAATTTCAACGATTTTGTTTTTAACAAATTGTCACTTCATGGTTAATGCAAATACAATAATTTTAGAAGAGTTTATTATTCTACATTCTGTTATGTATCACACTTTCAGGAAATTCAACCAATGATGTAAGTTTTATTTTGACCGTTGCGACGTGAAAAGACTGAAAAATAAGAAAATAAACGATGTTGTAACAATTGCTTAATCAATTGTAATGCCAAATTATTTTAAAATCATCAATTTGGCGTTCAATGCTAACTTATTAAGAAGTAGATTTCTAAAATTTCTCAATTTATTGCGAAAGCTAAATAGTATATACAGGGCATCCTATAATTATATGTACGGGGTCCAATCAATAAGCGGTGCACGCGGCTGTTCCTCGGAAACTATTGATCGTAGGACTTCGGGAAAAAAATCTTCTTAGTAAATGTGGACACGAGAAAATGCTGGAAATTATTTTCAGCTCTCTAAATCAGCCGATAGGAGGCATTTCACTACAACTATAATGAAAAATGTCAGATAACTCTGAAATTTGCAATGAGAAGCTATAGTTGAAATACTATAAATGTAATCTCCTGTTCTCTGTGAACAACTTTACTATTTAACTTTTTGCTCTATCTCTTCAAATAAAGTGGTGGGAGTGGTGCACAGTTTGCTTTTAAAGAATGGGATAACAGGAACGGTGGATCGTGGAGACTTCATTTTTGCGGCATTGTAAAGAGCATTTCCTGGCCTACAGAAAGTCCAATTTCATTTTCACAGTCGCCGGTAGAGGGCGTTTTTTCCAAAATTCTTCGATTGCGGCATTTTGAAAACACTCAGAGTAAACAGTGATCATATCAGTAGCTTCTGAATTTGATAAAGGCATTTTGGAAGGTGAAATGGAGCAAAAAATAGTTCGAACATAAACAGATTGACACTAATGAAATTATTGTCTAATAACTTAAACCCCTCATTTGTTTTTTTCCATAGCAACCATAGCCTACTATTCAGTTCATCGCTTTTAATGTTGTTCATTAATTTGCAATGATTTTTTTTTGTAGTTTTTCAATAATATTTTGTGTTGTGGAAGAGATAGAGTCTTGCAGTTTCACAGCAAGATACACCATTAAATTCTTTATAGAATAGTGTAATTAAGGTTATAGTATTGCCCTTGATTTTTTAAAATAACTAGGAGGAAAGCGTGAGTTTTGGAAAAACATCCTCTACCGGTGGCTGTAAAAACAAAATTCGACTTTTTGCTAGGGCACCCTCTAGGCCAGGAAATGCTCTTTAAAATTCCGGCATGATATAGTCTCCACGATCTACCGTTCCTGAGATACTCCATTTCTTTCAAAGCAAACTTTGCACCAACCCCACCCTTTTACTTGAAGAAATAGAGAAAAAAGTTAAATAGCAAAGTTGTTCGCAGAGAACAGGAGATTGCATTTATGGTATTTTTACTATAGCTTCTCATTGCAAACTTCAGAGTTATCTGACATTTCTCCTTTTGGTGGTAGTGAAACGCCACCTAGCGGCTGATTTAGAAAGCTGAAAATATGTTCCAGCATTTTCCGTGGCCTACTTAAAGAAGATTTTTTTTCCCGAAATCCTACGATCAATAGTTTCAGAGGAACAGCCGCGTGCACCGCTTATTGGGACACCCTGTACATAGAGCTACGACATACATACTCGTAAACGATAGAGACCACTTTTCTCTCAGCACAAAATACAATTTGCATCGTTTCATCTTTAATATTACCTGTCAAATTGCACTTTCCAGCGTCAAAGTGAATTAAACCTTGAGACGCAGTAGGCTTTTGCCGCCAAGCGTTTGTCCAGCTGCAGACGTCTGCAGCTAAAACTTGTCGGAGACTAAACGTTGATGCATACGGATAATAATTGTTATAATTTTACAGTGGAACTATGCGAAACTTTTTTTATAAGCCAAAATATATAAGAGCACAATGATCACAACTCATATCTTTGTTAAAAAAGCGTGTAGGAAAATAACACTCAGTATAAAGGAGGTAATTGTAAGAGTGTGCATCAGTTCTAAGCCATTTAATAATACTTTGGGTACTCATTGGTATATATCAACATAATAAGGATCCATATGAAGGTAAAGAAACATTTCCGTTAAATGTTCATTAGAAGGCTAAAAATTGAGTCGGTTAATTTCCCAACCTTATATCTTTAAAATAAGTGAAGTCAGAGTAAAGTAATTTGCTGGAGTTTGCAGCCGGTTTATTTGTCTTTACTAATTTTTTATACTAACAAAAACAAATAAAAAAGTTTAAGGGGAGATCGAATTTTGGCCGCCTAACCTAGGCGAATTTCCTACAGTGCGTCGGTCCACAGGGACTCGGGCCGAAGCGGCAACGCCGAGCGCCGACCGCGACCCCGGGAATCCAACTAGACTAAACGAGAACCGGGAACAGTCGCCTACGTTCTCGAAATTACGAGAGTGTGTTCAGGCCGGGTATATAAACAAGCAAGCCGCGCGAGATGGGATCGAATAGATAGGGCAGTGAAGAAAATAAGCGGACAAGCGCACAGTGCGAATTGTTAGTAGAGAGTGTTGGTTTTCTTTTAGTACGTAGTTGTGGAACAAAAATGTTATTCACTCTTTTAGATAAGCTACAGTCTAAATAAACACAGGACAATTCATGTGCAGACAGGCTCCGCTCTGTATTGGCGGCAGTTCTGATTCTTTGTGATTTCGCTGAATATTGTTTGTAATAATAACAATAAAAACTCTGTGTCAGCAAAAGCTATACCAACATCACCTCCGCTTTACTGAGTTAAAAGTTAGTTAGTCACTTTGAGAGCTTTGAAGTAATAAGTCTCTGAATAAAAACAGAGAACTAATTTGTGGTTTTGTTTAAAACCCGAACCCATACACCTTTCCTTTAGGTTATGGGCCCAGTCACAGCGTATCGTCGCGAGAAATTGTGTAAACAGTAAACCGGGGCTGTTCAATAGGTAGAAACTGAAAAATGTCGAGTGGTAGTGCATCGAGTGTATTAAAGCGTAATTTAAAACTGTTCAATGGCGAAAACTATTTAATGTGGAAATTTCGATTGCAAGAAATTATTGAGAGGGAAGGCGCTAGTAAAGTGCTCAGTGAAGACCCACCAACTCCGATCACTGACGAGTGGACAAAATGGGAACGTTTTGCGCGAGGAACATTAATCGAATACCTCGATGACACAATAGTGTCCCAAATACCACCAGGTCGTGTGACAGCTAAGCAAATTCTGGAAAAGTTCGAGACCCTTTACGTCTGTAAAACCGTGTCAGCTCAATTATGCCTTCAAGATCGGCTCTTTAACTGCAAGTTGAAACCAGGCATGTCTCTAAAAAAAGCATATGTTGTAGGTTGATGAAATAGTAAGAGATATAGTTGCTTGCGGTGGAGAAGTTAGTGAGACAACTAAGGTGTGGTATACACTAAACTCATTACCATCCAGTTATGCACCTGTAAAAGCTGCAATAAAAACCATGACTGATGACAGATTAACACTAGCATTTGTAAAAGGAATGCTGTTGGAACATGAAGAGTATCTACAGCGAGAAAGTGCCGATACCTCTATGAAAGCTCCCCATTTCCGCCCCGCCAATGCAAATGAAAATTCTCGTGAAAAGTTTAAGAAGAAACTTCCTCGAAGAAATAAGTCTGCATTCAAAAATAAGCATGTGCAAAAGTGCTTTTTATTGAAAAAAAATTAATATTTTTCTTTAGATTTAATATTTTTGCACAAGTTCAATTGGGGAGGAAAATCTAGTATCGCTATCACGATGGAAATATGAGTGGGCTAATAAGCTTTCCAACAACATGTTATAATTTCATGTATACGATATGGTTACCGAGTTATCAACTTGTAAAATCTGATACACATTTTGGTTAAAAAATACTAGTTTGGAAATCAAATATGACCAATAGGTTATGAAAGTTAAAAGAAAGTTATTTTCTGCGAAATATGTTAGTGAACGAAATTTTTAGCTTTTTCGCAGGAAACTAAAATATGCAAAAAGGCAATATTTACTAATTGGAAATTGAAAACTTATCTGCTTTCAATATTTCCAAAAATATTGCAGTATTTAAGAAGGAAACAAAGAGAAACAACTACTCCGAGGGCTAATACCCCTACCGGCATTGAATTACACTGTTTGTTTCAAAGCTCATTTTATAAAGCAAAAAAATATTAAAATGAATTAATAAAGTAATAAAAAATCAATGCTAAAAAGCCAAAAATATTAAGCTTTTTGCAAAGAATATAGAACCAGAGTTTAACTACGATATGCGAAAAATGAACATTTATAATTACAATTTGGAAACTTGGATATATTTTCTTTCTCTAAACTTATTAAATAGTTATTTTCCTAACTAGTGCGGAAAGTGATACTTTCCCGCACGTTGTCTGCCGATGCCCGAACGACGCGAAGCGGAGTTCGGGCTACAGACGAGTGCGGGAAAGACACTTTCCGCACGAATTAGGAACAATATTTTTTCTACGAGCCAATTCATTGTAACAAAGACAAGGAATAAACATACATTACATAAACAACTTTACCTTTGTCAACAGCATGACAGCTGAATTAATCAACAATCAATTGGTTGTTATGACAAAAACTTGGTGTGATTGTTGGTGTGACGTAATGTTTCAGGCATGAACTGGTGACATTGGAATAAAAAGTGCGTATATTATGGGTATATTTTGTATCAAAAATCAATAAAGGCAAGCATAATAGTTCCTTAAAACAGATAAAAATGTTTGGCACGGCTGTAAGGCAGGTGCACCTATCTAGATAGACCGACTATAAACTCTAAATTATATTATAAATCAGTCATTCTTTAAATATTTACTTTCCCGCCCGCCAAGTTTACTTTCCCGCACGGCGTGCGTGAAAGTGAAGCTTTCAAAAACAAAATGCGTGCGGGAAAGTGATATATGAAGAACGCTCGTAGAAAAGAAAAAAAAACGACAATTTTTATTCTTAAATGTAACATGTGGTAGATACATGTACTACGGTGTGTTCATTAAAAAAGTCATCTAGAAGGCTACATATTTTCGACAGAAAAAGATGACAATGTAAGTAAATGGACCTTTGTCCCTTCAACCTTTTCTTTTGACATTTCACAGCATACTAGATAACGTTTTCAAATGAACGCCCTCCATTTTTATTGGGTGGTACTGTTGGTACCCATCGCATCTCTACAATAAAGGCCAATATTAATTTTATTAAAAACCTTACAATTTTATGTTGCATTTTGCCTGGATACAAATAGCTTAAAACTGAGATATTTCACATCTGCTATAGTATACTCATAATTACCCAGCGGATGATTTAACAAATTCCCTTTTGAATGAATTTTAATCGAATCTATGTCCACCAGTTTGATAATAGATCACAAAGATAATAATAATAACTTCCACCCAATTAATCAACAACATTCTGACCGGAATAAAATATCCATAATTATACGCGTTTGGAATTAATACTCGTGCAAATTTATTAATACCGCACTCCATTTTAGGCATCAATATTCGCTAAAAATGAATTGTGGGACAACGATTCTCTTTTAAATACCCTTGATGGCGCAAATCTTAATGGGTACTTACGCCAGGTGCTAAATCACATAATTAAAGTCGAACTCATTGAATAATGACGTATTTATTTTCGGATTATGTTAGTTGGAACATTTCGTTAATGTACTCCGCAGTTTCTTTGCTGCTGATGATTGTTAAGTGATCCCCGTTAACCAATTGCACCTGGGGTATTTGTTTCAAGTACTGCAAAGAAAGAAGATATTTTAATAAATGTTTCAATAGTTCGTGAAATCAAAACATACCAAGGTCAAATCGCAGTTGTCATATTGACTACAATCACTTGGTCTAATCAAGTGACTTGCCCCGTTAATCAATTTATTGCTAGGCTTGTAACTCAATACATCTTGCAGTCTATCTCGGAGGAGAGACAACCCAGCCCTCAACGTCTCCTTCTCTTCATAGGAGCTCAAAATGTAATCTACTCTCCTCTGCCAGGTAGACTCAGATTGCAACTTCTTCAGAACCTAAAGTAATAGAAAATACGGGATAAAAAGTGGTAATAAGATTTCCGTTTGGTACACGAAACTTCGTGTAACAACTTTTATGATAATAGTTTTAATGAAATAAAAAAAAATAAACAAAACTCTACTTTGATGTCCTCTATTACCTCCCAGCAAAAAAAATCCCGTAGCTTTAATAGTTTGGGAGATAGACCGCCTTGGTGGTCGATTTTTAGTTACTTTTAAAATGTGCTTCGTAGCCGCATTTTAAAGCGTCATAAGAGATTGAAATCGCCTCATTCTAATCGAAAATAGCAAAAAAAATCTAAAATATCTTCTATAGTCTTTCTCCATTTTCAACTTTTACCGCTCGGGCCCGTAACTATAGAACAAGTGGTCCGATCGGAGTGAATTCAACGAATTTTTGTTCTTTTTGATGACCTCTTTCAATTTCCACCAAAGAAAGTCCCGTAGATTCAACACCTTGGGATATAAACTCCTTCGATGGTCGATTTTTAGATACTTTTAGATTGTGCTTTGGAGGCATTTAGAAAGAAGTCCACATATGGGACAAATTTAACTCTTAATAGTCAGAGTGAACGCAACAAATATAGATTTGTTGAGTTCATAAGGGATTCAAATCGCCTTAATCCGATTAAAAAATAGGAAAAAAAAAACATTTTTTTTTTCAAGCGGACTAAAAGTACGTCATTTGTTTTCTCCATACGCACACCTAAAGTGGGCTTTCTAATCCTGAGACCAAAAAAGTAGCAAAGAGGTCCTAGGCAGTAAAAGTAAATGGAACTGTAGTACTACGTAATACCCCTCCCTTTGAACATTTTCTAAAAAATTTCGGGAATTTTTTTTTGCTGTTTTTGATCGGAATGGTACGCTGGCGATCCCCTTAGAATGTAACAAACTCAATTCAAACGAAATTAACCTCTAAAGGGGTTTTTTAAAAATGGTCCAAAAACGCCATTCCAAAAGTGCCTAAAAATCGACTTCCGAAGGGGTCTATCTTCGAGAATATTGCACCTACGGAAGCGGGTGTAGGACAAATAAGAAGCTACTTCACAGTTGCAAATACGCCAACGTTTCGATCTTTATTTAGATCTTCTTCAGGGCTTAATTCAGTTTGAGAAGTATGTCATCTAAGCTATATGTATGTCTTCTGTCGGACATAACTCAAAAATAAAACAATGAATCCACAAACAGACGACCACATGAATTAAGGACAAACGAAACACCAGCCGCCAGGAACAAAAATTTCGCCAAATCTCTGGTCGCTCACTCCTAGTGACATAATCTACTATTTTTTTAAAATTGTAGATTACGTCACGTCATTAGAGACGAATTGTCCAAAGTTTCTTCTTTTTTTCTCAATTTCCAAATTTGATGTCATCTTCTATATTCAGTCTCCATTTTCAACTTTTACCGCTCGGGACCGTAACTTTAGAACGAGTGGACCGATCGGAGTGAATTCAACGGTTTTTGGTGGTTCTTTTTGATGACTTCTTTCACTTTCCACCAAAGAAAGTCCCGTAGGTTCAATAGTTTTGGGACATAAACTCCTTCGATGGTCGCTTTTTAGGTACTTTTAGAATGTACATTAGAGGCATTTAGAAAGAAGTTTTTCGAAATTGTCCAAAGTTTATTCTTTTTTTTCTCAATTTCCAAAATTGACGTCTATGACTTTAGCTAAGTCTTTCACCTGCCATAAAAAAAGTCCCGTATGTTCAATAGTTTGGGAGACAAGCTCCTTCGGTGGTCGATTCTTAGGTACGTCTAGATTGTGCTTTGGAGGCATTCAGAAAAAAAGTTTACTTGGGACTAATTTCACTCCTCGTTTCACTCTTATAATGTTTGCTACGTTCATAGGCGACTGAATTCGCCTCACTCCGTTCACACCAGCAAAAATAATTAATTAAGTGTATTAAGAACGCAAATGGATATTTTGTTGCTCGATGAGAAACGTTAGACGCGCAGCGCAAAGCAGAGCGCGGATAGTTACTCGAGAGCGACAAAAACCCTTTGCGCTCGAATTGCACATATAATTGTTTCTACAAATCATGCCAATAAAATACACTCAAGATGCATTATATAATACTTTTAAATAACAATGTCAAATATATGAGAAGTCAAAAACAAACAGAGAAAATCAAAGGAGGTCTGTAGGTTCAATAGTTTGGGAGATATCTTCTTCGGTGCTTGATTTTAAGGCACTTTTAGAATGTGCTTTGGAGGCATTTAAAAAAGTCCACTTATGGGACTAATTTAATTCTTATTAGGGATATGAATGACGTATATAATTATAAATTATCCAAATTAATTATTTCTAGAATTTGAATGGATTATTTAGATGCAACTAGAATATTAATGTTTATTCCAGGAGTTTTTTAGTTTGGAACTTTAGTTTACACTCAGGGTGGTCTTTTTGACTTAAGACAGGTATCTGGAGAACTAGGAGGATAATAAAAAAGTTGTTCCAACGGTGGCCTATATTGTACAGAAGAGCCTATTTTAGGCACATAATTTCACGTCTACAGGTGGACCAGGATCCTTTTTTTTTAATATAACAGCCTTTTTATTAGATTTAATAGATTTTTATGACTCTTACTTGGCCCTGAAAATTTGACATCATTGCCGGCAGTTGTTGGGATACCTTGTAATTCCCATTCAAGACTTTTTTGGCATTTTGGTAGCCATGGAATGTTCATTTGTTATTTACCCATCGTCCTTTGGCGCATGTCAAGAAGATTGGCAAATAACGTATATCAAATATTGGGTAAATCGACCATGAAGAATCGCTGGAAAATATTTTCAAGTTTTAAGAATGACCACCAGAGATACCACCATAATAAACTAAAAAACTTAGTAATAGGTGGATTAGCGGGATGGGGACAAATAACGACAATTCAGCTTTTATCAATTGCCAACGTTTCGACCATACATTTTGGTCTTTATCAAGGCTGTAAAGACAAGAAACATCAATGTTGTCACAAACGTATAGGTTAGGCCCATCCTATAGGGGAAAACCATCGTTATTAACGCCATGTGCTACGATTACCTGTTTTCCTCGACTCACTTGTGTTATGGAGTGCGTATTTTTCACTTCACTGACGCGACTTCCTAACTTCGATTAGCCCCGAGGAAGGCTCAATACAGAGCCGAAACGTCGGCGTGTCGAGAAATTGGAAGTTTTATTTCCAGTCCTAAACCTGTTACCTTTCACCATTAGTTAGACTTATTATAACTAATCGAATAACATCATAACTAATATTAAGTAATGTCATTGTGATATCTTATTAATGTCCACATCATAACTAATATTAAGTAATGTCATTGTGATATCTTATTAATATCCACATTCATATTATGTATAAGTTTGGACAGGCACTCTGTAAATGTGTAAATACACGAAGACTTAATTCTGATACAGTTTCAAATCGACGTTTTCCGCCTCAAAGAACTTTTGAGATGGTCGATCGTAGCTTATGAGAAACAGGTAAAAGCGATAAAAAATAACATGATAAAGAAAACAGGTTAAATCACTAAAACTACTAAAAACCGAACCCTTTCGACACTTCGAAAATCATTCAAACGCAAGAATGATAAGAATACCAAAGATGTATTTCTTCTCGTTTACTTGGGCAGATTTTCGAAATGGGCGCCTTGGACCTCTATGCATTTTCTGATCCGACGCACGTTTTCTCGTTGTACGGGGTGTTCATTATAAAAGTTCATCTAGTTGGCTGTGAAATATCAAAAGAAAAGGATGGAGAAACAAAAGTCCATTTATTTTGATTATGTCATCCTTTTCTGCCAAAATTTCATAGCCTGCTAGATGAAGTTTTATAATGAACACAATTTCCCCACAGAAAGAAATCCAATGCGTTCATGTCAAGCGACTCTGGTGGCCTTAAAATAGGCGCACCATGACCTATCCGCCGATTACCAAAAGTGTTCGATAGTTGCTGACGAGCCAAAATGCTAAAATGGGGCGGTGCGCCGTTGTGCATATACCACATCTGATTTCTAATTTCTAAAGATACATTTCCTAACGAATTGTTTAAATTTTGTGGCACCGTTCAATATATCTTCAAAAAAGAAGGGTCCAATGGGATGATTTCCAATAATTCCCACCTATGCGTTAACCATGAAAATTTGTTGACGCTTTGTCTGCCCTATGGCATGCGGATTTTCTTCGTGCTTCCAGATATGTAAGTTATGACAATTTATTACTCCGTGTTGGGTGAAACCGGCTTCGTCCGTGCACATAACAATACTAGTAAAATTTGGAATTTGTCTATGTTTTTGCAACCAATTTGCGTAATTCACTCTTACTTTTTGAAAGTGATAAAAATTTTGCAGTTGTTCTCGAAGAATCTTATGAATGGCCCACTTTGTCGCATGAACTTCCACCGACAGCTTTCTTACACTATTGGAAGGCTTTTCAGCAATGTCATGCTCCATTATTTTAGTTTTGTGGGTATAAGTAATAAGTTGCCGCTGACACTTTTTCCAGGAACGTACCCAATAACACATTGTTAACGGAATAAAAGCTACTGGTATAGCCGTAAGTATTTTAATTTTCTATTGCAGTAACCTGATATACAACAAATCTATTTTTTTCGAAAACGGCTAACTTCGTCGAAACAATTGAAGAGCACCTTTTCTAGAGAGGAACGTCCAAGGTATTTAAATACGGGGTGTTTATTATAAAATTTCATCTAGTTGGCTGTGAAATGTCAAAAGAAAAGGAAGGAAACACAAAAGTCCATTTACTTTAGCCTGCTAGATGAAGTTTTATAATGAACAGCCCGTATTAGGTTTTTAGTTCTGTAAAATGACATCTGTCAGAATTATGGCCCAACGAGTGTGGCGGCAAGTCCGTTCCTGACTACCCTGAGGGCGTAAAACATGTACCATAGTATGGTTTTTTTGACTCTTTATGCGCCACATAAAATATCAAAATTTTAATAATTTATACAAGATGATTCAAAAGTTAAAGCCAAAAACCTAAATTGCTGTGTAACCCTTTCTTTAGCACCCTGTATCTCCGTTAGGAAGCACTTTAGGAAACATTTTTATATGACAAACTAAGGTTATTTTGGCTTCCGTTATATGCTCCTGAAATTATGCCACATACTTACCGCAAATACTACACACAAATATGTGGTCGAAACGTTGGCAATTGATAAAAGCTGAATTGTCGTTATTTGTCCAAATCCCGCTAATCGACCTACTACTTAGTTTATTGGGACGCCAAACTAAAAAACTTTTTTTTTTATTTTTAAAGAGAACCAGTTTATCTATCACTTTCGTAAAAAGATAATTCAGTTATTTAAAAAAAAAAAACGGTGGGGGTGTTCAGTTGCTTTTGCAATAACCTGCTTTAACTCCTTAACGGTTTGACCGATTTTAACAAATTTGGTATCGTTGAAAAGAGCAATCCTTGGGCAATAAGAATCAGCGAAAATATAATTAATTTAGTCGAATCCTTCTCCATCAGAGGGCTAGGTTTGACACCATGACTCAAACTAAAAAAAAAAAAAATGAAAAAATCAGATGGAATGATATGACTTTTTCTTTGAAGTAGCCAAATAACGTCTAAACAGCCCAGTGAAAACCGTTTTTAAAAATGTCGCTTCTAACCTCAAATATTGAGAAAATGAGATTAATGGATCTTTCAAGGGAGATATAATGTAAATGTTTGGTTTGGGATAATTGGAGGACGGGTTGTTGGTCCATTTATTTTGGATGGCGCATTGAATGGTCGAACATACCTATATTTCTTAGAAAATGTTCTTCCCATTTAAATAGAAGATATTGCGCTGGACGTCCGCCAAAATATGTTTTTCCAATAGGATGTTGTCCCGCTCATTATGACCTTGCTGTTCGCCAGTATTTAGATGCCACCTTTCCTGACGATTCAACGATCGGAAGAGGAAGCCTGTACCCTGGGCCTCTAAGGCCTCTAAGGCCTCTAAGGCTCAAGTTTTTGTAATTTGCAATAAAAATACTTAGGTATTCAACACAAGAACTTTTAAATGTTGCCTTTTGGAATGATTCTGTTTATAATTGCGCACATATTAAAACTTAATGAATATTTCTAGGTCTCCCGATTTAACCTGCCTTGAGTTTTATGTCCCGGAAAGGATTAAGGATATAGTCTTTGCAACAAGGTCAACTTCCCGCGAGGATATGATTGCAAGAATTAAGACTGCCATCTCGAACATCCCAAGAGCTGAAATTGAGACTGCTGCTCTCTCAACATACAAGCGCCTTCAGATGTGCCTTCGAACATAACGGAGGCCATTTTGAACACCTGGTTTCGCCATTAGATCAGTGTTTTTTTCCCTTCATGGGCTTTATTAAAAAGGGGTTCTTCTTAGGGTCACAGACCATATCTTAAAACGCTCAGTAAAGTAAATATATTATACCTATTAAAACCTCCGGAAATGGTTTCAAAATATGTAGTCTAACATTCAAATTTGGATATAGTACACCCATTAGGGTTTTTAGGTTTACTTTTTAAAGTAAAGGTAAGAATTACGATAATAAGGTGACTTAAAGTTCAGGATGCGTTTAGTCCCTTTGGAGCCAATGAATGTTCTGATGATACATTCTTTTTAAAATAATGCCTAAATGAGTTCCATTTAGTACCTATTTAACATCTTATTCATTTTGTAGCTAAATTTTTAATAGTTTTAGGAAATTTACCGTCCGATCCTTGGCCTTTAAAGATCCATTCATCTCATTTTCTCAATATTTGAGGTTAGAAACGAGATTTTGGAAAACAGTTTTCACTGGCCTATTTGGATGTTATTTGGCTTCTTTTTTCATAAAGAAAAAGTAATATCATTCCATTTGATTTTTTTTTGGAATTCGGGTCATGGTGTCAAAACTACCCACCTGGTGGAGAAGGATTTATCTAAATTGATTTATTTTAATTGTCATTTTTATATTATTATATTATATATTTTATATATTATATATATAAGATTTATATTAAAATATGACATTTAATTTTCGGATTTATTGCTCAAGGAATGCTCTTTTCAAAGATACCAAATTTGATAAAATCGGTCAAACCGTTAAGAAAAAAAAGCAAATTATTTTAAAAACAATTGAACACCCCCACCATCTTTGTTTTTGAGATAATTATAGTTTTTTTACGGCAGTGATAGATAATGTGGTTCTCTTTAAAAATGTAAAAAAAAAATTAGTTTATTGTGCGAAATTTATAGAAAATGCAAATTTTTAAACTTAAGATGGCAGTTACGCCCTCTGGTGGTCACTTTTAGAAGTTCGACGATTCTTCATGCCGATTTACTCAATATTTTTGTTAACCCAAATTCATTCGACGAACGGCACCCGAGATATGGCCGAGAAACTGTCTTATTGGGTCACCCGGTACAAATTTGCGCCTTTTTGAGGAGCAAGCGTTTTTTACTTTACCGCTCGCCGAGCGACAAGGTAACCAAAACGCTCGCTTGGTTACCATGAAAACCTAATAAAGAAACATCTAGTATTCCTGCGACTTTTGACACAAACGTATGAGGAGGGGTATTTGACAGATTCGAACAATTTTGGGGTCAGCGCGTGACTTTAAGATCGTTTCTGACCAAAAAATTTGAGGTTATTAATAATTATCAGTTTTAACAAACATTTATATAAAAATATCAATTGTAGAAAAAATCTTGTGTGTAATTCGAATGCAAAGTGACAGTGCCGCTCTCGTGAGACAGCCTCATCAAACTTCTCACTCAGAGCGGCAATATATCACTTTGCGCTATTAATACACAAATAGCTATTTCCTAAAATAAACCCTTCTGTATAATATAGATCCCCGTTGAAAAGATATCTTCTATCCTACTAGTTACCGAGATATTTCGTTGTCTCAAGTTAAAAAGACCACCATATATCTGTATATATCAGACGGTAAAAGTTTAAAGTAGATATTCCTGGAACATTCAATCAAACTATTTCTAGAATTCAATCTTCTTAATTGAATATTCGTAAAATATTCCTGGAATATATATTGC